>OZ010672.1:36260876-36645876 GCA_963932185.1 Troglohyphantes excavatus
CATTTAAATATTTAACTAATTGTAATCAGTTCTTTGAAGCATTTACAGTTAGATACTGTTAACTAGAAAGCCCTTTTTAAATAAAAGGCCTTGGATAGTACGAGACGACCCCGTAGACTATTTCCAATTACTAAATTAGATTTCTTTCACACATCTTAATTCCATTTACTGTTTAATTTAGAAGGATATAAAATTTTAATGAATTACTTGTAAACCTCTTAGGTAAATGAAACCATATATCTAGTGTAATTTAAAAGATTTGGTATTCTCTCTAATGTCTCTTAAAACATTTTTTCTTCACTTTTAACTGTTACAATTCTATCATGGTAGAATAACATATAAACTCTATAAAAACTAAATAAGGACCAATTCTTCATACTTTTATTATTTAGAAATTTGTGATGATCAAAATCAATTCTCAAATACAGAAATTTTCTATTTCTTACCGAGGTAGAAATATATGTTTTTAATAGAAGTTTTTGTAATATACACTTCAAAACGATAAAGCGTTTTATAATATGTTGAAACGGATACTCTAGTACATTTCTGAATCAGTAGTCCATGGCCCTAAGGATTGTGAACCACTGATCTAGAGTATCCATTGTTTAAATAACCGTACTAGTTTGAGTAAATTTACGTTTTATTAGAACATGACGGGGTATTTTTATAATAATATTGTAATAAGAAAAAAGTTTAAATAGTGTATAATGTTCAATAATCGAAGCTTTATACTCAGAAGATGGCTTATTGTATTTTTTATATGTTTATGCAAATCTACATGTTCACCACAGAACAAGCATTTGCGAATGCTTTTGACCGATAACGATTCCAAACACCTGTCAATACCTTTTTACTCTTTGAACTTCAACCTTCATCTTACAGATCGCATTTTATTTGTCCATTCTACAAAAAAAAATCGAGCACTTCAAATTTTTCTTCGTCTGAATTGCGTATGTATTTGAGCGCGCGCCGTCAACGCCGATTCATGGTTTTCTCCGAAATTTGTACCACGTTTTTATTTCCTCAACTGCTTGGAGATTTTCACAGCGACGTGCTTCCCATGAAGAATAGTTTCTTGAATACTGCAGCATTGTGAGGACTGCAGTAAAAAAGAGGAACGCGCTAGACATACTAGGTAAAAGGCTTAGATTTGCAGATAAAGACATATATTTTTTACGCCTATCGAATTACAAAATGATTTAGTAAAATCCCATGCATTAAAAAAAGAGATAATAATAATACTGGCATTTTTATAAATAATGGAAATTATAAACACATTATCTCTTTAATGGGAGGAAACGACACAATTTCACCTACTCTTGCTTACTCGTTTTTCATTTTGTTAGAATTGTAATTTAAAATAATGCTATTGTGAATAATGCATTCATTGACCTACAATCAACATTCATAAAGCTAATTGACTTCTCAGATAATATATTTCATTACAACTTTGTTTAAAAAATGGTTTTTCAATGTTAAAGAATATTAAATTTCTTGATATCAGTTGAAAAAATTCGCTCCTTTAGGTTCCTATGTAAAAACTTAAAATTGCTTAAGTCGAGTGAATGATCATGAAAAAGACAATTCAAGTGTTCCGTTCTTTTTTTTTGGTGAGGTATAGAACAATAAAAACAATCAAAAGTCACTTTCATTATTTGTTCTTTTCTTCAAATGCTTTTAAATAAAAAAGAATACATCTGAATTACCCTTACTTAACGAATACTTCATATACTTCAACTTTTTCACACACTGTAAAAAGGGATTATTTTCAGTCTGACTGAATAGATAATTCGGTTAAAAATTAAATGCTTGACTAGGATTTAGAAAAGTGCACACTCCAGGTAGGTCCTTTTCGGAAGTTGCAGAAAAAGCATATTTTATTCTTTTCAATAAAGTAATAGAGAAGTTAAGCGTTTACATTTTTTATTATATCTGTTTTTTTTCCTATTATTTGACCTTTTATAAAAAAAATATACTTTTCTACAAAGGAAATGAAATTAAAAAAAATAGAAAATAATTCGTTTACAGTTATAATTTTTTTAACCAAAACTGATTAAAATTGTTTGATTAAAACTCATTTTAATACTATTGAATAAAATCTTAAAAAGTAGCAATTGGCACCAGTATTACATTCAACTATTCGTACTATTGCGCAATAAGATACATTATATGTAAACTGATTACTTTTTATGTTTTAATTTTTGATACATTTGTTTTTAATTTAATATGTTTTAATTTAATATGTTTTAATTTTTGATACATTTGTTTTTAATTTAATATGTTTTAATTTAATATGTTTTAATTTAATATGTTTTAATTTTAATATGTTTTAATTTAATATGTTTTAATTTTAATATGTTTTAATTTAATATGTTTTAATTTAATATGTTTTAATTTAATATGTTTTAATTTAATGTGTTTTAATTTTAATATGTTTTAATTTAATATGTTTTAATTTAATATGTTTTAATTTAATATGTTTTAATTTAATATGTTTTAATTTAATATGTTTTAATTTAATATGTTTTAATTTAATGTGTTTTAATTTTAATATGTTTTAATTTAATATGTTTTAATTTAATATTTTTAATTTAATATTTTTTAATTTAATATGTTTTTAATTTAATATTTTTTAATGTAATATATTTTAATGTAATATTTTTTAATTTAATGTAACATTTAAAAAGTTTTTTTCAATATATACCTCATCTATTTTCAAAACCATTTTCATAAATTTTACAGGAGACGCCAAAAACGATATACAGCCACATACTTTTAGATAAACGCATGACTTTGAATACCTTTTCTACTAGATTTATACACTTTTGATTAATACTGCTTTGCCATGTGATGTAGTGCATTGAGAACTTGTAAAAGCTATTTTTTTAACGATTTTGCAAAACATATGGATCTATCTGGTTTTGAAACTAGACGGCTCATATTTATTTGACCCAGTGATTTTTATTTAAACAATTGTACTCTACTCTATGTTGAAAAAGTATGTTTACAAGCAATTCCAATAATAATAATAATAATTGAACGTAATTTCTTATTAATACACCTATTACATACCATTAGAATTACATTAAACATTCTAAAAGGCGTTTTCAAAGACAACAATATTTTATTATATGTTTAAAAAAACAGTTAAAATTATAAAGCTAGTGCATTCATATGATAATTTGAATCAGTTTCATATGATGTCACTTAGGGTTATTTAAGAATTTTAGATTTATTTCTTAAAATTTATTTATTCCTATTTCTCCACAATTGTTACTTTTTAATTACTTATTAAAACCATTATAAAACATATTAGTAATTATAAAACCAAATTTAAAATGGAATGAAAATTTTATTTCAGTATGAAATAAACGAGTTTTTGTACAAAAAGAAATAGATTACAGTTTTAAAAAATCGTAAAAACTTTATTGTTTTTCAAGACATTTTATGAGACTTAAAATATGAAACTTCAAATTCCATTTATAGTATATACATAAAAAGAGGGGAAATACAAAAAAATATATTCCTAATATATAGTAATGAATTTCTGCTGGTCATAGCAATTCTATCATGAAATATAAGTAACTTTATGTATAATATTTTTTAAATGATTCATAATGGATAGTTATTAGATAGTTCATACTTCATTATTTAATAATATTCAAATGCCAAACCAATTCACAAATCGACATACATCAACTTTATATATAGTTACAAAATAATAGCTTGGATATGAGCTATTTTACTATTTACTATTTGTCTAAATTTACACTTTTTTAGGATTGAAATATTCACTATTTAAACATATTTTATTATATAACTGTTAAAATGTCGTTGTTTATATATAAACTTTTATGACAATCTAGCTTAGGTAACAATAATTTCTTTTTTATTTAATATTAAGTATTTTCAGTAAAAAATATTTTGTATTAAATTTTTTGTTATATGTATGTTCGCAACATAACTTTTCCTTAATATTTTAAAATAAAATGCAATTCTTTATGAACGTATAGTTATAGGAAAGTAAAACTGCATATTATACACAGTGTAACAAAACAAAACATTAAAATTATTTTTCAAGTACAAAAATTCAAATAGTAATCAACTATCATACTCTCTCCACAACATGACAATTACAAAATAATAAGTACAGGGATTATAACAAACACGATCCATTTCAGAATATAAACTTTCAAAATACAGGGAAAGTCCCAAACAAAACGTTACATTTCACGCATTTTACTAAAAACTTAACTCATTCCCTCTTATTTTTTTTAATTTATAAAATATTTCATATCGATGACTGACTAAGGTACCAAAAAACTACATCCTCACGATGAAATATAAGTGATCTTTGTAGTCAGTGGTAATGAGTATGGAAGATCGAACTGTTTATTTCAAATGAGGCAAAAGGCGGGGGGGGTCTAAACTTTTCTTGCGGGATCGAATGAACTATTGAAGCTGTCTTGCTGCTTTTGTTGTCGATACACATAGAAACAGAAGAACATCGTCACCACCAATCCTGCGATCCCAGCAACACATGCGATGCTCACACCCGCAATTGCAGATGGAGTCAAATCACCTGTAATATAAAGGTTAAAACGTAATAATACATCTCAAATATCAACTGGATCGTTATTGCACAAACTACAAGTAGAAACTTATCAGATATATTATTTCTGTAGGATAGATCCCTTTTACGCTTCTTACAGGCCTTAGCAAATCAAAGGAAGGATAGTTTTCCGGAACAGTGAAGAATCATATGTTCATCTTAAGATAAAAATTCGTCTTATAGAACATTGCGTTAAGATATGTACTTATTCGTCTTATAGAACATTGCATTGTGTAATGAAATAATTTCATTTCATTACACACAGACTTTGCATTTTCCGCTGATGAAGGGTGATGTATCTCCCGAAACATGTCCGGATTATACGGACTTTTATTGCGTATTTTAACGTTGCATTTGTATTTTAATATGTTCATCTTATAAATGTCAACGATTTCTTTTAAAAATGCGTTTAACTAATTTCCAGCTAGGACAGTAGCGTGTGGGAATTCACAGCAAAAGATCGCTGGTTTGAGTCCCGCCTCGCTCATTTTTTTAATTAATATGCCTTAACTGGTTTCCAAGCAACGTGGGACCAAACAGAATTATTCATGAGAGAAATCTCGCACGGTTTGGTTTTATGGTTTTATTAATTAACGTCGCACTAGAGCTGCACAGTGGGCTATTGGCGACGGTTCGGGGTCTATCTCGAAGGAAAGACCCGGGAACGATGCCTCGTTATTTTAGAACCATGGTCAGATGACGAGGAAACACATGAACTGGCACCCAACGCCTTCAATAGACGTCGGGAAATTGGACCCCGATCAGATGTATCGTGCACCAGTCCCGTATACACGCCGTTAATTTTTGCGGATTTTCTGGACGACTTTTCTAGTATTTTGTAGCGAAGTTGGCAACCCTCCGATCACAAGATCGCTACTTTTTACTTTTTCTTTGTCAAGTCCATCGCCTGGCATCGAACCACGAATCTTCGTATTCGCAGTTGACGCCTTTGACCGCTCGGCCACGGAGGCCTAAATCTCGCACGAGCACGCTGTTTTAATTGTAATTTACTTGATCAATAATTTAGAGAGTAAAGTAAGCTTCCGATAATAATAAGTAGGAAATGTTCTTAGACGGAGATGTTCATATTAAAATCAACAGAAAGTTAACTAACATCTAAGAATGTTAACAAATACTAGAACTCAAAAATATTTTTGACTAAAATGAAAATCTGTACGTTCATAGGACTGGGATTTCGAAAGTCATGCTGATTATTGGGTGATCATTATTAAGTCCTCCACTTTAGCTATTTTAAGTTAGATATTTTTAATACTTCTTTTACAAATTTATGTTTTTAAAGTATTCAATTTGAGGTTATTGTGTTATTATTTTTTTTTAAATCTTGTATTTGTGATTAAAGTGTTCAACATTTAAATATTTAAAAAAGTCTTTTAGAAACAGAGTTTGAAAATAAGAAAATTTAAGTAGGCAGCTAAAAACTCTAAATATTTTTTATAATTTCAAGTGGACAGACTTTAGCGTTTTTCTAATTATTTATTAAATATAAGTTCCAATTATAATAATTTTACAAATATAAGTTTCCAACCACTGCGAAATAATAAAGGATGAAAAATGTGTTTTTATAAACAACAACAATTATTATTTTAAAATGAGTGTTATCTCTATAACTGAAATCTCACATATGTTAAACACATTTTAATACTTTCACAATGATTTAATTAACACAATTTTACACAAATTGAACTTACCTTCGCGCTCTCCTCCAGTTTTCTTAGCAAAATTGAAGCTTCCACGCTGCTGTCCCTGTGTCCAATCCACACAGACTGCCACTAGAAATAAAGAACAAATTATTTATGCAGCATTTTACTTTATAAATATCATAATATCAACTACAAAATAGACTACATCTGTATAGTATACAAAAATAATACTTTTCTTAATGCAAAAATGCCTGAAAAGTACTGGATATATATAAAATAAGTTTCCCTGTTTAGAGACATCTATAACTATAACTAATGAAAGGAATTACACAATATTTTATATTAGGGATATTGAAGGCATTAGAAAAGATTTTTTCTGTAAAAAATTAAGTTCTAAAAATCACCGAAAATGTGAATTTTGGCCGAAACGAGTATAATATATATATAAAAAAATTACAATAGACACACATATTAATTTAGTGGTTAAACTCAAAAGAAATAATCTTTTATTCATCAGAATTAGGGTATTCAGAACCACATAGACTATTTTTTATGTGGTGACTTTTCTTGTGTTCCACAAATTACATCCGATGTGCGTCTTGATTATGGCGAATAAAAGATTATTTCTTTTGAGTTTAATCACTAAGTTAGTTTGTGTGTCTATCGCAACTTTTTTTACGTATATTATGCTCGTTTTCGGCCAAAATCTTCCTTAACGTGGATTTCTTACAGGAATCCTCTTCCCGTGTTTTAATATCCTTAATAAAATTTGTTGCAATTTCATTCATTAGTTTTAGCTACAGATGTCAGGGAAACTTATTTTATAGTCATCCTGTATAAAGACAACTTTTAACAGTGCTAAAAAAAGGAATATTTCTAACAATTAAGTTTAAACAAAAGTATAAAAATCTACTTGCGATAAGAATAGTTATACTTGTATTATCATACAAAATACAATTGAATGGGTGAGATTAAAAAGGAAGGGATTCCATGGGAATCCAATTTGAATATTTTCCTTTTTAATCTCACTCATTCAATTATATTTAAAGCATTTGCTTTGAATACATCAAAAATGGAAATTGATAATTTAAGAATGTTGTATATAGTATAGATTGTCTATAACTGTTAACATATTAAAATTAGCAAAAATATCCACACAAAAAAGAGCTCAACATTTTAAATAGAGATAGTTTACTATTTATACTATTCTAAATATATATAAAGTTTACAAACTTTACTTTAGCATCCACCATATATTTAGTGCCTACGTAAATACTCTTTTCAAATATCTCTATAACTACTCCTAAACTATTAATAAATTACACGACATTTATCACTATACTAAAATTGTCTTGAATGGAAAGTATATCGAAACTGAAAGTCAGAATTAAATAAACTTTCTATGCATAGTATTGATATACACAATAGTTTAATGTTGAATATGTTATTTTACATACACTTCTTTCACTGAAACTTTTAAAGTGGTATTTCCATTACAGTAGTTACTCTCAAACTTTTAATAGAACTACTCTCTGCAAGCATTATTAGACCAAATACAACACTTGTTACAATCTTTGTTATTGGATTCAGATTTAAGTGAATGCATTTTACGTTGGCTCAGTAATATTTAAAAAATTCAAAATTTAGAAAATACCAAATTACACAATATAACTTTAATTATTGCAAGCATTGTAATTAATTTTACGAACATAAGAGTGTTCTCAGAATTTTGTCATCTAATGACACGTCACTAAGTATTTAATAATAGTACAGGAGTGTTCATTCTTTCAATGAGTCACGTGAAGTAGTTCATTAACGACACTTAACTCCAAGTAAAGAACTAAGGACATAATATTTCAGAATAATTGCAATGCCTTGAATTTCAACATGCACTTGATCCAACCTCAAGTGATATATCGTACACTTGAAGTGTGTATGTAGTCAAACTTTATCACTCGTTGTCACTATTTCGGCGATCATCTCTTCATTAAATCTATTTTACATCGACTTTACATGAAATAAGACACGAAAAGTTAAACGAGTGGGAAGACCTGGGCCGTCAGAACATTTTGACACTTTCCGAGTTATTCATTATAAATTTCAGTGTTTAAGAAAACAAAATGAATTTGAAAGAAATGAAGACTACGTTATGATAATTAAAACGGTGTTAGTCATCGAATTTCCTATTAATCGGAGTGCTTTTTATGGGTGAATATTTTTTTCTAAAAACAACAAAAGCGACTAAAATAGGCTAATCTGCATTTATCTTATTCAATGTATACTTTATTGTTAAGTGATTAAATCTTTGATATTATCATAATTTGAAAGTTTTAGGATTAATCTATCGTAGCAACAACAAAAAAATATGTGAAAGGAGACAATGCTTTCGAAAGTTTATATTTGTGCATGAAATAATTAATTATTATTTAAAATGCCAATACATATAATCGTTTGCAAGTCTTATTATATGCTTATCTTATCCAAGCACTACATTGTTTGTGGTAAGAAAAAGTAAAAATGCTGGCCGGTAGATGGCACTGGATTACAGGTATAGAAAAACAACTTGGAAAGGAAGAAGAATGTTTTTTCTTTTTTTTTTTTTAATACAGTTTATAATTTCTTCTTAAAAAACAGATTATTGAAATTCATAAAAATCGCATACGACATTTTATTTTTAACTATGATCCAATAATTAATTTAATTCATTAAAAAAAATACCAAAACTATTTTTTTACAATAAATTACACATCCATAATCTTTCTTCTTTTACAAGCATTCAGATTATAAATTCATTAATAACGTAGACATGTAATTTAATTCTTTAATAAAATTAACTTAAAACATTAATTTTATTAGTAATTAATTAATAAACATTTTTCTTTTTATTAAACACACACACACACACAAATACACTTAGAATTACAATTTACTTCCCTTTTTAAAGTGAAAAAAATATAAAAAACGGTAATAAATATAATTGACCCATATTTCATAAACTTTTAACGTTCTCGTCATTTTAGAACTTAATAAAAATTTATTGGGATAATATATTATATTTTCTAAATGAATATATTTTAATAGAACATATTAAGGAGTTCTCTGACTTATTATCGATAAATAAACTTGTTTTTTAAAAGTAGAAGATATAATTAGGAGCCTTGTATTCAAAATTAATCACATTTTTTAGATTAAATGTTACATAAGTGGCTTTATTTACATTTTAGCTCTCAACTTAATTTAAATACATTAAATTAATACTTTGGAAATATTAAAACATTAGTAAATGACATTAAGATGTATCTAGCGTAACTAGCAGAAACTCGATTATTATTTCTTCATTTTTATTATAAGCTTTACAAATATTCTACACTGTGAAACCGTATACGTTCCACATATTTTAAAATAATCTGGGAAGATTTTTTCAAAAATTAAAAGCAAAATTATAAAGCTCCAAATGCAATAAAATTAATTTGATTGGTTTTGGCATATTTCTTTAAATGAATCAAACCACCATGCACTTTTAAAATCCATTTGAAAATACTTTAAGACCTTAAAAAATCGCAACTCAAGAACACTTAAATAGTTATTAACTATTCACTTAATTAAAAACGTGCTCAACTAATCTTTCACGGAAAAGTGATGAATGACTTCCAAGACACGTCTTTGAAAATCATTTTATTTAAAAAGGCGACAGGTCTGCTACCATGCAAGACATGCCAAGTTGACTATTTCCAGGTTCCGTTCATAAGGAAAATTTAGAACACATTAATCAACATTTTCTCCGCGCTTGGAACAGACATTACTTTAAACCTCCTTTATTTTTGTTATTTTTAACTTAGAAATGCACCCCAAAATAAACGATTATAAGGAAATAATTCATAAAAATTATACTAAAATAAAAATACCGTTTTTTAATTATTTTTATTGCAATTAACAATTAATTATTGTATTCCATTACCCAAATCCGTTTATTTATCAAGTTGTATGCGAAGTTTTACGTATATCACTCACTTTCAAATCAGTTTATTATTCAAATTAAACAAGCATAAGAAAATTTAAAATTAAATCAATTCCTTTGAAAAAATAACAATGCCCAAAACAATCAATTTAACTTTTATTTAATATTTTCTTATAAATAAAACGTTTTAAATAAAAAAAACAGTCCACTGTTGAAATAAGTAAAATTCAATTGCTTCACGTGATTTTCTTTGCTTATTATTATAACACACACTCAAATTTGAAAATATACTTGGAACCAATTTTAAATATGATCAGTTTATAAATTTTGCATGGAAAAAATAGTCCTCTAACAAATTATCCAGGACAGATCATGAAGGATTTTTTTTATCGCATAAAATTATGATCACTCCAACTTCTTTTGCTATTCAAAAACTATTCTGGTGCTTGTTAATGAAATTCTAAAGCAAATTCCATAATATCACTGACAAGAATAGAACGCTTGCTATCCGAATGGGAAGTCATTTCTGTGCCAGTAATCTACCCACCAGACAACAACTGGTTTTAAATTTAGGAAGTAGTTCTTTATAGTTAAATTAATGTTGAAATAAGTATGTGTGGCTACTTATTTGTCGTGAGTGACACTTAAGTTATAAAGAGTAGAGCTACAAATTTTTTTTAAAAAAACTATGGGTACGTCTAGATTCTCATTTTAAACATTTAATATACTAAAAATGAAAGACGTTATTGCATATGAGTATACATTATACTTATATGCAATATTATAATTGTAACACTTCGATCACTAAAACTTTCAATATCTCCCGATAGCGAATGTATTTTCAATAGGGCATAAGTCTCCTATATGCGGAGGGTAAATATATGCGGAGGGTAAATATTAAAGGAAAAAGGCAAAATTTAGCCCTTATGCAAGGTAATAGTAAAATAATTCAAATAATTGATTCTAAGGATTTAGTGGATTCGATTGATAATTATTTTAATAAATTATGTTAGATATTAAAATATGCATTTAATGCTCTGGAATTTTCTTCAACGCTAAGTAAGTTGTAACTCTCAAGTTACAAATTTAATTTAAAAATTAACAAAAATTCATCTTAGAATATTTTTTTTACTATTTTTCCTTATTTCTTAAAGCATGAAAGTTTTAAAAATAAAATAAATAATAAATTTAAAAATCATACATTTAAACGTTAAATTGGCTATTTTTGATTAACTCCTATGTATCCACGAAGTTTCAGAAATAGTAGATTTAAAGCTAAGATTATAACCGAGATGCTCGAAAATTATACACCGATCTCATTCCATACATTTCCGCTAATAATTTATTCTACAATATAATAATTGAACTTGAATGTATTATCTAGTTCAAAGAATAAGTTATCAACAAACCATTTTATTGCCATAAATCTTATTGTAATTCTAAGATATTAATCTACTTGAATAAACAATCATATTCGATTAGATGCATTCTAATCTAATTTATTTACCATTCTCCTTCATTTATTCATACATCTTATATGAGCATTCATTAGAGATTCAAATTCCGAAGTAAAAATAAACAAAATTCCTTATGCATATCAAATTTTCAAGTTTTACCGCGCAGATCTAATGAATTGATTAGTTAAAATTAAACTACTGGAGCACCGCTCCTTATAACGCCTGATGCACATTTGAGAAATTTGCGTTCAAAGTGGGACGAAGTTTCATACACAAGTGGATCTTCTTGGTATGTTAACCTTTTAAAGTTTTCTAAATATTTTATATTTTAGCAATGCATGATTTGAAACTTCGATTGGCAATGCTAATTCGTAAATGCTAATTCGTTCATTTCTCCGAATCATATTATTATGAATTTGATGTTCATTAAACGCAAAAAATGTTCTTTAAAAAATACATATTTTCACTTATTTATTAACATTAATTATTGGCAAATGTAATGTGTTACGGGAAATGAGTTAAAATTAATTCAATCTTATAATTTAACATGGATACAAGCATATATAGCCTATTAAAAGAATATTAGATAAAACCGAACACATATCTATAATAATTAATAATAATAATAATATTACAGGGATTATGTGTTTCATTGCTCATATCTCGGAAACTAATGATCCGGTTTTAATAAAATATGGTAAAATTATATTTTGTAGTCGAAAAATTTTTCGCGTAACTCGGAAAAAAAATTGCATATTGGTATCATCTCATACATGTTTTAAGGAAATCCATACTTTTTAATAGTTTAAAACAAATTTGTGAAAAACCTTTTATTATTATTAGGTTGTGTTGTTAAATTTGGCTACGACATAAACCCATTTATTTCTATGGTGATTTGCTTAAACTAAACCCATGCAGAAAATTGGTATATTTGAAAGTATCCAATTAAGCTGTTAAATATATTGCATGTTTGGTAATAATTGTAGGAAATTAACTTATAGGAATAATTGAGTGAGTATATATTAATAATTAAAACTATAAATAATAAAATCGAGATTGGGGAAACTGCATTTTAGAATGAAAAGTAGAGATTTTGTATGTAAAAGAGTCCATAGGAAGAACAAAGGGAGGATCCATCCTTTCCAGTTCCATGCCTCATAGACATATTCAAAACTTAAAAAGTAAATATTTGAAAAACTACAATCTCTGTTTATCAGGAAAATAATTTAGTTTAATCCTAAAAAAACAATAAGGGTCTGAGTTTAGTCGATAGTAAGTAAATATAAAGTGTGTTAGTACATATTGTCTTATGCTGATATTAGCATTGCATATATAATTAAATGAGTCCACAAAGATATAGTTATCTAAATTACATATACAATATTTACAATACATTTAGAATATTTTTGCGTGATTTACTTCGAAACAAAAATTTTAAAAAATCAAATAATAATACATATTAAAATTATAAAATTCGGACTTTAAAAAAATGAATACCCTCAGCGATTCAAATTTTTAAGGGTAATGTAAATTTAATAATGTAAATTTATAAGGGTTTAACGCTTTTTCGCTTGAAGAGCATATGAAACATTTCCTAGAACTTGCATTTATAAAGGAAATTCGAGAGGGCAAAATCGTGTTTACTCTATATTACGTCATGCTGAAATCATCATACGTTGATTTAAAAAGTGTCCACATTTTTATCGCCATTAATAGAACATAAAACGAAATATAAACGACTTTTTTAAACTGTGTTAACCAATTAATTCAAAATAATTTAAGTTGGCAAATGAAAAAAATCAAATGTTAGTATAAACCTATTTATTTTGAATTAATGAGTAGTCATAGTTCTAAAATTCATCACATAAGTTTTTAAAAAAATTATATTATGATATCAATTTTTAAAAAAATCTACAAAAGAAAGTCTATTACAAATATGTATGTCAGTTAGAATTATTAAATATTGTTATGGTTTATCTTATTTTTAATTTTTAATAACTTTCATTACTTTAAATTATGTTTTGAACACTAAAAATCAACTTTTTTATTCATAGACTATTTTGCGCCAAGGCGTAAAAATCTATAACCAAAATCAAACCATCTCAAACAGTAATATGAGAATCATTTATAAAGCACTGGTCTCTAATATCAATATATATAATCATTTATAAAGCACTGTTTTCTAAACTTCCAATATTAAAAAAATGCAGAAAACGTTACAGTCAAGTTTCAGCGTGTAAGCTTTCATTTTATGGTAGATTACAAAGCCGCTTTTTTAACTTGATATGTCGTCAGCTCTGATTCATCGACATTCAACATACAAACTCAAAAGATTCAATTTCTTACCTAAAATAAGAGCCGTGGCAGTCAGTATCATTGATTCCTTCATTATCCAAGTTTCTGTAAGAAATTCACCTCGCCACAAATTTTGTTTTCGTAAAAACCGTCTATTTCAGCGAAATACGTTATAATACACAGGTAAAAGCTGAATTGGTGTTGCCTCGGGAGGTATTGACTGAAGTGTGGCCTTATCTTTGAAAAGCATTCATAGCTGATAATCTCTTAGGCAACGGCCGCCTTTCTTTGCCTCAAAGTGATAATGGTAGAAAACTCAGGTAAAGATATTTGGTTTTCAGTTATGCAGCTCCACAAAATGACACAACAGCTTGAAATGGATTCTCTATTGTGAAATATACACAAAATTCTTTATTGGGGTTTACTCTAAGGGTAATCGGAATATAGTAAAACGACGTTTTTCTGCGTTTTTGAAAGGATTATTTTTTATATTATTTTAAATAATTGTAATAACATTATTTTAAATAATTGAAATAACATTATTTTAAATAATTTTAATAACGTTATTTTAATAATTTTAATAACATTATTTTACAAAATTAATAACATTGTTTTTAAATAATTTTAATAACATTTATTTTTATAATTTTAATAACATTTTTTTTAAATAATTTTAGCAGCATTATTTTAATTAATTTTAGAAACATTATTTTAAATAATTTTAGTAAGAATATTTTAAATAATTTCAGTAACATTTTTTAGATAGTTTTAATGATATTATTTTAAATATTTTATTAACATTATTTTAACCATACATACAGTTTCGTTAACATTATTTTAACCATACACACAGTTTCGTTAACATTATTTTAAATAATTTTAATAACACTAGTTTAAATAATTTTAGAAACATTATTTTAAATAATTTTAGAAACATTATTTTAAAGAATTTTAGTGATATTATTTAAATTTTTTAATAATGTTATTTTAAAAACTTTTGATAATGTTATTTAAACTATTTTAATAATGTTATTTTAAATAGTTTTTATAATATTATTTTTAATAATTTTAGTTAAAAAATTTATAATTTTAATTCGATTATTTTAAATGATGTTATTTAGGTTATTTTAAATAATTTTAATTATATTAATTTAAATAATTTTAATTAGATTATTTAAAATAATTTTAATAACATTAATATAAATAATTGTATGGAGATAAATAATAAATAATTTTAAAATGTGGGATTCAGAGTTTTGCAATAAAGCTATAGCAAACAACAATCAAATAAAACAAGTTTTATATTTTTAAGGTATGACTCTTGTATTTCAAGTAGATAAACAATCATGCTTACTTTTTATGTTCATTAATTTTTCTAATAATATCATTTATTCTTTTAGAATATAATTGTACTTTAAAAAATGCGAGTAAGTTTATATTCTCTTTTTTTAAGTAGATTATTTTTAGCTGAGCAGTACATCTTCAAAAATGGCCCAATTTAAACCCCATAGAATTATCAGCTGCGTATAGTTTGTATTTACAACAAATTTGTAAGGGATATTATTGTTTAAATTTTATTACACTAGTTTGTTCCCATGCAATACGAATTTCTATTGAATCAATATTATTCAAGAAATAAAAAGTTAGAATACAAAAACATGTGAAAAGTCACTAAAATATAGCGTTATGTTCCTTCGATTTAAGTTCATAAAATAAACATGATGGTTTCAGTTATTCAAAATTAAGACTACAATTATAAAACATTATTTGTCATAAATAACTTGTCTGACATTTCGCAGTTAAATTAAAACTGATTTTACTTATATACAATAATGACCAGATATCACTCGAAATCATTCTATTGAGCGAAAGTAGTAGTTAGCCATTCCCGGAATAACTACAAAGTGTACTAGTTTCTGGAGTAAAACTTCCAATGTCAGCATGTCACCGTGATCTTCCTTCCAATTAAGCTGTATTTTTCCTGAGGAAGTTCATTCACGACATGACTTCCTACAGCCACATTCCTTACCAGGACAAATTATAGAAACCCTTTAGGGAATGCCACCAGGGCTCTAAAAATGACATCCAGGACGCCAGAAACCTCAGCATTACTTGGGATTAAAAGGGCTCGTTCAGGGCACAGAAAGAGGGGATGGTATCTCTGGGAGCAGCCCTAAATAATTCCAGAGAAAGGTTTTAAATCTTCTTCCGACTACTGCTGCGTCAGGCAATAACGGGTGAGTTGGACTGGGACCATTAAATAGATTTGGGTCTGGGGTATTAATATTTTACTGCTCGCGGTGTTGGAAGAAGTGCTCCAGGGGACTCTGAAATTTCACTTGAATATCATCACTTTTGGAGACGTTTGAATCGGCTAAGATTGTTCTGTTAATCACAGCTTGTGTGCTAGGCTAAATGGAGGTGGCAAATGTTTGTTTTATTTGCATTGTTTTCACCTGGTAATATTAGCACTTCAAAAATTAGCAGCGCAATATTATACAAAAAAGTGATTGAATATCTGAAATGATTAACAATATAAAAACAGTTGGTTTGAATTTTAATCCAGTGTTAAAAGTGCAGGACAATACAAAAAGTTACCTCCCTCATCGGGCAACTATTATTTGGATCTATTGGTTCAGTTATATATCGCTAATGTCTTTTTCAGAACATGTTTACAATTACCACTTGTTCCCAAACATATAAATGCAGAAATTTAAAAAAAAAACAATTACACTTAGGAAGTGTTTAATATCCACTCAGTGTACAGTGGTACGCTAAAACTTTAAAAAAAAAAATTGTATATGGATTCGTACAAAATAACTTATTTTATAAAACATTTCATAAAATATTGATTTATTAAAAAGCTTTTCCAATATAAATCAAAAAAAAATAATGTAAATTAAATTTTAATTTACATAAAAACAACTTGTTACACAGAAACACGTTCACATCATGTAGAATTGTAAAACTAATATATAGCATATTACATCTTACAAAAATCACATAATTATAAGTGGAAAGAAGAATAACAAAACATCCCAAAAGATGGATTTTTATAGCTTAAAATGTTAAAACGTTGAAAAAAACAAGATAACTTTTACTATGTGACTTTACAGCTTCATACAAAAAATTGACTAATGTCATCTATACTAATGCCATATAGTGATTAATTAAAAAGCTTTTCCAATATAAATCTACAAAAAATATTGTAAATTAAATTTTAATTTAGTTAAAGCAAATTGTTACACAGAAACATGTTGACATCACGTACAATTGTAAAACTAATAACATACTACACCTTACAGAAATCACATAATCATAAGTGGAAAAAACTATAACAAGACATTCCAAAAGATGTATTTTTTATAACTTAAAATGTTAAAAAGTTGAAAAAAACCAAGATCACTTTTACTATGTGATTTTATAGCTTCATACACAAAATTACTAATGTCATCTATACTAATACCATATAATAATTGATTAAAAGGCTTTTCCAATCTAAATCTACAAAAAATAATATAAATTAAACATTAAAAATAATTAATTATTTAATTAAAATCTAGGAGCCCACTGTTCCTACAGGTCTATTGTCCCATCTTCTCCTATATCAACCAGTATTTTTTTGAAAATTCGTTGAAGGTACACTACTCGTGGAAAACAATTCCGGAAACAATATAAAAATAATCCATTTCAATTATCAATAAAGTTCTTTTGATGGAAATTACTAATTCTCTTACTTTTACAAAAGCACTGATACAAAGTATAAAACCTTCTCATCCCAAATCCCACACTCGTATAAATCACAAAACTCTGCCGAGTGGTTGTCATTTTATCATCACGGAAATCATTCGCCAGATATCCGTTTCAATCCAGTTTGGTATGCTTGACGAAGATAAATGGCTGCAGGGATTTGGAAAGTAGATTACGCTAGTATCCGGCTTTCGGCGATACGAAAGATCTGGTTGGAAGCTCTTGTTCATTCTGTCTCTTGCGGACATAGTAGCAAAAGAGGATTGTCACGACAAGTCCCGCCACGCCTAACACCACTCCAAAGCTCAAGCCAGCTATTGCAGCGGGGGAGAGTTCATCTGGAAGGACAATAATTTGCAGTTTACAAAGGGTAAATATTAAGGAGTTCAAGTAGGGGAAATGTGACAATGAGTTCAAGTTTTAAGGAAAGCTAATAAGAATGTTATTGTTTTCTTGCAGCGGGGGAGAGTTCATCTGTAAAGGACAATAATTTGCAGTTTACAAAGGGCAAATATTAAGGAGTTCAAGTAGAGGAAATGTGACAATGAGTTCAAGTTTTAAGGAAAGCTAATAAGAATGTTATTGTTTTCTTGCAGCGGGGGAGAGTTTATCTGTAAAGGACAATAATTTGCAGTTTACAAAGGGCAAATATTAAGGAGTTCAAGTAGAGGAAATGTGACAATGAGTTCAAGTTTTAAGGAAAGCTAATAAGAATGTTATTGTTTTCTTGCAGCGGGGGAGAGTTCGTCTGGAAAGGACAATAATTTGCAGTTTACAAAGGGCAAATATTAAGGAGTTCAAGTAGAGGAAATGTGACAATGAGTTCAAGTTTTAAGGAAAGCTAATAAGAATGTTATTGTTTTCTTGCAGCGGGGGAGAGTTCATCTGGAAAGGACAATAATTTGCAGTTTACAAAGGGCAAATATTAAGGAGTTCAAGTAGAGGAAATGTGACAATGAGTTCAAGTTTTAAGGAAAGCTAATAAGAATGTTATTGTTTTCTTGCAGCGAGGGAGAGTTCATCTGGAAAGGACAATAATTTGCAGTTTACAAAGGGCAAATATTAAGGAGTTCAAGTAGAGGAAATGTGACAATGAGTTCAAGTTTTAAGGAAAGCTAATAAGAATGTTATTGTTTTCTTGCAGCGGGGGAGAGTTCATCTGGAAAGGACAATAATTTGCAGTTTACAAAGGGCAAATATTAAGGAGTTCAAGTAGAGGAAATGTGACAATGAGTTCAAGTTTTAAGGAAAGCTAATAAGAATGTTATTGTTTTCTTGCAGCGGGGGAGAGTTCATCTGGAAAGGACAATAATTTGCAGTTTACAAAGGGTAAATATTAAGGAGTTCAAGTAGAGGAAATGTGACAATGAGTTCAAGTTTTAAGGAAAGCTAATAAGAATGTTATTGTTTTCTTGCAGCGGGGGAGAGTTTATCTGTAAAGGACAATAATTTGCAGTTTACAAAGGGCAAATATTAAGGAGTTCAAGTAGAGGAAATGTGACAATGAGTTCAAGTTTTAAGGAAAGCTAATAAGAATGTTATTGTTTTCTTGCAGCGGGGGAGAGTTTATCTGTAAAGGACAATAATTTGCAGTTTACAAAGGGCAAATATTAAGGAGTTCAAGTAGAGGAAATGTGACAATGAGTTCAAGTTTTAAGGAAAGCTAATAAGAATGTTATTGTTTTCTTGCAGCGGGGGAGAGTTCATCTGGAAAGGACAATAATTTGCAGTTTACAAAGGGCAAATATTAAGGAGTTCAAGTAGAGGAAATGTGACAATGAGTTCAAGTTTTAAGGAAAGCTAATAAGAATGTTATTGTTTTCTTGCAGCGGGGGAGAGTTTATCTGTAAAGGACAATAATTTGCAGTTTACAAAGGGCAAATATTAAGGAGTTCAAGTAGAGGAAATGTGACAATGAGTTCAAGTTTTAAGGAAAGCTAATAAGAATGTTATTGTTTTCTTGCAGCGGGGGAGAGTTCATCTGGAAAGGACAATAATTTGCAGTTTACAAAGGGCAAATATTAAGGAGTTCAAGTAGAGGAAATGTGACAATGAGTTCAAGTTTTAAGAAAGCTGATAAGAATGTTATTGTTTTCTTTAGGTAAAGACAAAATGAAACATGCTACAGTTCAATTTGGCAAGGATAAAAGATTGTTTATTGTGGAGTTCGTTTGTATGTATATACCCTGAATCTATTCTGTAAAAGCATTCAATGATATTTCTTTTGGGACATTTAAAGAGGCACCCTAAAACTCTCCAATTGTAAGTATCACGAGCAACGTGCGGGCATTTTGTCGTTCACGAGACGTACAAGCAATAATAACGAAGAAGAAATGGAGAGGGGTATAAAACCGTCTCATTGATCAGTACATATAAATTTTTAGAATGTACAATGTTAAAAATAGGTACACAAAAATAAGTAAAATGTATTCATTTTGGATTACATTCCATGCTTATCGTGGCTCCGAACACACAAGTTACAATTTTGATAAAGACTTGTACTCAAAAATGAGTAAAAAGAGTAAATTCTTGCCTACGTAGGCTGCCTTCATAAATCACTTTCAATAAATATCGACAATTACAACCAAGACTTGCCGGGAATCTAACCCATATTTTCAGACATCGCAGTCAAGTGCCGTATCCATTGTACTAACAGGGCGACGTGAAAAAGTTATAAGCAGAAGAGATATTAAAAAGGTGTGCCAAAAAAATGGGAAGTATTAGAAGGGAAATGTAATAACTCAGTTTCCATTTAAGCAATCGACATCAAATAATGTGGAAAACTATCTTCTGAACAAATATTTTAAGTTTGTCAGGTCGCTTTGCTAAGATGACTTAAAACGAAGCTGAAATTAGCAATATTAAATCTCATTGCTCATTTTTTAGAAAGTACGGTTGCTTAATTTGAGTACGTCATCGCTCATTTACGATGTAATTGTATTCAAAGAAAAAAAAGTGTGTTTAAGTACTCATTTTTAAGTACCTTTTTTTACAATGTAATAAGGATACCGTGGGATTAGAAGTAAAGCAACATATTTTTTAGTAAAGATTTAGCAAGCATAAAGAAAACTGGTTGGGAACTAAATCCAAGCGATTCCCGTGAAGGACATTGGTTCTGCTAGCACTTTTCCCTCTTTAGAGCGCAGCACCAAGGTCACCACATCTAGAAGTGAATCGCTTGATTTTCTTCCCCGACCTGTTTTCTTTTCGCTTGCTAAATCTTTACATTAAAAATACATAGTTTTACTTCTAAGCCAACGATATGTAAGATAATAAGCACCTGTAACGTTTTTGCGTAAAATAGTGGCTGGAACTTCTAAAATTTTCCTGGGTTTTCTCAAATTCTCGAGATAGACATTTTAGTTTTTCTTATTTCCATTGAAGAACATTACTTTTTCAAAGAAAAATTTCATAAATCTCGAGTATAGTGAATGATAAAATACACAACTTTCCGTCAAAATTTGTTATTCACCAAGGCGAATATTACATATTTTGTAGAAAACTGAAGCTGGGTTTTTTTGCAGTTACGTCACTTCATCTTATGAATTATAATTTAAGCCACAATAAATTTGTAATTTGCACTATCCCTCTATACAGAGAAGTAGTGTGAGGAATAAAAAGATTTGTTTCCGAAGTTTTGATGTATACTACCTTACCTTATTTCTACCTTATACCTTCCTTATATATTATTTTACCTTATTTCTACTCACATTACCATTTTCGCGGATATTCATTAGGAATACGATAAAAAATCACGGCAAAATTAATAACTGGTTGAATATTTGCATTAAAAACCAAAACATAAACACATAAAGAAACATTTTAATAATCCAAATCCCTCTGGCCCCAATTACTTCAGATCACTGACGCTCAGTTCACTAATTTATCATACTTTGTTATTGCTTATTTGAAAAATTATCTATTACTTAAATGTTTTGAATTTTTACATTCGGCTAACTAAAAAGTCATTTTGTTTTAAACTTTTTCTTTTACATATATTTTAACTCGGCATTATTTAATTGAGACTTGCAGTGTAGAAACGTCTTACTGTAAAAATCATTTTGACCTTAGTCATTGTTGTCGAGATTTTATCTCGATTTGTTTGAACACAACGGAAGTATGGAAAAAGCACGCCAAGTAACGCATTTAGACATAGTGCATTTCAGAATTAGGGGTAAACCATTCTGACATTTACTTATTGGATTTGTTGTTATTTATGTGCCCAGCCATAAGTGTGAATTTAAACGCGGGGCTTATTGTCTAGTATTTTTTATTTGTATTTGTAGATTGAATGTTTTACGTAGAAGTGAAATTTAACTCGTATTTTTGACAGTGGCACACATTACAACTCACTCTATAACTTCATTAGTTAAAATCAAGAAAATTCGAAAAATTATCAAGGACATTATTAAAACTTATTTTATTAAATGATGATGTTGATGTTCATCATAATGATGAAGAAAATAGCTAAAATTTCCGGTATGTTCAGTTGCATTTACCGGAAATGGTCAGTACAACTGAATGGTAATCGGATGCCGGGCCGGCATCCGATTTGTCGGCTTCAATGTTTCCTTATGTACAATTTTCACGTAGGTCTAGATTTATCGGTGCCGGTGAGGTGTTTGTGTTTTCTTTATATTTACTTCAATATTGTAGTTGTTCTTTTTGTGACCATACAATTTTTTTTCAATGTTTTCAAGAATTTCTGTCAAAGCGAAAAATGCGTAAATTGGTCAAAAACGATGGTGTGACATTAATAGAACGTAAGTTTATGGGAAAAAAGCTAATTATTTAAAATAAAAAAATTATATATATATATATATATATATATATATATATATATATATATATATATATATATATATATATATATATATATATATATATATATATATATATATATATATATATATATGCCTAGCTTTAATGGAATTTTTATGGAGTGCTAGCTTTAATGGAGTTTCCGTTTATATTTTTATTTTGCGTAAACTTATTTTTAATACAAAAAATATAAGCAATAATCCAATAATTTTCCCCAAAAAAAATATATATAACTAATTTCTCGTAAGTTGCTGAAATAATGGTAGGAAACATATGAAAATGGAAAAATGTATATCCATATCATAAAATATTGTTCCTTTTATATAACTTAAATGATGGTTTGCTATTTTAATTTTTGGGTTATATGATGAGTACCTATATTTTAGACAAACTTTTTTTAAGAGAAAGCATAATAAAAACATTCTTGGGATTGAACAATCCACGGACCACTTTATGGAACACCTAATGTGGTCCACCAACCACGGGTTGTGAACCACTGATTTCGGGAATAACTCTTACATTAAATTTTATTTTAGAATTAATATACTTGAAAACATAGAATTCAAAAATTTAATTTTTATAATAAACACTATTAAAATTATATAATTAATAAAAATTCTAATTAATCCTATGATAAGCGCTGTTTGCACCAATGGACTTTTTCATTACAAGGAAAAAAGAATAATAAGTGAATAAATTTTATTTTTTCGATTTTAAATTTTATTTTCTCAAATTAAGTGTGTCTTTGAGTTTAACTGTAAAATCTAATGATTATGGTCCTACTATTTTTATATACGGAATTAAATATTTTAGCCACAGATAACAAATTACTCTATTGGCCTAGTTGGAAACCTGGCGCCATCTAGGGAATGTAGTCAACAACATTTGATTATAGTGCTGTACTGAAATATTTTAATTTAACAAACAAAGATTGAAAAAATACATAAAACTCAAACAAACATTTTTGCTTAAATTAAAAAAATATGTAATTACTAAATTAAAAAAAAATGTCTGATTGTAATGATTTAATTTAATAATTAATAAGAAATTTATTAAAATGACAAGTTATTGAGCTTGGCAATATGACATACCATAAAAACTTAGCAGTACAATTATACTTTTTTTTAATCATATGCCTAACAGGGCATGTAAAATATAAGTTAGTGAGCTTTTTCATAAATTAGTTTTAAGAACAATGTTATTAAAATAATTAACAGTATTTTTTTTTTTAATTTGTACATCGGTGAAATATTTTTCTGTACTACGGTATTTGTCCGTAATTTCTGCCCTCTGCAACATTTTTTATTATTTTATAATATATTAATTAACATTAAATAAACCCTATTATTTTTAGTGTGTTTAGTTAGTTTTTAAAAATATTGAATTTATTATACGTTAATTAAAATATAATAAAATAATTACAAAAGGTTGCGGATGGGACAAATCACGGATAAATACCGTGGAATGACCCGATAATTATATTGGGTCTTTTGATTACATTTTCCGTGTAAATTTCAATTCTCTAGCTAATTTAATTTTTAGTCTAGGAGTGGTAACAAATTAATGATCACAAATTCTAACAAAAAAAATTATGGGGGTTTGATAAACCGAATTGGATAAATACTAAAACTACAAAAAGATTAAACACAAGAGTTTTAGTAAATACTGAAAATGTAATACCTTCTCTTTCTCCTTTAACACCTATGCCAAAGTCATACTGGCCTAAAGCCTTGGATGGAACTGTAAGATACACGCAAATTAATATAACACACCACAACAATAATGAAATATATATTTTTCATTTCTTAAACTAATTAAAAGTTTCTTGGTCGGCGTCACAAGTCATGCGATGAAAAGAAGAATTGCACTAGAAAGATAAATTCCTCGCTACTCATATTTCTTGTGTTTCATGACTACTGACTGAAATTCACTTTCATTAGTTATTCATGCATATCAAAATAGCTTTTATGATGGGTTCAGAGGAGCGGTCAAAAAAAGATTAAGGGTGATCAAATTTATACAGAGACCAGTGATTCAGAAGACTTGTGTCGCATACTATGCCGCATTCTATGTGAATTAATAATCGTTATTAATTCTCATAGAATGCGGCTTAGAAGGGAAAATATATGGTCTGTGCCTGCGCCCCTTTGATTCCATTTTATTGAAAATCCTGGAATTTTGGTAACTTAAGTAACAATAATGTAATTTATTTTCTGGTGCACATTTGTCAGCATTTTCTATAATTATTTTTATAGACATTTTTTATAACTCAAGCAATGGGGGAGTTTCACGCCGAGAAGAAGAACACCGCTGTTCCATGGAGACATATACCGCTGTTCCATGGAGACATATACCGCTGTTCCATGGAGACATATACCGCTGTTCCATGGAGACATATACCGCTGTTCCATGGAGACATATACCGCTGTTCCATGGAGACATATACCGCTGTTCCATGGAGACATATACCGCTGTTCCATGGAGACATATACCGCTGTTCCATGGAGACATATACCGCTGTTCCATGGAGACATATACCGCTGTTCCATGGAGACATATACCGCTGTTCCATGGAGACATATACCGCTGTTCCATGGAGACATATACCGCTGTTCCATGGAGACATATACCGCTGTTCCATGGAGACATATACCGCTGTTCCATGGAGACATATACCGCTGTTCCATGGAGACATATACCGCTGTTCCATGGAGACATATACCGCTGTTCCATGGAGAAAGTTCCGTAGGGTTAGCATGGAGCTTTAGCTCCTGTACAATAATTTTAAGTTTTAGTCTTTAAATAATACCTCAATACAGAAATATTTACTACATACACTGAGATAGATTGTACTCATCGTTTGCCAAGTATTTTTGTGTTGAAATAAAAGTATTTTTCCGTATTTTGTTGTAATTCTAATTAGATACAAATATAATATAAGTATTTTTGTACTTAAATTTATTCATATATGAAATAAAAATATTACTTATTTGGAAAAAACAAATATTATAGACAAATTTTCCCATAATTGCAAGCGTAGCGACTAAACAAACAAAAGCAAAGTTGTCTGCTGTAGGGAAGAAATCGAAACTACTAGTAAGTTACCATGTTGAAACGTCACGTGAAACTGTCCCATAGGTTTAAAAAATATTGCTACAGAGTATTTTATTAATTTTAAAAATGGCACATTGCAGGGAAACTTGAGATCAGTGAACAATACATGAAAAGAAACTCTTTTCTGTAAGCTGCCTGGCAGAAATGAGCTTGTACATATTCCCCACTTTATAGGCGGGTGAGGTGTTGGCTGAGCTCGGAGTAAAATTATACGGTTATTGATTATGCTTACAGAAAAGAGTTTCTTTAAGAAATTATTCTAACTTATGAGATTATAGCATAATTGACATAATTGGCAAAAATGTAAAATAACTAGTTAGTAGAAAGGATTCAGTGAAACTAGATGAGCGAATGCTTAAGTTTATCGCATCAAGAATTTCGAAGAGATGGTTGTGGATCACGTGTATCGGGTCAGACACAGTACCATAAAGATGCGAGTTCGATTCCTAATATTTCACTCGAATATCTAGTCGAGAGTCCAGAGAACTCGTGAAAGGAGGATTGCCAGTTCGCGCGTTCCACATTTCCCTCTTAAAGACATTCACCATGTAGAAGGGAAGGGTGAACGTTAAATCTGTCCTGGTCAAAAGTCTTGACACCTATTCAGGATGCGTGCACGTGCAAACCGCGTGATTTGTATTCTCGAATCACAGATCCATCTGCAGAAGCAAGCGCGTGAAAAGTGTCCGTGTAGAATGGGACTTAAATCAAATTTAAAACAAAACTCCATGTGTGTCCCAATGTGGTTAATCTTGCGTTTTTTACACATCTAGTGAGAAAATTCATTTGGTGAAGGGCAGTCAAATAAAACCATTCCTATTTATCCTTAAATAACTTCATCCATAAAAATAGTAAATTTAATATACCGGCACCATTCACGCTCGCATGTGATGTCAACTGAGAATTAACAAATTAATGCAATATTTGTATGGACCCTTATTTTCTGAAGGGCGATCGGCGAGAGCGGCTTCGAAAGCTCATTCATGTTCCCCGTAAGAAACTAACATGCATACAGTAATGCCAAAATACGGTTGCAAATAAGAACTTAGAACCAAAAACTGTATAAAGTTCGTTGTCAAATAAATAATGCATAGAATAATTAAAAGGTTACAAAAATAGATTTTAATGTTATTAATTCTGAAGCAAAAAGGAAATCAATATAATAAAATAGAATCTAATTGACCGAGCGTTAGCGAAGTCCCTATTTTAACTAGACCTTTCGGCATTTCGTCTGTTTGTAAATTTCTCTGTTACGCTTACGACCAAACGCGTCGTTTGATTTTCTTCACTTTTGGCATGAATGTTCCATCTAGTCATTAAAAACAAGGTATGTTTTGTTTTGTTTTTTGTCTCGAGGTCTACGGTGTATAGGGAAAGTTTCATAGTGGATGTTCTGTTGCCACTGAGCTATTGTGTCTTTCTTGGTGGAACCGTTAAAAGGTGAGTGTTTTTATTAAGGATTAGATTGTACAGTTAATGTGTTATACAAACAACAAACATTAATGTTTATTTTTAAAGTGTGTCAGGTTTAAGAAACTGAAAATATATAGTGTTTCTTAAGCTAAGACAAGGGTGTCAGGTTAAAGAGCAGAGGTAGAGAATTGTATTTTAAACCTAACACCCCTTCTAAAAGCTAGTTTTTGAGGTTATGTGTCTAAATAACAATACCATAAGTTATTTCACTTCAAAAATAAATAATGTCAATGTTTGTTGTTTCTATAACACATTAACTGTACACAATATGAACCTTAATATAAACACACTCCCCTCTTAAGGATTCCATTAAGAAAAGCACATCTCAGTGACAACAGAACACCCCCATGAAACTTTCCTTTCAAAATTATGATAATTATTTTAATCACTGTTCACTTGAAAAACCGTTCAGTATAGCCTATTATAAAAATAGGTACCAATAACCTAAAAGATATAAATTATTTTATTTCTTTATGTCAGTTTAAATCAGTTAAATAAAAGGTGTCAGCTTTAGGTGCATTTACCTTATTGAAAATACAAGATAAACTATTTTTCAAAGAAAACAACCTTACAGTTTTAACATTTTACTAGTCCGAGGGTTAAAGCACCTCAAAATATTAAGTTATTGAGCTATAAATCATTAGAAAGAATGCACTCTAATGTTGATCTCTTTTCCAAGAACGTATCCAGGATTTTGATCTCGGGAGGGTTCACTGATGAATATTAATACTAAAAAATTAAATAACTAAAAAATAAAAAGCTAATTAACTTATAATAAATTAATTACTCAATACACTTCCAATTAATAATTGACCGAGCGGTTAAAAAGGTTCCTGTTTTAACTTCTACATTTCGTCCTTTGTTTGTTTGTTACGCAGTCACGACCAAACGCATTGTTCGATTTTCTTCAAATTTGGCATGAATGTTCCTTGAAGTCATTAAAATCGACATAAACTTTTAATTTTTTGGTCGCGAAGTCTACTGTTCCCAGAACAAGGGTAAGGTGGGATAATTTTGGTCATAAGTAATTTGGGTTTTTGTAAATTAAATATGAAATTACGCATTGTTAAACTTATGTTTTGATCTTGATCTTTTTTTTATAATTTACTTTGTTTACTAAAGTACATTTTAGAAAAAAAATTACATTTCTGGGTGATTTAATTCAAGTCCAACAGACGATTTGTTTGGGGTTTTGGTCCTAGTCAAAGTGTTGTACCTTGGACCGGTTCAAAGTACAATATATTTGATAAAGTTATTATAATCAAATAAGTTTTTATTAAATTCAATTATTAAATGATATTTATATTAAGTGATATTAAAATCATCTCTATTTAAGATAGTTAGGTTAAGCATATACTGGAACAGATAACTTAATTGCTGTTAGTTGATGTTCATTTCTAGTTAAAAGCGAGAAAATGCAACGAAGTGAAATTGGAGTAAAAATAAAACTTATTGTAAAAAAGAAAATATTATGAAAGGAGTAGAATTAGTTATAGATAAAAAAATGAATGTCTATGGAGCTGTTAAACAAATGGACATTTCAAAGACGACCTTGTTGAAACGCCATAAATCACAGAAGGGATCAGCGGAAAGATTTGTTATAATAAAAACAATGATATCTCTATACTCGGGGACAACCTAAGTTGAACCTGAAGCGGAAGCTATGGTGTGTATAAATATTCAATTGCTTTACGCTCAACTTAGGTTGTCCCCGAATATAGGATTTTTTTATTCTTTAACGAAACAGCCAAACGTGAAAAAAATACATATCTGTAGATTGCGGACCCATGAGATCGTGGTCCTAGGTTGCGACCTGGTGGTAAATTGAAATGGGGTTTTAATTGAATGACACGATTTGGGATCACATTCCATAACAATATCAGAGCAAGTTAAATAACCGCTTGTAATAATAACAATAAATAAGCAAGTAAACTATTCAAACTGAAACTTTTAAATTTGCAATGCAAAATGAATCCACATTTTTGTTTGGCTGATTTGAATTTAGTAACTACTCTTACAGTTTTTAAATTACATGTATGGATTTTAAAAATTAATGTTAGGCAGAACTAATACATATTTTTCTAATTAAACCATTTTTTGGCATAATTTAAGTACTTATAAATTTTACATTGTTTTCCTATCTTCAAAATAACAAGAAATGAAGCACGCAACCACATAACGCTTGCATAATATGCAGTTTGACATATTTTTTATTGCTTAATAGATACTACTCAGTAATAGTGATTAATGTGTTTCCGAGTATTTACTCGAAATTTTTTATTTATATTATATCTATCAGTGAAAAAATTATTACTAAATCGTTAATAGTATAATTTCTCTCTATAAATGAAGCATGTGAATTCCATA
Source organism: Troglohyphantes excavatus (assembly GCA_963932185.1). Lineage (NCBI taxonomy): Eukaryota > Metazoa > Arthropoda > Arachnida > Araneae > Linyphiidae > Troglohyphantes > Troglohyphantes excavatus. Next base: position 36,290,385 of record OZ010672.1, read on the forward strand.
ATTATTTACAATTGCTGCAAATGTGATCCGGAATAAAATCATACGTAGCAGAACATAACTTACCAAAAGTCAGTAACAAAACAATAACAAAAAATTCACTCATTTTCTTTAAATCTAGTTCTTGCTCACCACTGTGTAAGAGTTTCTGTTCTGACTTTTCTTTCAATAGTATCTAGTAATAAAAATTTTATTACCATTGGGAGATAGTTGCTAAGAGACGAGCTCTGCATGTTTTCCCATCAAGCTCGTCATAAGTCAAAACTTTTCTGCGATTAACCAATTCAATAACAACAATTTTGATGATTAATGTAGAATAGTAAATAAAAAGGGGATAATATTTTATACATTCGTTTTGAATTATGTTCGTCGTTTTAATTTTTTTAATGAAAAAAGGCCCTACTGTTATGTATATTTTTCAATGTTCCGCACCGCAACCAGATTATGGAACTGTATTAGCGACGTTGTTCTTTTACCTGCCTGTCCGTCTGTTACACCTACCTGAAAAAGTAAAGGTTACCGATTCGAAATTTACACATCTTATGTATTTCGATTATTTGAATTCGAAAATCGTATTAAAAATTGAAAAAAGAGTCGCAAAAACCAATTTCAAATTTACAGGGCGTGTGAGGTTACCGATTCGAAATTTACACATCTTGTGTATTTCGATTATTTGAATTCGAAAATCGTATTTAAAATCGTAAAAAAAGTCGCAAAAACCAATTTCAAATTTACAGGGCGTGTGAGGTTACCGATTCAAAATTTACACATCTTGTGTATTTCGATTATTTGAATTCGAAAATAATATTTAAAATTGTAAAAAGAGTCGCAAAAACCAATTTCAAATTTACAGGGCGTGTGAGGTATCAATATTTTCAGATCATTAAGTAAAATGTGACTGAATATTTCAAATTTTAATTTAGTACTAGTCGACGACACTAGTGGGCGTCGAATTCCAGAATTTCGAAACATTCCTGTTATTGCTCTATCTCAATAAAATTTATACTACTTAGAAATTAAAAATTCCAAACTAATATTGTATACACCTTACAGTTAATCACCAAAAAGTAACTCCACTAACATTTAAAACAGTTTGTGAAATATAGTCATTAGGTCTAAATATCGACTGATCGGGTGGAGACTTCTAGCAAAACTTAACGAAGTGACTATGATGTAAAAAGAGTAAAAAAAAATTAGCGGTGTTAAGGATCGCAAAAATAAATTTCAAATTTCCAAAGCGTGTGAGGTCGGCGAGGTGGCCGAGATTGAGACAAAAAGTTAAGATGTACTCGTAGATCGGAGGTTTGGCAAATCCGCTACTAAATTACAAAAAGTCGCTTGAAAATATCCTCAATTACCCCCGTCGTGTATAAGGGACTAGTGCACGTTAAATCCGTCGTGGTCCTATGTCCTGGACGCTTTTTGATATTGCGTCAAATAACAGTACATTATAACATACATAATAAACAGGATTTTAGGCCCATTCTACAGGAACGAGAAAAACGTGCGTGTGATTTTGCAAATGATTCGAAAATACAAATCACGTGGTTTGGATTCTTGAATCACAGACCCATCTGAAAAATCTCGCGCACGTTTTACTCGTCCATTAAAAATAGGCTTTAAATCAGAAGAAAACACCATTATTTTCCTAACATGTTTACGATAAACTTAAATTAATTTACAGTGTAAATACATTAGCTCTACGATTATTGTCGAAGTGAGGAATAAAATAGGTTAATTCGTTATTTCTAGATTTTTTTCTAGAGAATAAATTCGATAATTGCAAGTCATGGGAATGAATTCCTGAAATTCTTTTAAGAAAAACTAGCCAATTCGACATTAAACTGAATGTTCTGTACTTAAGTAGCCCTATTGTCCAAAAATCTATGCGACGTTAAACTGGGCTAGCGCCCCAATCTAAAAAACAGCTGATACACAACAGATTTACGCTAAAACTTAGAAGCGTAAATTTAAATGTATTGAATTAAAATTATTTTAAATTGAAATAAATGTGTTATAAATTTTAATTAGACACACTTGAACAGTTTTGATATTTAACTAATTAATTGGAGAGAGTATAGATGTATGGGATCCTAGAAGATGCGGCAAAGCTGAATTTAAAAAAAAATAATTGATTTCCAATTCTCCAAAGATATGGTGTTAAGAAACCAGTAGCTAATTTAAGTCTTTAAGTAATTTGTTTTATATGATGAGCTATTTTATTGAAGTGCATTATGATGGAAGGACAGAATAAATGAGGGAGGAGTGTGACATACAGTGGCGGCGATTCTTTGGATTTTGCCCCCGAACTTTCTTAACATCGCACTTTTTGAAAATAAAAATAATAAGCCAAATTTTTTACTGCATTGCCAAACAAAAAAAATCGTACCGTAACCTCTCACTACTACAAACGTTGGCAGTAAACCCATTCCCCCTCTGGCATTTGTAACACGTGGGGGAGGGGGAGTCGTTCGCAACTGCAGTTTTCGATTCCGCCCCCATAATTCCACGTGGAATAATCGTATGGGGATAAATGACATAACATCAAGTAAAGGAAGATGACTGCATTGACTAAGCCGATTATTAACCGATTCCGCCAGCTGACCTTTGTATAGCGTAAAGGGAATGTCGCCCTTAACTGCAGTATACGATTCCGTTCCCATAACTCCACGTTGGAATTAGGCAATTGGGATAAATGACCTACCATCGTACAGAGGAAAGTAAGACGCATCGACCTGGTTGTTTGTTAATCCATTCTCCCCTCTAGTTTTGCACCGAGTAGGGGAAAATGTCGCCTTTGGCGGCAGGCAATATACGCTTACATCCCCAATAACTCTACGGGGAATCGGCCTACATGGATAAATGATATACCATCTTGTAGAGGAAAGTTGGACGCGTCGACCAGGCAGATTGTGAACTCATTCCCCTCTCTGACCTTTGCACCGCTTGGAATGGGATTTTGACCTTGGCAGCAGAATGCGTTCCCGCCCCATAAATCCTAGGGAATCAGCTTTTGTAGATAAAAGCCTACCATTTATAAAGGAAAGTGGGTCGCGTCAACCAGATTGGCCATTTAACCACTCTCCCCTCTAACATTTGTACTGCGTAAGACCAAACGTATTCACAAACCAAACTTTATGGTACAGTGCGGCGTGTACTTATTTTTGATTTTTTCCTCTATCTAGAATAGCTTGAATTTAGGAACTCTTAAAAATTTTACTCGGCTCGAGAATAAAAATTTTAAGAAATCGAAGTTGTATTTGTATTGCCAGCTGGACTATAATTAACGCAATTTTAATGGAAAATTGTCTATAAAATACCTAAAACTCTACTTGGATAACTTTTAATTCTAGAATTATGACACTTATGTATTTTTATGTTAAAATGTGGTCACTGTAAATAAATTAGGAGAGAAATTAGCAGCAAGAATCTTTTTAAACTTTTGAAGTTGTTTTTAACAATCGCAGTATAAATTGCTGCAGCAGAAAGATTTTTTAGTGTTCTGAGAAGAGTAAATAACTGTGTAAGGAACTCAATAAAACAAGAAAGGTGATCACATTTAGCTCTACTAACTAAAGAAAAAGTGCAGTCAAATCTCGATAACAGTATTCAAATACTTTTTAGAAGGATGCCAATACATTTATCGTTATTTTTAACTGTAATAAGAAATATAACTTGTTTCTAATCAGTTTTATGTAAAATAACAATTAAAAAATACGGTATTAAATATTTCTTTGATTTGTATTTTAAGTTGGTATACTTCAAATAACAAAAAGTAGCGAGTATATATAAATACGCAATATTTATTATAATTTTTATTTCAACAGCAAGAAGGGTATGGTCAAAAATTTTATACCCCCCCCCCCTATTAGGGTTCAATCGCCACTGCTGGTAACATGCCATACCTTCCTTATTTAAAGCACTGCCTAATAACTCAACACAATAAACAATACATATTCATCATTTATGCTTTGTTATAAAATTTGTTTTAGAATGTTGAATTGCAGAAACAAGTTAGAATTTTTAAATTTTGTAACATAATAAAATCAGCAGGTTTTTATATTGCTCTTAACTAAAATTTAGATTTTAGCATACTGTGCGAGACTTATTTAATGTTCAATTTATTTACATAAAACAGTTGTACAGGGTGATCACAAATTGCTGGGTGGTGGTCATTGTTTGACTATATCACATTTATATGTATTGGTATAATAAAACATGTGTCCAGCTGTTTTGCACATATTTTAAAAAAGCTTTAGCTTTAATAGCAACACATAAAGTAGTTCAAATATTTAAAAAAGAATGGTTTATAATGTAGTTAAACATCCAAACAATGACCATTGCCCAACAATTTGTGACCACCCTGTATAATGCTGTTGTGGTGACATTTCATAAATTTAGTATTTTTCCTTATTAAGCTTAACTTAAATAATTATTTAATCTTATTCCTTATTTAAATAGCTTTTGAATTTATCAGAATTACCACTTGCTTTGTAATTAAGGAATTTTTGGAATAAAACACAAGACTCTCAGTGCTTTTTTTAACCCTCCCCCCACCCAAGTAGTTTCGAGTATAAATAGAGGAATTCTCCCCTGCTTCCGCCAAAAAGGGTGGTTTTCGACGAGTTTTGGAGTAGTGGTTTGCCTTTGGTAAAGAACACTTTAATGGTTAACAAGTTAAATTTTCTCTGCGACTGGAGTTTATATAAATTTAAACGAGAGGAATCGAGAAAAAATTTAATTGAGAGGAATCGAGAAAAAATTTAATCGAGAGGAATTAAGGATCTAAATTTTCAGTTCTGTTTTTTTATAAGTATCTGGCATTGCCAATACCATTATTATGATAAATAAGTTTATCCATTTGGATATAGTTTTAGACAATAGGATTTTCAATATTAAATTTGTTTATCCAGGAAATATTAGAAATTTCTCGGGCTCGCAGGTTTTTATCGACATTTTGTTGAGATTTATGCTCGACTAGCTTGACCATTAAATAATTAAACAAATAAAAATAAACCTTTTATTTGGTGCCCAGAGACTCCATAATCTTTTGATACTTTGAAGAGTAAATTGGTTAAGGAACCCATTTTGAAATTGCCTGTAATGAGTCAGAAGTTTATGTTGTGTACAGATGCTTAAAACTATGTTTTGGACAATTGCCCGATGTGTCAGGAATATAATGGATTTTTACATCTTGTGGCACTTGCTTGACTGATTATCATACTCATTCTATACAGAATAACCATGGTAATAAAATATGTTTTACAGTATACAGGCACCAAGAATCCACACAAGTTTTCAATCCTGCTTACAAATTTAAATAAAACTACAGGCTTCTAAATCAACCAGGAATCACCACTGAAAAAGTCATTTTAAGAATTGAATGGGTGATATTAAACAGGGAAAGATTCCATTGGAATCTTTTTCTTTTTAAGAATTGAATGGGTGAGATTAAAAAGGGAAAGATTTCATTGGAATCTTTTTCTTTTTAATCACCCCAAATGACTTTTTCAGCACCACTGAAAAAGTCATTTTAAGAATTGAATGGGTGAGATTAAAAAGGGAAAGATTCCATTAGAATCTTTTTCTTTTTAATCACCCTCGTTCAATTATTTAGTAAATTGTTAATTTTCTTTTAATGTTATTTTTATGGTAATTGGATTTTTAATATATAGACAATAAACACATTAAATTGACAAGTGAACTTTATTAACTTTAATTTGGCATTAGATGGCTTAAACAGATTATGGATGTTCTGACTTACAATAATTTTTAGCTTAATGGTCTAATATTGCCATTGATAAGATATTTGCTGCTCCATTTTGACTATGAGCCTTGACTCCTGTTGGAATTCTGAAAAAGAGACATTTGAAACATTAAAATCCAAAACAAAAAATAAAATGGGAGCACAAGTATAATTTTGTTATACAACATAGCAAATTTTTAAAATTAGTTTGGAGTTTAATAACTTGAGATCAATAAATTTACAATGTGTGAGGCCACAGTAAGTGTTGAGAACCTAAAGTGCATGTTTTTTGTCACTTAAATGAATCATATAAAAATAGTATTAACCAAATTAGTGTATTTTAAATTTTACACTATACTCTAGTTTACTTAATGTAATCAAATGTACAAAATTCCTACAATGAGTAGATTCCAAAATAAACATTTTGAATAAATATCCTAAAGCAATTTGATTTTATCAACTGATAAGCCACATAATGAGCCTGTATATAACATTTTATTGTGTATACCTCCACAGAAAATTCTTCAATATCAATTGTCAAGGGCTTATCCATAGCTAGGAGTGCTGTAGTATCAGAGGTCCTAATGCAAACTGCATCATCATCAGGAGCCTCAACAGGTGTCACAGTAATGGAAGGTGCAGCAGGCATGCCCCCAGGTAAGAAATTCTGGGGCAACTGGTAACAATCAGCTGCATACGGGTTAACCACAGAAGAAATATTAATATCAGACGGCTGATCCATAGCTAAGGTTGTAGCAGAAGTACCACGAATTTCAGAGAAAAGGTCCATAGCTAATGTTGTAGAAAAAGCATCAAATTCAGTAGACTGATCCATAGCTACGGGTGTAGCAGAAGAAACATTCGTATCAGGGGCTTGATCCACATCGGAAGGAGTAACATCAAAAGAAAAAGCATCAATATCAGAGAGCTGATCCATTGCAGAAGACGTAGTAATTTCAGAAATTGCTTCAGGATCTGAGGACTCGTCAGATGTATCAGCGGACGTAGTAGGCATAATAGCAATGGAAGGTAAGACAGCCTTCCCCGCAGAAAAGAAATACTGGGGCAACTGGATGTACTCAGCTGAATTCGGGTTAACTACAGGAGTCGAGTTTGTAGAGGGAAAATCTAAAAAAAAAATAGATTATCAACGTTTAATTCGAGACAACTTTAAGATATTAATGAATAAAAAAGCTATTCAATAATAATAAAGTTTTAAGCACCCTAAAGTTCTATGACATAATAACCTTGTATTATTTCCATTCATCAAGATATTTTTATTGGCATTATAAAACAAATTCATTCAGAGCCAAATAAAAGTTATACATTTGAGGGGAGGGGGACCAACACTTACAGGGGTCAAGACTGAACACAGTGCAGAGTTTTAACCAGTTGGAAAGCAACGCATTCCAAGACAAGAGAAAGTACAGTCGTTTGTGAAATTGAGTCATATATTCTCAAGTTTGTGAATTTACATTTATAAATTAATGTTTATTAATAAACACGGGATTACTGTGACATTGTAAAGATAACTATCCCATTTGCTTGAAAGTATTGAAGTTTCAATTCTAGGTACGCAACAATAATCCCACAGCAGTGACTGGAAAAAGTCATTCCTTGAAAAAGTTTTATTCAATACAAATAATGTGTATAATAAGTGTAATATAAGATAATAAGTGTCAAAAATCCCATTTGTTTTCTTTTCCATCTATTAAATATTCCAAAATATTTAATGAGTTAATTTAAAGTTTTTTTTTAATTTTTTCAACCAGAAAAGATTTTGTTAGCAGTTATTAATTATTACGACCAAGTTTATTTTTTTTATAAAAAATTTTTAAAACTTTTAAAGTACTTTATTTAGGTAGTTGATATTTGAAATTACATTTTTATCAATTTTTGTCAATATTATATTTTTATACGAAGTTGATTACAGTTTTAAAACTTTAATTCCAATAATAATTCCAGAATAGAAAAATAAAGTTTTTTTTTAAGTTTTTTCAACCAGAAAAGATATTTTTACCAATTATTAATTATTACGACGTAGTTTATTTTTTTTAATGTTTTTTAAACTTTTAAAGTACTTTATTTTGGTAGTTGATATTTGAATTTACATTTTTATCAATATTTGTCAATATTATATTTCTATAGGAAATCGATTACAGTTTTAAAACTTTAATTCCGGAATAGTTCATTTAAAATTTAGTAGAATGTAATTAAATAATTCAATTTCATTGGTTGAGAAAAACTTCGATTGTGTAACAACACATTTTCTGAATATTAAGAATTTTGTAATGTTCTGCTTTTGTTCATTAAGTTCTTATCCTATAAGGTTCTAATCGGTATTTTTTTTAATGTTTATTTATAGGTATGTGAATGTGTACATCTTATAGAGGATGACTGTTCTTCAGTGTTTAATGGATATTAATCATCTTCAACAAGCCAGTGCAGAAACATGTATATAGAAATTCTAATTACAAAACAGAACTGAAAGATTCGCAATGTATGAAGGAAGCAAATCAATTGAGTTTGCAAACAACTCAAGAACATTATGCCCAAATAAACTTCTCCAAGAAAGAGGGTCAGTTTTGAGATGTGTAAAACAATTAGCCAGAATTTGGCATATTTACTGTAAACAATTCAAATCTTTATTTTTAACTTTTCTAACAAACGATGCACCTGTCATTGAAATTCACTTTGATAAATTAGATCTATTTGGGAGATATCAACAGCTAGCAGATTCTCATTACAACATTTTAATCCGTCAACTGCACAATGGATACAGATGTGTATATACGTTCGGGTATCTCTAGTTTTCCCTGCAATACACATAATATAAAAGCTCATAAAGAATCTCTCCTTTTAAAAAAAAAATCAAAGCATTTGAAGGAGTTTTAAAATCAATCTCTATTTAAATAATTATAAAAAAAATAAAGGAATGTCTTGGAAATATAAATAAAACTCTCCTGCAGTGCAAACATACCTACAGATTTCATATTTTGCTTATCAAATTACAAATAAAATAAAAACCATACATTGTAAATATTATACCATACCTTTAAAATTACCCAATTGTTGTATACCTATGCAAAATATTGTTTTCATACATTTTTAAAAAGAATCAATTTCACTGTTTGAAAATTCAATCTAAATTTCGAAAAGAAAATTGTCTGCACTTAACATAAAAATTACTGCTTAATTTTAAGTTTATAAAAAAGGGGATTGAAACTACTATCATCAAATGTTATTAATATTGTTATTATATACTTTCGAATTTATAAATAAAATAACTTTTCATGAGGAATAGAATCACTCAAAAACAACCGGAATTATGACTATATTTGTAAATTTATTGTTGAATGGTAAGCATATATATTGTTGAATAATTATTTTCAACTATATATATATATAGGTCTCGATTTGAGGCAGAATGCCATTCTGGTGCCTCTCTTTAGGAAAAAAAATTGCAATAGTAAAAAATATTTAATTACATATTACTCTGTTGTTAGCGAGTGGGCCTGGCCTACTATTTGTTACAGTTTATGTAAAAGGCTTGACCTTGGCCGGCTGACTCATCGTCCGTACGTAGTCTGACATTGGAAATTAAATAAAATGTCCAAGTTTTTGTATAACCAAAGATTTCTTTTTTTCAAGCCAATAATTTGGAATACCCCCACACCCCACAGAGGGTAGCAGCTCCGGCACCCCTATTTCTAGAAATCGAGCACTATATATATATATATATTATGATTAAGAAATATATATTCGACTCACACCCAAGAAAAATTGGGAACTGGTATAAAAAGTCAACTTGTGCATGTAGTAAGGACTTGTCCTAGCACAAGAGCTTTCTTAAAGTGAGTTGTCTATTGCAAACAATTATCCCACTGTGTGACGTCGAACAGCAGTGCTTGGGCTTCGTCTCACTATTAGGTGTTGGTGAGGCATGTGTAAAATTGTGTGTGGACATAACTTGTTCCAATATCAGTACCCAACCCATGGTCCTGGGCTACTGGTGGTCTGCGAGAGGGTCAAGAGAATAAAAAGAGTAGCCCATGGAGCTTTTGTTCAATCAACAAGATATTTTTATTTTTGAAAAAAATCAGTCATTTTGAGTTTTCTTTCTGTGAAAAGAAATATGCATTGAAATATCTTTTCTTTGATATGTCTGCTTTGATTTTATAACATTAATCCAAAATAAGTTATCTTAAATTTTGTTGAAGTAAGTATTTTCTTTGTGATAGTGTGTTTGTCTGCAAATATTTTTGGATTAAAAACAGTTTTCAATATGACAAATGTGAGTAATTAAATCCTTGCACTTGCAGCGTGAAATAAATGTTACTTTAGTTTCTATCTTAGATTTTTAATGTAGTTTTGTACTTAAGAATAAGGAAATAGATGCTAGCTTAAAAATAATATTTTTTAAATCAAAGTTATGTTGTTGAAATATGGCAGGTTTTTTAAATAAATAAATTTATCACAATACCATTTATAAGTACATTTAATATCTAATTTATATTCAGTACTAAGATTCTATTTAGAATTATTGAAAGGTGGTGGTCCACGCTTTATTTAAATTTTTGATTTGGTGGTCCATGGTTAACCAGAGATTGGGAACCACTGTTGTAAAAAATTTATGAACTCTATTAAATTTTATCATCCAACCTGAATTTTTTTATCTAACTTATAGCTTACTCTGATTGCTGGCCACATTATGCTCTGACTTGGCTTTCAATCTTTTTATCCTCATCTTCCGAATTTCTGTCTTCCATTTCTGTACCAGTTTTATGTATTTTACATAGTGCTTTTTATCTGGAAGACAGATGTTCTGGTTCTTCCAGAACTTGAATTGCACTTCCCAGATCTTGAGTTGACATTCGATTTCATTTTCTTTTAAATCAAGTTGAGACTGAAGAGAGAAAGAAAATAATTTAGCACCTAAAAAATAATTAAACTTCTAAATTTGAAAAAAAAACTGAACACTTCAACGATTCTTTGAAATTAGTGGGTTTAATTAATAATTAATTAGTTCCAAATTTAATTTTAAGGGAAAATACAGTAGATCCTCGATTATCTGACCTAATTAGGACAGAAGGTAGGTCGGAAAATCTAAAATTCCAGATAATAGAGAATTATCAATGAATATTAAAACTAGTACTAGTAATTTGTTTTCTTTAATTAAATACAAGACTAACTTTTAAGATGTTAGAATTGTTTGAAATGAGAGTTATTGTCGTAGTCTTGATAATCGTTGTTTCGCAGCTCTATTCGAAAGCCTTTTTAAAAACAACAATTCAGTTTGGTTTGAATCCAATTACTGTTCCAACCATGCCAATCCATTTGAAAAACAGCCTTGCCATTATATTGGTTGTTTTCTTTCTCCTCGCTATCCTTTCGTTTAAAGCTTCAACACGTTTACTAAATTTTAGAAATGATTTAATCATCAGTTAAAATATTAAAATCCCACATCATTTTGATCACTGTTTAGCCAGTCATTAATATTCGGCGTGTAGCATTTCTCACATCCCATAATTTATGCAAACATTTTAATAAAAGTTTTGTCATCGAAATTTACGTCGTCGTTCTTTGTAGGTAAAGCTACTGCAATTTTTTCCGTTCCTATTTTGGTTAAATAAGGTGCAATTTTTTTCCAAGTACACTGAATAGTATGCTAGGAAGAGAATCCTATGCATCCCCAACCATATAAACATAGTTCTTTATAGTTAGCTTCTTCCAGTACTCTACAACATCGACTTCACTTTTATATCATTGGAACAGTAATTTTCTTTTCAGTTCCTTTCTGTACCGTCACTTCAAGAACACTTTAATCCATCAGCTGCAAAATGGCAATTATGAATACTGGTAAAAAAATTCAAAGAATATTTCTTTTTATGAGCACTTCAGAATTTGGGAGCAAGTGTGTTGTCTAACAAGATTGTACTATTTAGATTTGTTCACTGCAGACATGAAGGAATTAAAAAAACAGAAATTAAAAACAAACAAAAACAAACAAAATTTAAACAGCATTATCCATCCATACACTTCTATGATTCTTATAGGAATGAGCTTAACAGTTATTCTACAAAAACGGTAGTTATTGTGATATTATTGATGAATAACAGTTACTTAAGTATTTTTTCAGAGAGAAGTGGGGGGGGGGGGGATATAAATGTTTGACCTAAATCACCCAAAAAAGGCTCTGCAAAAAGTTTTGTATTTTAAACTAACATGTTCTTTTATAGTACAAAATGACATAATTTAGCACATTATTTCACGCTTTTATTAGAGTATGGTTCAGTATTAGAAAAATAGGACGGAAAATTTAATATATATACAATTACAAATATAACATTAAATTAAAAAAATTCTATTGTGTTGAGCCAACTTTTTTAAAACTAATTTAAAAAAATTTTAATCAACTATTTTTATATTTTTAGGCAATTTATATAATTTCAGTTATATTGACCATTCAATTTGTTTTTAAAAATATTTTTTTTTATTTATTTACTTTCTGTCATGACATGACATTTTTGAAGACAATGCGAATATATCTTTTAAAGGCAAAGAAATACTCAATGTAGTTGAAACAATGAAATTTGCTAAAACACGCTGGAACTGGCTAAATAAGCAGAGTTAAACACACACATCCGCACTACAAAGACATTTTCCCCCGTCAAACGAACACACAAATTATCCTAGATAGTTGCATAAAAACACACCCGAAACATAATACGAAATCCCCTCTAAAAAACATGCATATCACTCACCCGAATCCTTCATCCGAAAATGCAAAGAGGCAATGATTAAACCCACACAATTAAATTAATTGCAATAGATGTCATTCGCAGCACACCCATTTTGCCGAAGAAAAGCAAAAAAAAAATTACCCATCCAAAGACCGAATTACCCCCCCCCCCCCCCCCCCCCCTTCTATACAAATTGACCTCTTCAAAAATATTGTGATGCAATCTGAAGATAAACAAACCAATATTGATAGTTTTGAAAAGATATATTTTTAACCAATCATACGTCGTTTATCGTATTACTGAAATAATTTGTATCGTAATAATATTTTTTTCGGGTTTCGGTCGTTTTCAATCGTTTATTAATTTTGAACATGTGCCAATAACGAAGTAAATAATATTTAATCCAGCTCATTTTTTGTGATATGAGAGGAATTTTAATCGAGGAACAAGTTTATTTCATTCAAGGCCGTTGAAGGACGGAACAAATTGTTCTTCGGTTGCGGTTCTTTTTTAGTAACATGTTAATAATTTTTTTTGCATGTTAATTTTTTAATCTGTTCTTTTTTTAACTTGCTCTTTTTTTACGGTTTTTGCGTTTCTGATCAAATTAAACAGCACATCTATTAATTGTTTGAATAACTATTTTATGCAATTTATATATTTTCGATTTTGAAATACAACTTTTTTGAGGAAATATAGAACTGTTAGCTTTTAAAAATAATATCTTTAATTATCGTAAGTTGAAATAATGATATATTTTAACTGTTATTCTAATATCACTCACCCTAGAATTTTTTACTCAACAGAGAGCGTGTTCACATTTACATTCTTAAAACAATGTGGTTTCTTTGATTTTCCAACCAAAGTTTGTTTTAAGCAATGTCGCCGGCAAGCGTTTTTGTAGGAAGAGCTTTGAGGTACAAGCCAGTTCCATTTCCGTTGTAGATGCCGTCAATTTCTTAATGAGATTCAGCATCAGCAACATTCGATGACAGCTTTTTTCCTGCAATGCTCAGTTGTCACATTCCATGACAATATTCAAACTTCTCCAGCCATCCATAAAATTTGCATGCCCTCCAAGGTTTGAATGCATTAACAAAGCTTTCTCCTGTAACATGCCCCTAGAAAGTAGAACACCCTCACTTATTTTTTTGTACAAACCATCTGAGCAAAGCCGTATCTAATTCATGATCTTCAGCTTGCTTCATTCTTTAACGAATCTTCTACAGATTTTGTGAATTTCTGGAGTCTGTTGAAGTTGCAAAGCTCTTAATTTTCTCGATATCTTGTTTCATATCACAAACCATCGATTTGCTGATTCAATATTCATTCACAAGATGAGTGATGGTTTCGTCTTTTTTAGGTATATTAATTAAATCAATCTTTTTACTGTTTGTCAATACAATTCGATTTGATATGTTTGATGACATTGCAAGAAATGTATGAACTGAAAACTTAATCATGGTGTGAATGTGATAGCCCAGTGCCATTTCTATTCTCAATTCTGATGGTTAGCCAGTCATCCGTAGCAACCGGTGTTCTCCTTTAAAATCTCAATTAAGGATGAAATTGACATTCCTAAAAGTGAAAATGGTGAAAAGGTGACCTTCACTCAACCGTGAAGGGAACTGGTGATAATTAACCAGATACATATACATGGGTGGGGTTGTCTTATGGGGCATGTAAAAAGTTTGTGTACAGGCAGTAAAAGTATAAATCCGTGCCTCTCCCTTTCTCAAAATGAATCCCTTCAAGTGTATATTGCTACTTTTCAAAATTTACCATTTTTTTGCTCACACAGGTTTCTGAAAACTATTGGACAGTTATAATATTTTCTTAGAATTCGCCCTGATAAAGACTACTCTAATCTAGAACAAAAACTATATTATTTACTTGCACTTTTTAAATTGTGTGAGCAGTTTCCTTACAGAAAGCTAACATTGGTCAAGAACTTAATTAAAAGAGAAATTTTTTAACACAAAATGTTTAGGGTAATCAGCCAACTTTTCAAATTGAAAAAATGATTTTTAAGAAAATAGTCTTATGCATAATATCTTAGAAACGTACAAGGGTTGTTGTACATCTCAAATGACACATGAGAAAGGGAAAGTTTTTAGGTTACAATAAATATTTTTAATTTTTCGATATTGTGTTCAGTTTTGTGAGCAATTTTTCTTATATATCAATAGTGATGCGTTTTAAAATGTTATTGAAATTTTGGATATACAATTTATTCGCCTTCTGTAAACTTTAATTGCCTAGCTTAAAACTAAACAATTTCAGCTTTAGAAAAATTAATATAACCCAAACGAACATATTCTTAAACCACAGGTTGCATGTAAGCAAACTGTTCAAGTACCAAACAAATCCCTCTGATCTAGAAAGAATATGTTACACCAAATGAAAAATACCTTGTTGTCAAAATAGAAATGCTGCTTAAAGAAATTATGTTTATTGATAAGAAATGTTTCTCAAAAGAAAATATTTTCGATGTCGAAATTTGTTGTATAATAGACATCGAATGGTAATATTTTATAATATGATTTATCCAACAATGTTGAGAATCCTATACTAACAAAGAGTAAATTTTACCCATTTAACTTTGGGTAAACATAGGGGCCACACATAAATTAGTATTCTGGAATTGACAGCATACACTGATTAATTTTTACTGGCAACTGTTACTAATAACATGAAGCTTTAAATAATATAATAACGATACTAGTCTAGGATTAAGACGAACCCTTTGAATGAAATAATAGTTGTTAATATAATAAATAATTGTTCCTTTAATTGAAAAACAGTATTTATTATAATAAATTTGATACCTAATTGTTTGTTATTACAGATTCTAGATCCAAATATAGTTTTGCCTCTTTGTTACTGTTTTTTGCAAAAGTGATCGCTGACAAGAAAAGGAATTGGGGAATTTTTTTTAAAAATGCCAAAAAGTTGCAGATTATTTTTATGTGCAATAACTTTTTTTAACCATGCAAAACTAAGTTTTGGAAAATTGTCCGTGGTCATTTTAATGACTTTCTAAGGGACTTCAGAAATTTGTTTGCAATGAAACTTTGAACAAAAATAAGAAGTTTCTGAACACCATACAAACCTTGTCATATTACAAAGTTTATTAAACCTTTATTGTAGAAAAAATTAATAATAGATGATTTTACAAAAATATTATGGATCCTTTAACATCACAGTGGAACACGATTTCCTAAAAATAATTTGTCTGCCTTGGAATACGGAACATTGTGAGTAGGCTATAAGTTGCCCCTTCTTCTAGAGGTAACTTTGACCACACACTATTTAATTTTTACAAACTGAGTAATTCATTAAAAACAAATTTACATAAATTGCCTAGTCTGTAAACTAACATCACAGATAATTTTCTTTCTTTCCAAAACTTAGTAAAGAAGTTGAACCAAGTTTGAATTGCAAAAATTAAACATCGATTAAATCTACTCAATGAACTTTTATTAATAAAATTACATTAATGAATTTCGTTTCGAGTAAACATTAGTTGTTTCTTTATGCTTATTAAAAAATAAAATAGAGAAACATTAAAAATAATTCAATATGGTGTTAATATTTCTCGATAAATTACGAAAGTGCATCAAATATGCTTGCTTTTATTGAACAAATTCCTCACATTGCCCTTGTTGCAAATTTTGCTTAGAATTAGTATTGTTTCAAACACTTGTGTCCTAACAACAATACTTTTTTTAGTTATATAAATTATTACTGGCAGTGCTGTCACAGAAATTTATTTTTCGGATGTTGAGACAAGAAATTTGCCAAATTAACGATCCTAAATTAACATATTTCATAATTTTAGGACATTTACGTTTTGAGATGCAGGCGGAACAATGAGACAAAAAGTCGAAAATTAAAATTTGCTCGAAATATCCGACATTTTTCCCTTCTTCGCTATATTTTATACCTATCTTAATTGACCATATCTAATTTAATTGTAAAGATAGAAACATAATCTTTATACCATCGGAAAGATGAAGTTTTAACGAACATGAATATATTTTTTTGAATAAGAAAATATGTAATTTTAAATTACTTATAGCAATTTAAAAATCACGTTTCAAAAATGAGGGTGAAAAAACTTCAAACAGTGGAGCGTGTTTAAATGTTTGAAAAAACTATAAATCCAAAACTAATTTGAATTTTAAAAAATGCTTACTTGGATTTCCAGTTCAAACCTATTTTTACACAACCTACAAAAATTGGATCTCTCCTCTTAATAGTGTTTCAGAAACCCGACGGACAAAATTACTTGCAAGCAAAATTTTATCAATGACGAATTTAATATTAAATAACTTATAAACTAATAACAGTATTAAAACAAAAATATATTCTGCTTATTTATCAAACATTTCTTAACAAATGCACTTAATTTCGTAATTTTAGGACCTTTATATTTTGAGATACGGTCTGAATAACATTGAAAGAACTGAAAATACCCCTACTTTTTTTTTAAATAGAGAGATACTTTGATTAGTAGTAAGCTAGCAACCTTTACCTGTTGCAACTGCAGACAGGTCTGTTGGGGATTTATAGTGCCAATTGGAACACTTTTTGTTGTCTCTTCCTGTGTATGGGGCTCTTGCGATCTGACAGGTGCAGTTGTCACAGTGGGCGGAAAACGATACTGTAGAAAAAAAGGACAAAACAATAGTAGAAAGTAAATTGCATTATATATACATATTTTTGAAATTCTTCAGGATTTTCTGTAAAAAATTAGAAATGTACTCAATTTACTTCTTTAATAACTTTATTGAACATTCAACATTTTTTCCCTTCTTCACTATGTTTTATACCTATCTTAATTGACCATATATAATTTAATTGTAAAGATAGAAATATATTCTTTATACCATCAGAAAGTTGAAGTTTTAACGAACATGAATATATTTTATTAAATAAGAAAATATGTAATTTTAAATGACTTATAGCAATTTAGAAATCACATTTCAAAGATGAGGGTGAAAAAACTTAAAAAAGTGGAGCGTGTTTAAATGTTTAAAAAAATTATAAATCCAAAACTAATTCGAATTTTAAAAAATGCTTACTTGGATTTTCAGTTCAAACTTATTTGTACACAACCTAAAAAAATTGGATCTCTCCTCTTAATAGTGTTTCAGAAACTCGACGGACAAAATTACTTGTAAGCCAAATTTTATCAACGACGAATTTAATATTAAATAACTTATAAACTAATAACAGTATTGAAACAAAAATATATTCTTCTTATTTATCAAACATTTCTTAACAAATTCACTTAATTTCGTAATTTTAGGACTTTTACATTTTGAGATACGATCTGAATAACATTGAAAGAACTGAAAATTCCTCCTAGTCCTTACTTTTTTTTTAAATAGAGATACTTTGATTAGTAGTAAGCTAGCAACCTTTACCTGTTGCAACTGCAAGCAGGTCTGTTGGGGATTTATGGTGCCAATTGGAACACTTTTTGCTGTCCCTTCCTGTGTATGGGGCTCTTGTGATCTGACAGGTGCAGTTGTCACATTGGGCGGAAAACGATGCTGTAGAAAAAAAGGACAAAACAACAGTAGAAAGTAAATTGCATTACATATGTATTTTTGAAATTCTTCAGGATTTTCTGTAAAAAATTATAAATGTACTCAATTTACTTCTTTAATAACTTTATTGAATAGCCAACTAATTTGCAGAGTTTTTAAGTAAATACAAAATATTTTTAGCAAAACTGCAAAAGACAAAGAGTAAGCAAGTGGGATTTTAATACCCTAAAAAGCACATATTGACATGGATAAAGCATGCGTTGACAAATTGTAGTAAAATAAGATACAAGTTGTTTTCTTCACTACTGGATGATATTTCAAATATTTAAGAATTATATTTTTGATCATTTGTTTTGCTGGTTTGTGCCATTTTTACTTGATAGTAAAGTTTCTAAGATTGTACATGTTTTCATTGCAAATTTATTTTAAAATATCAGTTCATACGATCAAGTTACAATAATGAATACAATTTATTAAAAACTTATTCAAGATATGTAAAAAAAATATATCTAAAAGATTGAGCAAATTCAGTTAAAAATTTTACCCTGAAATACAAAATCCGCTTAATGTTGTTTTTAATGAGTCAAACGAAATGCATACAATCATTGAGACAGTTTGTTGCACATTTCCTGTCTCATATATATATATTTAAATGCTTCACTGATTTCTCATAACAACAACAAACTATTTATGAAAAACATCAAGAACATGAGTAAGCAACTGTTATCAATAAAAAAAAATCATTACATTTAATAGAAATGAAATTTAAAGGCTTCAATAAACTTTTTTAAAAGAAAATAATTACAGATTTAATTAATTAAAAATGAATAAAATTACTACTGGATTTTTTTTTTAAAGGGAGAGGGGGGGGGGTAATTTCCCAAACGTCTGTTCATTAGTCAATTATCCTACCATCTGGATAATTGTGGAATGTTTTTACCTCCTTTATGCAACATATTTGCAGTATTCACTCTAGAAATTTAAAGGGCCAAAGTGCTGTTGGAAGGAAAAGAGCATCCCATTTTTGAAGCAGCAATTCTTGTTTTTAAATGGGCACTTCAAAAAAAAAAGTTTGGGCGAGCGTGGCCACCCCTTAACACATCGGACTCGTGTCCAGAGGAATGGGTGCTTGTTTCTTAGCATGATTGTAGCGATCTGATCTAGGGGGGAAACATAGCATGCCAAAAATAATCTCTTGTGTAGAGAGAAAATCTGTTATAGTTGAAACATTATCATACCTATTCAGATTGTGTGAGGTACCAACTAGGATGTATTAATATATTAAATATAGTATTTAATATTTTAATACTCTATTTTCTAAAATTTGACATTAAAAATTAATTGATACCATACAAAACTGTTGAAAAGGCTACTTAAATCCAAAATTTGATAATAAAATGCCTGATCTGGTAACCTCACCCCAAACACTCTCCTTTTTAAAAAAAAAAACACAAAAAAAAACAGTATTTCATATGCGACACAGCCAACCAATGGGATTCTCTATGCTCGAAATCACAGCAGAATCATTGTGATTACGCAACACGCAGAGTTAAAAAGACGTTTGTTTTTCTGCTGTGAGAAGTCACTCAATTCTGATTTACACACAAAATGTTTAAATCGATGCTTTTTTTTAAGGCAGCTAGAGAAGCAAGGGCAAGAGGGATGAAATTTTTGCAAAAAAGGACATATGGGCACTATTGAGAAGAAAAAAGGGCGGGACGCCCTTAAAAAACTGCCTAGAGTGAACACTGTATTTGTTTAATTTATGCTCGACTACCGAAGTCCACAGTTATGCAGCTAGTTTTCCTTAATATATTATTCAGTAATGTTAATTAGTCAATACCAATATAGAGTTTAAGAGTGTTTGTTTATATATATTACATTTCCAGTCAACAGCCTACCAAAAAGGGATTCTTTTTGGGCAAGCCCTGAGCAGCAGAATGCACATTTCTCTTTTCTAAATGTAACCTCTCAAACTTAATGTACTGTAATTGTCGTATTTAATCATTCAATTTTAATTTTGTTTAAATACCTTGACATCAATTCACAACATTCCGAAATACTAACCCATCAAATATTAGCTTTCATTAAAAGATTTATACAATAATGCTTCAATCACACAACTCAATACATATATTCTAAATTAAATTTCATAATATATAAAAATGAATAAACATATAATGAAATACCTCTGACGATAATCTGGCAAATTCCTTTGTGAAAGATGGCAATGGGAACTCTGTAACATACAAAATCAATATTAAAATGGTTGTATGATTGGCATTCTTAATCATGAAATATGAATGCTGTAGTACTTAAAATTGCAATTTTAAAATGTAAGGCAATTGGTTTTGCTGAAATTTTTAAGAAGTACTCAATGGATACAATAGTACAATTAAAAAAAACATATTTTCTTATTAAATTTTACAACACACTTTTACAAACACAACTGATATTATGAAAAATATTTTATTAAGGTTTTAAGTAGTTCGGACATATAAAGTGATCTAGGAACCAGTTTTTCCAGAAATACACATAAATTTTAGAGTCATAAAATACTTTATGTAGAAGCATTTTTCAAATCTAAGGCATTGGGGTATTTTTTGAAAGCTAAATCTACGTAATTAAAATTTAAATGCATATATTAAATACAGTTATTAGAAATATAAACTAAACTCACTTGCAGTGAAAACAACAGGTTATTAAGGTTTTAAGTAGTTTGGACATATAAAGTGATCTGGGAATCTCCAGTTTTTTCAGAAATACACATACATTTTTTAAAGTCATAAAATACTTTTTGTATAAGCATTTTTCAAATCGAAGGCATTGGGGTATTTTTGAAAACTAAATCTATGTAATTCAAATTCAAATGCATATATAAAATACATTTATTAGAAATATAAACTAAACTCACTTGCAGTGAAAACAACACGTTAAGCTACGAAAAGAAATTATGAAAACTTCTGTCATTGAGTCAAGAAACCTTGCAAAGCGGTTTGTCACACCATCCATCTTTTAAAATTTTACACAATTGGTCTTGTAGTAATTTCACTCAATAAATATATATTTTAATACTTTAATGCATCTGGGGCGGGGGGGGGGGGGGGATATAAATTTTAAATTTAAACAATATTAAGTGTTTGAAATAAAAACACTACTAAAAGAAAATAATACTTGTCACCTTACTTCAAAATTAAAATAACTAAGGTGATATAGACTTATACAGTAGGAATGGTTGGAAATAAATAATGACCAGGGAAAGAGGTTTTTGATTTTGTTACTAGTTGCAAGGCTCATGGCATCTAGGTTTCTCGGGAAGGAGGCCCAAAATAAACCCTCAACATAACTTAAAATCTCAATACACAGAACAAATTATCAAAGACATCATTTTAGTTAAAAATGTAAATACTTAGACCATCTTATTTCTTCCTAACTTAAAGTCATCCCATCTATGATTCTAATAAGACTACCCTAAATACATTTAACAAATAAAATCTTTGTTGGATAAATATATTTCATTCAATTATTTTAATCGAGTAAGAAATTTGTTGAATTTAAAATGGCATTATTTGTTACATACAATCTCTATAAACATCTTAGTATTCCATTAAAAATTCTAGTAATGCATTTGTAAATTGTCTATCGTCTATTAATAGACTTTATAAACCAATAAATTATTTATTATATGCTATAGATTTTATTTAGCTATCTTGATTATTTTCAGAAAACAATTATTTTTTTTTTGCTTACGATTATGACAAGTTGATTGAATACCAGTGCAGTGAGTGCATTTTGACAAGATATAAGTAATTTTGTTCGAATCCACCTTTTCCTCATTTTAGGACACATTCCAGATCATTTTGATTTGTGTACAAGTCAATTTTTTATAATATACAAGATTATTTTTCAGTTGATCATAAATAAGAGAAATTTGTTAAAGTTAATAAAAAATTTAGAGAAAAAATTAAAAGATTTTTTTGTGGAAAAACAAAAAAGAATTTTTTTTTTAAGGAAGCGGAACTTTTTAAGAAAAACGAAAAAAGCAGAACCCATTCTTATTTTTATCCCTGATAAAAATTTGAACCTAAGTGTTGTTCATAAAATGAAATTAAAATAATTAATAAACTTTAGATTTCATATACAAACAACATCTTTAACAAAAAAAATATGTAGATATGATATGGCTATTGAAAATGGAATGAAAATTGCCAGGCAGAGCTAGGGTTTAGAAGAAGTTATCAAGCTCATACTTGGAAGACAAAACCTCCTGAGGGGAACATTGTGGTAAGGAATAGTGCACTCAATCTTTCATAGAAAATTTGTACTATCTATTGATTTACAACTCATGTGTCTCAGATTATACAACCCCATGCACAAAAACAGAACAAGGTTTGCTCGCAAAGGATGTACCATTCAGCTAGACACTCTAACAAAGATTATTATAATAAAATATATTATAAACCAATTAAGTAAAACATTTAAGTTTATCAGTGTTCACTTAAGAAATGGAAAGGGGCCAGGAGCCATTTTGAGAAAAGGGGCACATTATCTTCGTAAGAACACTTTAACGAAAATCAAAATATTTCCAAAAATATGAATTCTCTTAAAAATAAAATGATCAGGTACATTGTAGAAGTTTAGAGAGGGCAAGAAGGGTTGTGGTGTAATAATTCCTCCATTAATCATAATATCGAAAGGTAAGTTTCCAACAATAAAAAAACACGCAAATTATCCCATAAATTAATTTGACCCAGTAAGAATGTGAACAAATTGAAATAAATATGTATAAACCACATTTATGATTTTCATCCTTTGTCTTCATAATACCTAATAGATTTATTTAATAGTAATACACATTGTTTATTCTCAAGGTGAACCTAAAGTTTTTTTTATTCTTACTCAATTAAAAATATTCAAGTTTATATGCATCTTACTTGAAAATAAAAATATTTTTTAAAAAATTATTATAATCGAATTACAAAATAAGCCCTGAAATTTTTTGATAATCTTCACTTTTTTATTTATCAGATAATACGAACAAGGCATAAGAAAAAAAATTAGGTAATGTAATGTCTGTCTGGATATGGTAAATTAAAGTTATAGTCAATAAGATGAAATTTTGCTGTAATATTTAAAAAGAATGTATGGAATTTAGAAATACCAGTTTATTACTAGTTAATAAATGTACTATGTTGAATAGTACTCTCTGTAGTAGTACTCTAAATAGTAATCTCTACCAGTTGAATGAAGTATTATGAAAAATCTTACCTGACTCAGTTAGCTTCTCTTGAGAAATTCTTCTTGACTTTTTTCTTGGATCCTCAAGATTTTGCTGTAGAACAGGATCATTCATTGCTCTTGAAACTGAAAGCCATAAAATGTTCTACAAACAAAAGTTAATATTTAAAAGAAAACAAGTATCTAAATTGAAATTAACCATAAAATGTGTTAACGCAAAGCCTTCTTGCACCTGTATCATAAATAGCCTAAATTAGAAGAAATTTAGTTAGGTGTAGGAATAAACCATTAAAGTAAAAAATAGGTGGGGGGGAGGGGGCTGAGTTTTTAGCCCCAGGCCCAATTCTTTAAGGGCCTGAAAAGGAATAACTTGATTAGTGAGACACAACATAAAAGTAATAAGTTTACAAACACATAGTTTTTAAGATTTTTAGAATTTTTTTATATTTAAATATATATCAGGTTGTTGAAAAAATTATTTCCGGATTCAAAATTTTATTTTAAAATTAAAAAAAGGTTATAACTCAAAATTAAGGAGGATAGTAATCTCCATTCAGTTTTTCGATCTTCTGCTAATGTTTTGGCAGCTGTTTAAATTACTCCTGCAAGAACTGTGATAATCGCAACACAAGAAACCCATCGACCTCAGAAATTAGGTGTTCTGCTGAAATGAAGATTGAACCTTGAAAATAAAAACAGATAATACTCTGGAAGGTGGATGTGCCATAATACCCCACTCTATTTGGTACAGCTTCCAGCTGGTGGTTGCACTTGTAATGTAGTCAAAAATTGTCCTGTTAAAATAGAACCGTCTTTCTACAACATTTCTTTTTTTGTTTCTCATTTAATACGGCCTGAGCATTATTATGTAAGCATCTCACAATACAAATCACTGTCAATGGTCTACCGTGACAATCCCACTGAGAGTTCTACAGCAGTGAGAAGCATCTGTAAACCTAAAATCTCCGCTCCTGAATTTGCGATGCCATTCTTCTATGGCATGTAGGGAAATGAC
Organism: Troglohyphantes excavatus; assembly: GCA_963932185.1. NCBI lineage: Eukaryota > Metazoa > Arthropoda > Arachnida > Araneae > Linyphiidae > Troglohyphantes > Troglohyphantes excavatus. The sequence goes on from OZ010672.1 coordinate 36,314,682, forward strand.
ATTGGATGATGAATGGTCACATAATCTTCTATGACATTCAGCAGCAAAGACATTACCTTTTTGCTCTTAGAAGATAGTACCAAGAAGTTGCTCACATAAGAACTTAATTTCATGCACTGGTTACATACAAGAGTTTATATAAAACTTGCTGCAAAATGTAGTAAAAAATACTTGATCTGATGAAGGCAATGGAAAATATGGTTGTGTTTACATTCAGCAGTTCCTTTGCAACAGCTAATCAATCTCATGCTTGCCTTTCGACTCTGGAAAAAACTTTTTCATCAACCTGATATATACACTGGAGAAAAAAAATTTAAAGAACAGCCATAAAATTGAATGTTGTTCATATTATTTTTCAGATATTAAGAAGAAAATTTTTAAATATCATTATTTTGTAATATCTGATATATTTTTAAAGCCTAATTGTCAATTTCTGCAATATTTTTTTTTAAATAATAAAATAAGAAATCTTTAAAAACTTGATATATGGAATATTTTGATATAATTTTTTTTTGGAAATACATGAACAGTAATAACTTGGTGTGTGATTACTCTTAACTGAAATGCAATATATACAATGATTTTGCATTCTCGAAATTAGACTGTCTAGGAGTATCTGAGGTAACAAATAATATATCTGATAAATTGAGTCTTGCTGCTGCAGAAGAGTGCTAAATGAAGGCTACAGTGATGTAAGTCAAAATTATAGATTGTCTCGCTCCCTTCCTTTCCGATTTAAATAGAGAATATGTGTTGGATTTCTTTGCTCTCAAAATAGTCAGACACCATAGTTGAGTGGTGAGGACGAGCATCATTGTTCATTAGAATGAAGCTGTAACCTATTGCACTTCTAAAAAACTTGACATAAGGATTAAAAACATTGTATCTTTATTATTCTGTATTCATGGATCAGCGGGTAGAGAAGTGCAGGTCAATGCGTTCATTCAAAATGATGCCAGCCAAGAACATGATTTCATTACCTTCGTATCAATGTATTTCACATTTGTTTTTCGGCTTATAGCATGGGATTCACTTCCTTTGGATTGTAGCATTTCTAAAATCTCATTTTTAAAAAAATCTACCTCCTAGCAAACAAAATCTCAGCTCCAGTCAATAGAGTTCTAATGACGATGCTCTCTGCTCCCCTTCAACAGAGAACACTTCACAGCCTGAATCAGTTAAGACTAACCTAAAAAATTTCTTTAGACACTGTTGTGACATATTTTCGACATACCTGATTGTCCGCATGCATAATCAGTATGTAAACCATATACCAGATTCTGCACACGGCACTTTTGAGGACTTTACAAACATGGGTCTGTATATGTCCAGTTTCCATCCTCCCAATCTCATGCTATTAATCAGAATCACTCAAATACTTTCACAAAAATGGGCTTCACCAACCACAAATTAAATTTTTTATCCAACTACTCGCACAATACTTCTGATATGAATTTAAAGCATCTGCATGCATTCCTTTCAATGGGTGCAAAATGTGCATATTCCTAAAAAATGAAGCTAAATCCTATTGTACTAAGCGATCAGATTAACTGTAACATATAGCCTAACCAAATTCATCCATTATAACTAACATTAAATTTGCTTTTATGATTGTTCCTTTAATTTTTCCTGCCAGTGTATATTATTTTTTATGGATGGGTCAAATGCATAACATGGTCGAATTGTAAATGTACAATCTGTCAAATTATGTTAGCAAGTCAATATAGACAAGCAAATTGAAGGGGTTTATAACCGCAGCCCAAGGCAGAGGCATACAGTAGAATTGGTTTTAGCATGATTTTGTAAAGAATTACTTTGTTAAGAAACATTTTAGAAATTCTGCCAATGAGAGGGTTAAGAAAAACGCTAGCTCCGGTTGCTTTCCAAATCGTTTGTTTTACCTTAGAACGCACAAGAGAACTCCTACCAGAAGCACTTTTGTACATAAACAATGTTACAGGTGAAATTTTTTAACTTTTTTTGCCCAACTCAGAATTTTCTGAACATTCTGGTTCAGAAAATTATGTCCTGTCAGAAGGAAGGTAAAACATCCATACGATCGTAAAGGTGAGTCGTACCAGCAGTATATAACGTCCTTCCAGTAGGATGTTATAGGTTCTAAGGTTAATGTATTTTGAAAATTAAGTTTACTATCTAGGTGTACTTCTAACTATTTAGTGAGTGATTCGGTCTTCTTTTCGTGTTAAAGATCTCAAGATTGACGCTGTAGGGTGTGTTCTGAAACACTATTTTTGAGCATTAATTTTGATATGTGCTGGTTTATATATATACCTTAAAACCGAGTGAAAAAAGGCAGTTTTGTGGAAAAAGTTGCCGTGGCTTACAGAGTTAACCTGTTCAATGCAAAAATTATTTTTAAAAATATTACTTAATCCCTGCCATTCAAATATCAAATCAATTCACCATTGGACTAAAAATGGGTACAAACTGTAGCATTGGAGGAAGTTTATATGCACAGATGATAAAGTGTCTTTACGACATCACTGATTAGAGGACCCCAGTTACAACAAGTGTTTGCAATATACTTTTCTGGATTTTTAGCTTGACATCATTCAAATCATACCTTTTATAATCAGTAAATATATCATTTTCCATTTAATTTATTATGAATTTTTAATTATATGTATTATTTTTTTCGGGTGAATAGAAGCATTGCTTCTATTTACCTAAGATGCCTATTTTTAAGTGCTAAACATTAGAAACAATTAAAAAAAAATTAATCACAATTTTTAATTAAATTTAACCTAAATTATAAATAATGCTCTCTTGTTTCATTTTGTTTTCATTTTGTTAAATATTTTTTTAAAAAAAATTTATCAATAAATAAATGAATCGTCAATTAACATGTTTTTTCAGAGTCATTGTATTATTATGTGTGGTATGATAGAAATTGCGCAATCATAACTTTTCATTAGTAAGTTTTTTTGTTTTTTTAACATAATTTTGTAAGTACCTACTCTTCTTTTTTTCTATAGTTTTAACTGATAGGCCCGGCCCTACTTAATAATGTAATTCTTTTTAACGTTGAAATTAAAAGAAGGAAAAAAAATTATTTGCTAATATACTTTTTTCCCCCTTTAAATAAGTTTTAGGTTTTTTATTATAGAAATCTTAAAAAGGATTTTAAAAAGTAAATAACTACCTAGCGAGATTTCGAAACACTAAATACTTAGAAATGCACCTAAATAGTAAATTTAATTTTTAGAACACATTAAACCATTAGGAAAGCAACTGGAGCTAACAAGTGTGTTAATCCTCTCATTAGCTTTTTTTCTAAAATGTATCTTAACCTACTGATGAATGAGCAAAATATCACAACTGTAATTTTTACTGCAGGTGAGTTTAATTTATGTTTTCAATACATTCCTTTTATATCAATTTTTTTAAAACAATTATTTTAGTAGAGAAGGCTTTAAGAAGTACATCAATGCTTTAAATTTAAAATAAATTCAAATTAAAGATTTTTTAAGAATTTTTATATCATGTGTATTACTGAGAAAACTGACAATACCTCCTCCAAATGGATATACATGTACATATCCATCAGGTGGTTAATAACAAAGTCATTTTTTACAAAACCATGCTAAAACAAAATCCCTAAGGCAATAACTAGTCAAATTGGTTTGGGCTTCATAGCAGTCAATGAAATTGATGCGATTTAAATTCAATGCATATTTTAGGGCTCAATGAAAGAGGTCCCTATAAACGACGACCATTAGTTTGCATCTTCTTGACTCTTACTTCCAGCTGAGAGCGTTTAACATGGTACCCAGTGGCGGATTTACATAGGGGCTAAAGGGGGCTATAGCCCCCCCCCCCTTGGGCTATAGCCAAAAAATTTTTTTTTTAATTAAGATTTTTTTTTTCTTAAGGGGCTATAGCCCCTCATATAGTTAAAGTTTTCAGGGAGTGAGAAGAGGACCAAGTTTTATTATGGTTCTCATTGGGATGGGAAGAGGGGGGGGGGGGCTACGCGTCTTGTCGCACTAAGATGACCTTGGACAATGCAACGGCCCAGAAACACATTGCCTGGCAGGGAGTCTTAGGGGTAGATCGAGTTTTATGACTCTCTCTCTTTCTCTTTGGGGGTGGGGGCTACGCGTCTTTTCCTTAGAGTAGGGTCTTTTCGTCTTATCAGATGACCTTGACCCTTGCCTTGACACTGCAAATGACCAGAAACAGCAAAACTGAAATTTTTTGTTGTATCACCCGAGTACGGTCATTCGTTAAACGTTTTATGGGAGATTTTCTGTAGAGGTCAGTGGATCTGAGTGTAAAGAGGGAAATAAAAATTCGTGTCGCTATGGTTAGGTTTGATGAGCGAAAACATCGGAAAAGGCGAATTCTATGCTATTGCTTCATTAATAGCTGGGTTAGTCAGGTAATTTTTCTTTCTCTTGTGTTTTATTCATGTAATTTTATGTATTTTAAGCAATGCAAAAAGCGAGACTGCAGTTGTAAATACTATTGGGTTTTATTCAAGTCTTTGAATGAAGTAGTGATACCGGAATCACATTATCCTTGACAATCAATTCTTAACCTTTTATATGAAAGTTGCTCTGTTTAAATTAGGAAAACCGAACCAAATATCTTTGAATCGTATTTTTTTTTTAAAACATCAATTTTACGTAAATTGAAAATATAATTCAAAGAACTGAAAATGCTTAATGATGATATTTTTAAACTTTAGTTTGGCATTTACATAAGAAATACTGTACCATATATGAAAAGCAAACAATCAAAACTTATTTTGCTAAAAAAAAATTTACATCACCTGATATCGCCACCGAATTTTCTATCTAACAAAGGTATTTTATTTGTCCAAAATACGTGTTGTAACATTTGAAATTAACTTGCAAAATTGAAATCTGTCTACGCGAATTAGAAAAATTAATTTTAATTTACCCAATATTCGTTTCAAGTGACAAAACACGTTTTGAATTTTTTCTATTCGTGTATCAATCATTTGTCTGAGTTTGTGTGGATTGAAGCAAGTACTAGTAACTGCTAGTTGGTATTCTTATTAAAAGCGTAAAGTCTTCCCTTGCATAGTTTAACGTAATTTATTATTTTGACCAATCTACCTAACTATTTCAGTTCTTATCAAAATTTATGTACAATGAGGATATTTCACATATCACCATTGTACTTAAATTTTCGTAATATACGAAATTTAATATTCTTCGAGAGAGATTTTGTGAGATATTGTTTGTCTTTTGCTCTGTCAATTAACCCATGAATATTTATATTTACATGATTTCCACTACCATACTTTCATTGATAGAAGTATTACTCATCAGTGGCGAAGATAGCTACATATGTATAATTTTAAATGGAGCCGAAGCCAATTATAATTAAAGTAAAAGTCATATGGGCTGGACAAAAAAAAACTGGAACAAATTAATTAATATATATTTCCGAAATTAAAATCTCTATTATATTAAAATTCAAATAAAAATAATTGATTGCACTGTTAAAGAGCATTTTTTTATGTCATAATATTTTTCACCTTTTTGTACACCCCCCTCCTCCCTATGTTACTTCATTTTAAATTTATGCAGTTAAAAAATAGTAATTAAAACTTTCATTCTGTGTATTTTACAAAACATTTCAACTAATTAGAAAGATATAGTGATTTCTATAAAAATTTTCTTATCTCAAAGTTTGTGAAAGGAATGTTTCAGGAACTTTTGCTACGTCACACAATCACCGAGACCTTTTTCCCTCATGTCACACCACAGTCACGTATGATGGACCCCCTTCTTCAAGGGTGTGAGTCGTAATAAATAAACGGCCTCTTAAGATTCAAATAAGATCAAATTAGACTTAAACAATAATTTTTGTAACATTTAATTTTATATTTTAAAACACAAAATTCAATTTATATTTAAACGTTAGTCAACATTTTTCAATATTTGTTATTTTCTTCGTGTACATGAAACTATTTTTGGTGGGTTTTTTTATGTTGTATATTGTATCTTACGTTTGCTTACAAAATAAAAATATTCTCAATTAATCCATATAAGGAATTTTCGGCCCACATTTTTACGTTTTTCTAAATCGATAGGTAAATTCACCTGCAAGCATTATCTGTTCTTTCACGCAATATATATTGTAGGCAAAAGATTACTAAGTCAACTTTGGCAACCCTGTAAGTTGTTGTGATGCAAATACTAAGAAAAATACATTGTTTAACCGTGTATATAAAGTTATAAAATATGGATTTTTTTTTATTATTTGCGAAATCAGAGCAAGTTTTTTTTTTTTTAATTTAGGTTACATTCATTTGAAAATTTTGTTATGATACGAGAATCCCAAAACGACTACGCAAAAGGGAGTTGAGAGGACAAAATTGACTGCTCGATTCAGGGCAGGATTTAGGCATAGGCTACAGTCCAACTAATCAATAATAATATAGATTACTGAAAAAATGGGTGTCTCAATACTTTGAAATTATGACAACGACATGTTTGAAAATAAATCACTTAGACAAAAAAAATTATAAGTATACCAAACAAGTTTCTAAATAACTAATAAATCAAACTAAATCTTAATGAAAATAATATTCTACAAAATTTTTATGATGCGAAAAGTTCTATTTTTCTTAATGGATTTGTACAATGCAAATATAACAACACTTTTATATTCCTTTAAAATATGTGTTTAATTTGTGATTATTTAAAATGGCATTGTGTTACTATTTTTGGAAATCAGTTGATTTTATTCAACACCGTAATTCTGTTCATGATGATACGGAGACGAGTGCAATATTTTATTGTAATTTTCAAAAATTCCAAAATTACATTGCACATTGAAATTCTTTGAAATTGTTGAAATATTCAACTTAGTATTGGAAATTTACAAAAAAACAGTGCATCCCAAAATTATTAAAACTGAAAAATTAGTTAGTTTGCAAATTTTCAATTCTTGTATTTCAAAAAATTTCCGATCTCCCCTCCCTATTTCGATTTACGAAGGAGTATTCCATACCACCGAGGGCCCGCACCACATATTTGGCCTAGGCCTAGGGGTCCCCTAACTCTAAATCCGGCTCTAGCTTGGTGGGAATACCCCAAACAACTGCCCCAAGGGTGAACCAGTCGTTTATGAGCAGCGTGGTGGGCCAAAAATTTCCCTTTTTTATTATCAGAAGGCGTTGAGACAAAAATTATTCTTATACAAAAAAAGTACATTGCACCAGAATAAAACACAACAAAGTTGCTTTTTTACTTTGGAGGCATTTATCTCGCTAAGGCATCAAAATAACATTTTATAGGCTGAATTTACACATACCGTTAACGGCAATCGTTGAAAATAGGAATTTGTATATACATATACCCTCCCCCCACACAAAAAAAAGAAAAAATAGCCCCCCCCTTTGGATGACCCTAGATCCGCCACTGATGGTACCGTATTCATATAAAGCAGAGCCAAAATTACTATGAGCCGGTTTGGGTCACCGATGATTCCCGGATTGTGATTCTCAGGGACTTTTTATAGTGAGAAAACCATACAATCGTAGCAATTCATGAAATGTTATTGAAAAGTTTTTGTGGTGGGGTAATGATATGGTAGACATTATACTAAATGACCACACAGATATCCATGTGTTTGACAAATGTTCAAAAACTGGAAATAGGTATAGGAACGGGGCTAAGTTTTGAACCCAATGTTTGTCTTTTTCAGAACACTGTTGGACTGAATTTCCAGCTAATGAGCAACAACCCTGAGAACATTTGAGCAAAAAAAACTGCATTCCAAGACCCAATTTATCTTTTAAAAAGTTCTCAAAATTTCTCTACTATTGTCGAATCTATAAAAAATTATAGTAACAAATTTCAGTTACAAACTACATAAAAGAGTAGAGAAATACCTAATCAGTTAAATATAGAATACAATCGAAACTTAAATGGAATTTCTATAAAAAAACACTTTACATTTAAAAATTATGACATTTTTTTTTTGTTACATTGCAGGCATGAAAAACAATGTATAAGTGTACCTGCTCTCTTGACCATCCGTTTTGTAATTCCACTTTTTGGGGGATTGGGCTCCTCGAAAGTCAAAGCTCTTGGAATTTTATGTGATTTAGTTCTTTTTTTTTCACCAATAGTTTTGTCCTCAAGATTTAGAAAAGGAGTTTCCAAAGAACAACCAGCATTTTCCACTGAAACTGTAAAATTCTTCGTAATTACAATTTTAACATTGCTGAATGCATCTGAAACTTGGTCACCTGATGTTAATGTGTATAATGGATGAAATAAAATCAAATAACTGTACAATTTAAGAAATATAAACACATTTAAAAATATTTAGAATTAAAAAAGGGGCACTTGTGAACAATGCCCATTCGCCATATATAGTTTGTTCATAAGTGCCCCTTCAGTTTATTTTAGCTTAACTTATAAATATAACAAAATATCTTATTGCTTTGTAAGTATTCCCAAAACATGGTACCAGTATCATCATTTTTTGATAATTTTTTATTTAAAGTTAACTGGGTGAACTAAGTGCTGTTCACATGTGCCCCATCTCTCCAAAACAGGAATAAAAATGAGCCAAAACATTAAAATTAGGATTTTTTTGTAATATGTTCAAATTGTTAGAAAAATTTAAAATATTGGTGCAAATAATAGTAACTTGACATATTCATTTATCATCCTGCATATAGACTACGTTTTAGATTACTTCAGAGCATATTTTAAGGAATTTTCACTGGTAGGGACAAATATTTTTCCATGGTCAAAGATAGGATGCTGATAGATAGCCGAATCTCGATGTTAACCTTTTCGTGGAGGTTCCGTAACAAAAAAGTTGCAATGGCTTTGGACTAATTCCTAAACAGGAGTGGGGATTTTGCTTTAGGAGGCAAGGAAACGATTCTTAAAGCTTTGTGGAAGGATGACTTGCCTTACAATAAGATGAGTGCATCAGACGGAGGGATCGTTAACAATCCTTCTTCAGGTGTCGAAATACTAAAAAGGCAAACCTAAGACAATCTGTATAAACCATTAGCGAAACGTCACCAGTCCGAATAGGTGTAATTACATGTTCAAACCACATGCATTTTAAAAATTCTTCCCCTTATACCATTGTTCGAAAGTGTCCCAAACCCACCACTAAATATGTATACTCTATAGGACACATGTTGTCGCAGCCCACATGTAAAGGTTAACAAAAACTTTGTGCAAAAAATGTCAAAAATTATTTGTTTGTCAATTCAAACTAAATTACTTTACTTAATTAAACAAAAATTATCAATGGTTTTCCCTCTAGAAAATGCTTAGGACACGAATGAAATAATGGGCGTCAAATCCTTGTGAGCAATGGGGCTTTTCATAGCACTGGTGGGCAAAATGCCCCACCAACTCCATGTTAAAATATGCCCTGAATTACTTTTAACAATACTGTGCATAAATTCAAGGGATTTAGAAGCTAGACTCTAAATAAAAGACTTAGAACCAATTTATTTAAGGGACCTCTTAAGAAAAAAGGGGCAATTTTTTTAATCAACTTAAAGGTATAAAATTAAAATATATATATATATATATATTTTATGTATAGTTATATATATATATATATATATATATATTTTATGTATAGTTATATATATATATATATATATATATATATATATATATATATATATATATATATATATATATATATATATATATATATATATATATATATATATATATATATATATATATATATATACTAAAATATAAAACCATCTTTAATGAAAAACATAATATAAGTTTTGTAATATAGCATCTAATTAACTGGAAAGTTCAACCAGCTATAAGTTACATTCCACTTCTGCAAATTGAGTAGCAATTTTTTGTTGATTAAAGTGTCAGACTGGTAATCCAAACTATGGGCACTGACTATTGAGCTGGCAGAGAAGAATTAGACTTTCCTTTTGTTTTTGCTGTTTTTAATGTTTTACAAAAAAAATAAAGAAAAATTGATTTTTTATTGTAAAAGGAGTTAAAAATTAATAAATATCTAACCAATGCTAAATGTATTTATTAACAAAAATGTATAAGGAAACAAAATACTCACCTTGATAAGAATTTTTTAACTCGGGTTCATCATCAAAAACAGCTGTGCATGATCTGCAACATACTCCATCAAAACGTAATTGAGGAGAATCTGTTCGTTTACCACATACATGACAAGTAGTTTTTGTGGACCCAGGACGGGGACTCGCAGGATTTTCTTTTAATGACAAAAATCTTCATTATAAAATTTTATAATACCAACAAACATGATTATATCTAAAATCGATTAAGGGTGTGGTCCATAAATGATGTCAATGAATGTAGACACTTTGGTTCAAATATTGTACATTTATTCGTAATGTGGATCACAACTCAGTACTCTCTTATCGAACCCAATCCATCCTATCTTTCTGAGCTTCTTACAATTATACAGTGCCAGCAACACACATATGGCGCTGGAGTCCCCTGCATGGTATCTCCATCTGGTGGTGTGAATGCGCACTAGACCTCATACATATACTGGCAGTTCAGAAACAAAGCACTAAGTTATAAATGGTATTTGAAATTTTATTTTGTGTGTGTATGCACAACTATAATTCATTTGCAATGTTTTTTAGCTGATGTGTGATGTCACACTTCTTGTAAATCCCCTCTAAGCACGACATCATTTGTGGACAGCCCCAAACCAAAGAAATATCGACAAGAAAAAAGGATAATTAAAATAAACTATTCAATTCTTAACCATTAATAATGAATAACAACCGAAATCATTGATGACAAAGATATATGAATTGTCAGTAACAATTCTTAGGATAGCACAACATAATGGAGAACAAATTGCTAATGCTTTGATATAATTAAGTGACTGGTGCAAGCAGACATTGCTTTTCCATGAAATTTTCCATTGCAAATACTCTCCTGGCAATTCTCTAAGATATGCTCCTGTGATAAATCAGTTATAGACACCAAAGATAAATGCAGTCTTCCATTTATTATAAAAGGAGTTAAAAATGATAAATATTTAAACTATGCTAAAAGTATTTACTTAACAAAAATGTATAAAGAAACAAAATACTTACCATGATTAAAGTTTTTATTATCATTTACATCATCAAGAAAATCCAAGCATGATTGGCAACATATTCCACCAATACGAGATTTAGAAGTATTTGCTGGTTTACCACATATGTGACAAGTAGTTTCTGTGGGCCCAGCAGGGGGACTGGCAGGACTTTCTTTAAATGATAAAATTCTTTATTATAATTTTTTTTAATACCAACATGATTATATCTAAAATCGATAAACTAAAGAAATATTGACAAGCAAAAAGGATCATTAAAATAAAATATTCAATATTTATAAATAACAACCAAAACCATTGAGGACAAAGATACATGAATTGTCAGTAACCATTCTTAGGATAACGCAATGTTGATGGAGAATCAATTGCTAAGCCTTTGATATTGAGACAAATTTAAAATATGCAGCAATTCTCCATTGAAAACTTTTAAATGGCTAAATTCAGTTTATTTTGGAAATAAAAAAAAAGGCAAGTCAGGATGTCATTTTCAGAAAAATGAAACCCTCTCTTTCCTGAGGACACTTAAATAAAGACATAAAACTCACATAAAGATTTGATTTTTTTTTTTTTGCAGACAAATTAATATCACAAAGCAAAATACTGCTTTTTGAAAAAAATGGCATCTCTGATAATATACAGTGGAAATAAAATGCCTTGCAATTACAGGTAAGATAATGAGCATTAAATTCAATAGAAAACTTAAAAACCCACTGTCAGAATCAGTGAGCTTGAAGAAAATGAACTTATTAATTGAAAAGAAAACATTCAAAGAAAATTTCCCCCTCACCCCCCAAAAAATTGAATTTTCTCTATTATCCAAGTGAAGAAGGGGGAGGTGCCAATATTACTGATTATTATGTTCACCACAACAAATAATTTCTCATTAATTACAATGAAGGCATGAACTAAACCTTTTGAATTGATATGCAAGTCCCAGTACATTTGACTTATTTTTTTACAGTTTGAATATATTTATTGATTCCCCACATTTCACAAACTTCAAATGAAGAATGTGACTTATAAGGCCAATTATAAAAACTGCTATGATTTACCAAAGAAATACGTAGAAGTTTACCTAATTCTTGTATCATTATATTTTCAGGTACATCATTCATATTGGCCTGACGATTAAAACTATCAAAATAGTTTTTACTCCACTCTTCAATTGCATCAGTAGGAATTCCTGAAATTTAAAAATATATATATATAATGCATCTAAAATTGTTTTTGATGATATTGCCAAATTGTTACATTTGTAAGGTAAAAATAAAATAAAATCCATGTTCGATTTTTATCATCATTATTTATTATTACTTTTATTAACTCAGTAATAACAAATTCTGATTTAAAAGCCTAATAAATAAGTTTTCCTATACAACCATATACTTTACCCTTATAAAACCTGGATTTTATTTTGCTTTAAATGAACGTTAAAAGAGTATGATATTTAATTTACATACGAATTAAAAACCTAAAGTATCTAAATATGAGAAAAAGTAAGTAATGATTTTATAAATTCTTGACAAAACTAGCAATTTCTACAGTTTCATAATTTAGTACAATTATAGAACACAGCCTCGTAATATTAAGCGATGGACAAATGATGAAAACAACATCGTAACTGGTACTTCATGCACCAGATATTAGGGTGATAACATTGAACCACGACAGATTTAATGTGCGCAGTAGTACCTCCTACATGACGGATGTTTGTTTTTTTGCTGATGACAAGCAATGAAACTTACAATCCTTCGATTATGAGCTCGCTGCAATGTCAATGTTGATATTTGAATCCACAACCCTCGAATTATGAACCATTAGTTTTACCGCTAGCCCTGATGAAAAAAACAGATTCTCCTGGTATATTGTATTCATCCTGGTTTTCTTTTCAATACTTTTAGTTTTGTAGATTTTTATATTTCTAGAGTAGTACAGCAAATAGTACATATGAAGGGGCACTTTACTAATTAAATTTTGTGACAACTTTTTTAGTAACGAATCTGACAACCTTCTGATCAAGAGATTGCTACAACTTGTCAAGTCCACGTAGATATTGGATACCTCATAGCCTCGAGGTCAGCATCCGGCTATCAATCAGAGAATTGCGAGTTCAAGATCAGTGGTTCGAATTGGCATGAAGACTGGATAAGGTCAAAAGAATAAGTGATATCGTGGTCGGAAGATTGCCAGATTCGCTAATCAATTACAAAAGTCGTCTGAAATCCCCCTCAATCTCCACCGGCGGGAATATAAGACTGGTACACGTTAAATCTAATTGTGGTTGCCAGCTTCGCTACTAAAATACTAGAAAGTGGTCTAAAAATATCCAAAAAATTACACTGGTCTGTCTACGGAACTGGTGCACGGGAAATCTGATCGGGATCCAATGCCCTGACGCCTACTGAAGCTGCCGCCGTCGTCTACGTCATCTGACCGTGGTTCAAAATTATAAAGCAGTGTTCACGGGTCTATCCTTCAAGATAGACCCCTAACCGTCGCTAATAGCCCCTGTGCTGCTCTAGTGCAACGCTATCCCAGTAGTTGATGGAATGGATGGAATCTCTATGGGTGCAACAATGTGGTAGAGTATTCGACTCATAATCGGTGAGTTGTGTTCGAATATAGACTTTGACCTTGCAGCAAACTCGTGATCGGAAGGTTGAATCGTTCCTCGTTGACCGGAAAAAAAACAATCAGCCATGTATATAGGTTGGTTAAATGTCGCACAAGAGCTACACGATAGACTATTAGCGACAGTTCGGGATATATCCCGAAGAGAAAGACAACGGAACACTGCCTCGTAAAATTAATTTGAACCATATCGAGGACATCAATTGAAGTGGCACGCAAAGCCCCTATGTAGACGTTAGGATATTTAGACCATGAAAAATTTAACGTGCATCCGTCCCCTCTGTACCCAGTGGATGTTTTATTAAAGGATGACAAGATACGACAGCACTCTGCACTGTCGCATTCGGTGTTCGAATCCACATTCCTTTGATTGTAATAATAAGGCCGCTATGCATACAAGTTCATTTTATCAAAATCAGTTACCTCTTTAAAGTCTTATAAAGATTCTAGTTGTAATCAGTATAATATGATTCATTTTGTTTTCCTCATTGAGGACATTTGTGCGGACTGAGGAGAGAGAGATATATAACAAAAGGGGGTTTTCACGTCAACCGCACCCTAGAAAAACCGCCTCTTCCACACACCCCCCCACCTCCAAACAGGTTACAGGTTTTCTTAGCAAGAACATGTGGCAAGAATGGTGACAATGAAACTTCTCTCCAAGCCTACAAACTTCTGTTCTCGGAAAAAGAACGCTCTCTCAAATGTAAATGTCTCATTTCCTTTTTTTTTTTGCATTTGAATAGAAGTTTTCTTGGGGCAGCTTTTACAATTAGGTGCATCGGCCCGCGGCCACAAGCTAGGCCTAATTCGACTAAGGTGCCTCATTTAATAAGATTACACTTCACAAAAAAAAATCAAATACAAAACAATTCATTTTCAAAAAAATTGCTGTGAAGTAGTTTTACCCTTAAACCCTTTATATATAGACAACAAAGATTTGATATTAAATTTTTGTTGCTAAATGTTCGCTGATTTTACACAGTTTGTGTGGATTACCTATGGGGCCGTTCATTTACTACGTCACGCATGGGGCAGTAACCATGTGATTTTTTTTTTAGAAAAATGCGGAAATTTCATTTACATGGTGCCTATCATGCAAAACTATGTCCTGACATGAGGGTAGAGAAATCTCAGTGATTGCGTGCCGTAACAAAACTTCATTGACACATATTGCTGACATTTGTTTTACAAACTTTGATTTCAGTAACTTTTTATAATGATATGTTTGGTTCTTTAACTAGTAATAAAGTAACTTTTTTTTAATGATATGTTTGTTTTAAATATACAGTGTGGAAGTTTTAATTATTAATAATTTATTTTATTTTTTTTTAAAGTTTTTTTGCTGATCTTTTAGCTATATTTTCTAAATAGAATAAATTACATAGTTGTATTTTTATAAGAGAAAAAATATATTCAGACTAATTTATCTCTATGAAACTAAAACATTTTTTTGTTTAAATACATTTAATAGTTCAAGAAACACTTCAAGTACAATATTCGTCACATATGATCGTGATCTTATATATTGTTATCATGAAAATGTAAAGTAATCTAATAAAAGTTGTAGGAAATTAAAGTAGAGAGCAAATAAATGTTTGGTAAATATTTGGAATTTAACATACATAAATATGAAACAAATATAAAAATATACATAAAGTACTCATAGTACTTTTACTTCACATTTGGTGGATAGTATAATGCTACTCTCTTTTTTTGGAAACAGTATTACTCTAAATATAGTAAGTTTTTTAAAAAAAAGTTTTGTTGCATGAAATGTAATAAGAAAAAATACTGCCTAAATAAAAGTTACTTAGAAGATTTAAAAAAAAAACTCAATGTATGACTTCATAATTTCATATGAATATAATTAGTTTAATTTGAATATAATTAGGATATGTAAGATTAGGATTTTTAGATTGCCAAACTATTTTTCTTTTAACTTAAAAATGAAATTTTTTGAAAAATATTTCTTTGAAGCTCAAACTTTTGCTTTAGTGAATATAGAACTATCGTATGTAAATTCATTCAAAATTATAAAGTCAAGCATTGAGATTTTTTTTAAAATCTTGTAAGTAACTTTTATTTAGGCAGCATTTTTTCTTATAACATACCGTGTATGACGCAATACCAACATGGCCTTGGCGCCAATTTTCAGAATCACAACAAATATAAAATAATCTCAATGAAGGTCCCATAAATTATTAATTAAACATAAATCCATGCTGAATGAAAATATCTTCCCCTTTATGTTCATTCTGCAATATATGAACATGACCTCGCACAATTCGGCCAAATTTACCGCGGCCATATTTACTTACAATCAGACACTCTGTATAACGTCAGAGATTTACTAAAGAGCCATCCTAGGTACGACTGGACATACTATTTGCGGTCCTTTACGGTATTTTGTGGTTCATGTCAAATCCATAAAATTATTTGCGTTTGCTCGTAATTCATTATGCTCTTTATTTTACTGAAACCTGTTTCAAAGTAGGGGCATTTCAAGTAAGTGTTATTTAAATGCAAAAGATGAAAAATGTTGGTGGCTCACAATAAAAAAGGGATGTAGTCGAAGGTTATTCAGGCTCCTCTATATAAACTAATAAAATTACAGAAGGGTTATCTGTGTTTATTTGATCATATCTTGGAAACTAATAATCCGATTTCGATGACACAGTTCGAAGTTAGAATTCAGGTTTCGATGGTTAAACTAAATTTCCCAAATATGAGATAATCTAAATTTAACTAATTATTTTTACGATTATAATTAATTGTTGTTAATAAAAAATATTTGAAAATTGTGAAAACTAAAAAAAAAAATTTTTAATTTTTAAAATCCACAGAAGACTCAAAAGCCGGCTATGCGTGCAAGCTCGTTTCTTTGAAATCAGTAGTGTAAAATAAATATTTATTTAAATAAACTTACAGTAAACAATTTGGTAAAATCAAAATATGTGTTATATTAACAAAATAATAATCTTACTGTTTACAAACCTGGAAAAACGAAACCTTAAATAAGTAGAAATGTTATATTTCTATTTGGCAATATTTTATTTAAAACAAGTCAAATGTAATCACTAATATATTTGCTAACTTTCCTATGTTTAAAACTAATGTATTAATTTGAATCAAAATGTTACTTATAAAAATTGACATAAAAGTACAAAAAATACAAATTAAATATGAACTTTTTAAAAGAAATAGCCGCACGCGAAACCTGAAAACGAAATATTTCATAAATGTCATTTATATTCAAAAACACTGACGCTATGTGTTATATTAACAAAATAATAATCTTACTGTTTACAAACCTGGAAAAACGAAACCTTAAATAAGTAGAAATGTTATATTTCCATTTGGCAATATTTTATTTAAAACAAGTCAAATGTAATCACTCTAATATATTTGCTAACTTTCCTATGTTTAAAACTAATGTATTAATTTGAATCAAAATGTTACTTATAAAAATTGACATAAAAGTAAAAAAAATACAAATTAAATATGAACTTTTTAAAAGAAATAGCCGCACGCGAAACCTGAAAACGAAATATTTCATAAATGTCATTTATATTCAAAAACACTGACGCTAAACGAAAACGTTTCTTTCTAGTATAGAAATCGAAAAAGACAGCTCTTGTCCCAATTCGGACTAAAATTAAACCAAGGTATTTTGTATATATTTTGTATATTTTAATCATGTTTATTTTTTATATAGGGGTTTTACTTGGAATAATTAATATTTAAATGACAATTTATTTTGAAAAGATGTAACTAGTACCTCTGGGAACAGTAGACCTCACAACAAAAAAAAAAGCTGAACTTTACAGGAAATGGAAATACTAAAACAGCCACTGTCTTGAAACAGAATAAAAAATATTTTTTTTAAATAAACCTATGTCATTTTTAATGATTTCAATGAATATTCATGCTAAATTAGAAGAAAATCGAACAATGAGTTTGGTTGTGACAACACAGCATACAAATTTATAGACAAACAAGGAAAATGCAGAACAAGTGGTGAAGTTAAAAGTGGACTTCGTTAACATTCCATCAAATGTGAAAACTCTTACTTGGTGAAGTGGGTTTCTGTGGAGGAGAAGGTTCCTGTGGAAGAGGAGCAATTTCCAAACGAGGAAGAAAATCCTTAATTTTTCTTGTCATATCATCCGAAATATAAAATAGTTTTAAACATGTTTTTAACCAACATGATTTGCATCTATATTTACATAATTTGCCTGAAGCATAGTCTTTTGAGCCGTCAATTGTGCAAACTCCTAAAATAAATTTTTTAATGAAATATTACTACAAAGAAATATAAATACATATTGTGAATAAAAACTACTGACACTGTCATTAAACTTTCCTCTTTCATATTTTGATTCATACCTCAAAAAGTAACTATCAAATAATTGAAGGGTTAAATGGATGAAGGAGGTGCATGTATTTTTTTTAAAATCAGTTATTGTCATGGATGAAGGAGGTATGTGTTGGCCTGTTTTTTTATGTTGACAGTAACATTGTAGAAGCCTTATTAACAGAGATAGTAGTGTCATGAAGGAGGTATATGATCCCAATGCAATACAAAATGAAAACTTTTAAGGTTAAATATCTCAAAACTTAATTTTTGTTACGGACCTCCTTCATCCACTTAGTCCTTCAATTATAACATTTACAGAGTTTGGATAGAAATATTTGGAGAATACAAATAAGGGTATTTTTAATTCAATAGAACAGTCATGTCAGAAGCTGTTTTGTATTAATATTGAAAAACACCAAAATTGGTGTTGGTGAATGCAAAACGTATAAAAATAAACATCCCATAATTATAAATTTTGATGTAATAGTTGTTAAATACCTAAATTTATGCCTATACTATTAAAATTTATAAAAGTTTTGGCCATTTTTAATTTTACTAATAATCGTAGTATGAAATGGAACCTAAGCTCTGATCTATCATTAAACTAGATATCATAATTAATAAAGCAAACGTTACATTACATCTTATAAAAACCCGACTTTCAACTAAACGATTGTGCATCTTATTTTTGGTTAGGTGAAATAACTTATTTTGGTGATAAAGTGAAGGCCTTGTGTATCAAGGTCAGGGGAATTAACGAGCAATAAGAAACTGCAGTACAAAACTATGAGTGTAGGATTGTCAGATTCCAACTTCCAGTTAACTAAAGTCCTGTAAAGACACCCCATTTCCCCAAAGTGTACCCTTAACAGTTTCCAATTAAATCATTTCCCCATTCGACTAATATTTGTTTTTACAAGGAGCATGCATATATTGCATATATTTAATTGCATACAAGTTAGTACTACCTGTGTTTCCCTGTACAGTGGTTTTTAGAGAATAGTAGAGAGAGTGATGTAATAAACAACTTGTTTTTTGTTGCTTAAATTATATCTTGTTTCCTTGTTTACTAATTTTCAAATCTGCATTATATAAGAATTTAAATAAACTATTTAAGCAATACCTAAAAATCGCTGGCCCATATATATATATATATCGGCAAAGTCATAAAGTAACTTTGCCGATAACAGCCACAACTATCAATAAATGTGAATGAAATTCAATTCAAGATATAGGTGTTTCAAAGCATGGGTTTGAGACAGAAAACAAAAAAAAACTCTCATAGTTATGGTTAAAGAGACAAAATTTCAAAACATGCACATGACAACAATCACTTTTATGTATTGCAAATTGATCAGCATAAAAAACCATAAATAAGGTTTAAACAGTACCAGTAGCACAAAAAATGCTGGTGCAAGACATAAAGAGACATAGGAAAAAACAAATTAAAGGCAGAGGTGTACATAATTTGCATAACTCTCAAGAGTGAATCAGTGCTTATGATCTACAGCACTTTTTATGCCATTTTGGTGCTACACTGTGATAATCACTTGGCAATACAAAAAAAAAAAAATATTGCCAATTGAGTTTTTCGAAATCTTGTCGCTGTAACCATAACAGATTGATTTTTGTTCTTATTCTCAATGTCAAGTAAGTGTATACTTTGAAATTCAAATATCTGGAATTTCATCTGCAGTCGATAATCCTTGCAGCCACTAACGACTCATAAATTGGCTCTATGACCACCCTTTATATACACACATATACATTACATACACATATATTCACATGTATGCACAAAAGCACATATATACAAGTCATCTTCTCTAAAAATGCACTTTCTGACTTAAAAATATATTTTTAAAAAAAGGTATTGGTAATTTTGATGTGTTAAGTTAAATTTATTGACTTCATGCTTCTTCATCATAACAATAGAGGCAATCACAAAATAATTTCTGGTTACATTTTTATAATCTATATGAAATGCAAATATTCTCATTTTTACAAATAATATCCTTCAATAAGATCAAAATCAACAATCTATCTAAAATTCATCAAAAACACTTTCAAAATAATTTGATGCATAATAAATTTTTGGCCGATAAGTGTCATAACGTCAGAAACGAATTCAGAAACTCGTTTAGTTCCAATATCTGACACTGAGATGATATTGGAGCTTCTACAAAATGCCTGAATGAGACCTCTGTACAAGTAAGCTATATACACTGCGATTTAGCCTCACATGCATATTTCACACAAGCGTAGCTTGGCAGTACATTTGTCAATTTGAATACTAGTAGTTGTGTTTGACAAAAGTATAATTTATCTAACTGAAACCTGTGCTTATGAGGATTTTTTAAAGCTTATAAATGTTTATTTGTTAAAATATTACTCTAGTGCCTATAACTGTCTGCAGCCCGTACAAGACGTTTCATGTTTCCCATTGCGGCTGTGTCCCCGATACAGCCTCCTTAATTTTTTTTCTTTCAATAGTTGTGCAGGGGGGGAGGAACAAGAAAATCGCAGTTAAAAGAAAATTATCCATATATGCATATCTAACAATGCAAACTTTATCAGCCAATATAAGTATAGTTCTTACATCATATAAAAATCTTCAAATACAATACATAAATCATAAAACATCTTCATAAAATATATAAATGCTTAAACCTTTGTGTTTTAGATGCTCTTCAGGCATAATATATATTAGAGCAGTTTGGTCGCCAAATGGTATAAATCACAAAATTCTGAAGATAGCCTAACACCATTTTACATGACTAAGTAGATAGATCTATCATTTGGTGAAGTGGTGTAGCTCCAAGTTTAATAGGTTGCTTAACAGTAAGTTGAATGTCATTCCACTTAACATTAAGGCGAGTTACAAGCTTTAAACACCCTTATCTCAAAACTCTGTTTTCGAGTTTTTGCCAGTTGGCGGCCAAGCTGCCCATTTAACAAAATATTTAAAGTTATTTCTTAAAAACCTATTTTTTAACCAATCCTAAATAAAATGAAAATTGTATTTGAGAAAAAGTACCAAAAGTGCAAATAATACAAACTTTTATCAACAACTCAAAATAAATTTTTTAACAAAATGTATACGTACCAGTAGAATAACAGAAATACTGTATGGGGGATTCCAGAAAGTGATTAAAAAATTTAAAGCAAGTATTACAGCATTTCTTTTCATAAAAGTTCTCATCCATCACCTTTGGATTGAAACACACAGCACATGCTAAAATGGTCCCATGTGGACTGGTCACATGTGGAGTGTTCACAGGCGGCCGAGTGTTCACATGTGGAGTGTTCACAGGTGAAGATGGGACTAAAAATAAAATAATTTTTAAAAAATCCATATATATGTATACATGCACACACATATTAAATTAAATGTCATTTAATTGAAAAATTAAATTAAAAAACTGTTTATAGTCTACACTGATTTTGCCTTTGATAAAGTTACACACAAGGCATTGCAGTTCAAATTAGAAAGATTGGGGATTCAGGTGCAGTGTTGACTTGCAAGTTGTGAAATTGGGCAGTGAAGAATGGTGGTATCAAATAAAAAATTTACATTTTAACATAATTAAGTTAAGCATAGCGACAAAAGTATTCCATTTATTAAAACAATTTTAGTCAAAGAAAATGGGAAAAAAGTTTTTACAAATGCAAAACACTCAGAGTTCTTTATTTTTGGTAGCTGAAAGAAAGAAACAAACATTTTGGACCAAGTAACAAAATCAGTTCTCACTGCAAAACATAACAAGAACAATAGGTAATGATCTTGCAGTCATATATTGTTGAATCTGTACACTTAACAGACTTGATTTAAACAACCCTCATGTTTTGTTGTCAAGATTGCATCATTCTGCTGCAATTCTGTGTATGATCTTAATGATCTTCTTCTTAATGATTTTACTTAACTGAAAATTTCACATACCAGCCGATAGATATTTTGGCATCGGAAAAAGAGATACGTTCTCTTCACATGCATTTTGAAGCATAAGAAAATAGTATTTTCCTACTGATGTTTAGGATAAAAATTATTGTTGCGATCACTTTTAACCGAAGTTTGTATAGACTTGAAAATTTCTGTTTTTCGATGAACAAATATATTTTAATAAATTGGAGGCAATGCTGAAGCTTTGCGTATTATACAGACAAGCCTCCATTGTTCAGGATGCTATTTTACAATGGACAAGATATTAGTTAATTGGTAGGAGTCGGCAAAAAAAATTTAAAGGTAATACTGTAAGTAAGCAAAAGACTAAAGTAGAGTACACATGTGTTTTTTTAACATTCTGTTCAAGGACCACTTTCATTTGTTATACTTATTGATGATATTATATAGTTTGAAAAATAGGGATGAGGTCAGCATCTTTGCAAATTATTTAAATATTATAGAGACTGTGAATTCTAAAGGACAAATAAACCAATTGCAATGTGATCTAACAAATGTATAAAAATGAGCTGTAAAAAAATATACAGTAAAAGCCTATTTATCCAGCATTCAATTAACAGGAAAGCTTAAATGGCCCAAAATTTTAAAAAGTCAATTTGGCAATAATATACGTTGCAAAAATATCTTACCAGAAGGGAATTTGGAGCCAAATATAACAAAAGTTTTTCTTTTATTTTAATAAGTTTGTTCAAGTTGGCTTTATTGGTGAAGAATGGTGGAGATAAGGCGAGGCTACAAAATTTTCAGCATAAAAAAAAAAGAATTCAATTGTGTGTGAATTGTGTTTCAATTACAAAAAATTCTGATTGTAATTCTTGCTCTTGGTGACAACTGAGAAATACACTTCAAAATCATCAGCTATCAGTTGATGATCAGACAGTAAAGGCCTATTTTTGTTAAAAATTGGAAGAAACTGGGTGTCAACATAACAACTGGATATCCTTTTAACTATCCTCCAGAATGGATTGGAATATATGTGGTAATTGATTAATTGACCGAGTATTAGCAAGGTTCTGTTTCAACTCGATTGTTCGGCATTTCGTTTGTAAATTTGTTTGTTACGAAGTCATTACTAAATGCATTGTTCGATTTCCTTCAAATTTGGCATAAATGTTCCTTGAAGTCATTAAAAACAACATATTTTTTAATGATTTTTTTAGGGTTGCGAGGTTACTGTTCCCGGAACTTCTAGGAGGTCTTCTTGCCAAGATGATTTTTGGCACTTGCGTCATATTCTATTAGATTCTAAACATACTTTCTTAAATGCACTTAAAATCAACAAAACCTACCCCACATGTTTACGGAATTTTCGGCTTCTGAACAGTCATGGTTCCACAATAGTTTGATAAATTTACAAGTGTAGTTAATGCTATAGGAATAGTCAATTTTGTTGAGTCCAAAAAGTTATTTTCTCAACAGCTGAATTAATATCTCAATAATCAGTTCTTCTGAAAAAAAAGCATTTGTAAAATAAAGGACCAAACGACTCTTTCAAGAGTCGTTTGGCCCTTTATTATTATTGTAATAAATTGAAATCAGTTTTAAAAAAAAAATGGTCTTCTAAGATGTTGACTATTTGATGATGTTATGATGATTATAAGGTAATTGCTGCCACAAAGATAATTTCCAATCACGAAATACTAGTCTTAAGATAAGAACAAATGAGAAGCAAGCAATCAAAACATGTTTTGTCACATTGTGACAATTCGTGAGAAAACACAAATAACTTTTCCGAAATATATTCATTGACTAGGATACAAATTCTAATTTTTTAAAGATAATTTCATTGGTACAAAACATGTTTTCGGGCTAATGAAATAGTTTAATTAGATAGAAAATTCAGGAGTGAATTCAGGGATGCAATAATATAATTTTTTAATTTTGA
Organism: Troglohyphantes excavatus; assembly: GCA_963932185.1. Lineage (NCBI taxonomy): Eukaryota > Metazoa > Arthropoda > Arachnida > Araneae > Linyphiidae > Troglohyphantes > Troglohyphantes excavatus. The sequence goes on from OZ010672.1 coordinate 36,338,628, forward strand.
ACTAAACACCTTTTGATTGTTTGCTCCTCAAAGTCAGGAACCTAGATGGAAAATGGAAAAAGTTAGATTCCCATCAAGGAGAGATTTTATGGAGTTATCAACTGTTCAGTTATTGTGCAATGAATATTTGTGTTGAAGCTACCTCTTATTAAATTGTGAAAGTTCAGGTCAACTGTTATAAAATAAAGTTCAAATAATTAGTCACCAGTCTTTCAAAATCTCGAATATCAAAAGTAAAATTTGGTGGCAAATATTAGGAACAAATAGTCACAAAATGGAAAATATGTATTTAAAGGGCAATTACTTGAAGATTAGCCTTTATATTTAATTAAATGGAAGGATAACTTGTCATTTTATAGAGGTTTGGTCCAACAATATTTTATAATCTAACCTAGTGTTCTCATATAGACAGGTCAACAGTCTATTCTGCAGGCCAACAAGTAATGAACAAAAGTAAATATCGAGTTTTAAGTAAATTGATTTAGAAAATTAAAAACAATACAAACTTTTACTTGAAAGTTTTTTCTTCTACAATCCAATTTAATAGAGTATCTACTTGAGACATAGGCTTTTAAAGTAAAACAAAGTTGTGTGGATAAAAATCTAAATAGTAATTATGCTCACATCCTGGTTTAATTGAGATAATAATGTTAAAAAATGTAAATTGAAGAGAAAAAGTAGGTTAAACTTGTGCCTTATGAGTGCTAACCTAGAAGGTGTTTTAGCAACCAATTTAATAAATTTGTGCTAAAATTTATTTTTAAACACGTAATGGGTCCTCTTGAAGAAGATATTCTTAACTGGTATATGCAATTGTGCATGGAGGGAAACAAAATATATTGTATTAGTTTCTTTGTGTGTCGTTATTTTCATTAAACTGCAACTTAGAACATGTATTTTAATTTGATTAGCATAAAAAATATATTTGTAACAAAAAATGCAACAGTGAAATAAATTTCATGTTTCAATCTCAATGGAAAATCATGTTAAAGGTTTACCTGCATTTTCTTCGGAGCTCATTTTGTCTTCTTGGAACTTGACTAAGGTAGTCCCAGAGCATCAAGTGTATCAACTGAAAACTAAATTTTATATGTTAATAATCAAATCTAACAATTACCTATATTTTTTAACATTTACAGGGCAGCTGGTTGATATTTCAACCCAAAACCCTTTGTTAAAACCAAACAACCTCTTTTAAAGTTTAAATAATTTTAGATTACTAGGGGTCTCTGCCTTATGCTCCACTGAAAAAACGAAAAACGTTTTATGTAATAAAACATTTGAGAGTTTTACATATCTTACCTAACAAAAATACTACATTGGAACAATATTTATTTAATTCATATAGTAAATGTAATACAAACTTGGCAAATTATGATTCAATATTATATTACTTATGTGCAAATGAAGAAAGTGAGGCAAGTACATGAAGGACAGTGGTGAGGCGTGATTTTTTGCTATGGTCTCGCCCTGAGCGGCAAGTGCCCCCCGTGGTAATTAAAGCTTTGAGACGTTAATTATTATTGTAGACGCCTTCCCTTTTTGGGGGAGGGTAAAATTTAGGAAATATTTTCCAAGGCATATATATTTGTCCCTTTTCATTTAACTCATGATATCTTTCTGATGTTCATTTTTGAGATGTTTGGTAAAATCCAAAATTACAGGAAAATAACTAAAAATGATAACGTACCGTATTTACATTGAAAGTAGCTCAAAATGAAATAAAAAATGAGCGTGTGTTTCAAAAAAGTATTTTTATAAAAAAATTCAAAAACAACGATTTTTTTTAAATCTTCCTATCCCAAAACATTCTGTTAATAAATTTTTAATTGATTCAATACATAGCACTTCAAAAAAAGTTAAAGTAAATAAAGACCAAAAATAACATGATGTAATAACTCTCCCCCCCACCTCAACATTCAATCAAATCAGTGGTGCCGGCGTATTAGGTGCATGGACAGCCGACAGCGGGACTATTGTTTATCTTGTCAACACATTTCATAACCAAACAACCTTTTTCATAATTTATAATTGTTCATTTACATATTTTGATTTATTTTTATTTTAATCCTGCATAATACGGTTTTAAATAATTTTTAAAAAAATCTTTTCAATTAAATGCAATGTCATTGTATTAATAAATAAATTAAACAAATGCATTTAAAAACTTTTATACATTGATAAAACATAGAAAAAATTGAAGATTTAAAAAAAAAAATTCCATGGTCATTGTCGAATCTACCGATGACTGGACCCTTCGCCACTGATGAAGGAGCTCTTACAAAATAAGAAAACATTTTCAGCCTGTGTGTTACTAGGATTTCATAACATATTCAGCAATACATAAATGTACAAAGGATATTAAGCAGCCTCTTCATAAAATAAGGTGCTTTTTTGCTCAAAATAGTAGCAAATAGTCTCATTTAATTTTCTTAGATTTTAGAAACAAATCAATTTTGGGTCCTTATTAAAGTGCCATTAGAAGAAAAAAAAATTCTCAAATAGAGCCCTACCCCTAATCATTTCTAGAGTGAATACTGTGTAAAATGTTATATGTTTTGTTATTGTTGACAGATTTATTACATTAATTCAATATATAGAAATGTCTTTATAAAACATCTTGTATTATTTTTGAAATTATCTAGGAGCAGTGGTGAGGCGTGACTTTTTGAGATGGTCATCGGCCCGAGCGGCATGTGCCCCACACCGAGGTAATAGCTGTGCGACCGTCAACTGTTGTTGTATTCCCTTCCCCGTCTTGTGGGAGAAAATTGTAGGAAATACTTTCCACAGACATTCATATTTGTCCCTTTTCATTTAACTCGCGATCTTTCTGATATTCATTATTGAAATGTTTGGTAAAAAGCAAAATCACAGGAAAATTGCTAAAAATTATAATGAACTGTATTTACGTTGAAAGTATCACAAAATGAAATTAAAAATAAGCATATGCTTCCAAAATGTCTATTAAAAAAAAATTCTAAAACAACAAATTAATTTTTTTTCTTAAAGTCTCCATGTTCCAAAGCATTCTGTTAATATTTTTTTAATTAATTCAGCACATAGCACTTCAAAAGAAGTCAAAGTAAATAAGCACCAAAAATACGACGTAATAAATGTATAAATGAACAACATTCCCCCCAACATTCAATCAAATAACTACGGGTTAGGCTATATGGCGACGGGTTAGGTCAGGGGTCGCCAGCTGCAGCTCTCCAGTTCCATACGAAAAATTAAAAAATTTAGTATCAAAACCCTTAAAAAATAAGAAAATATATTTTAAATTTTTTAGAAGAAGACAAATGACTGTAAAAATTCAACTTCATGGTAGATACCACAATGAAACTAAATGAACTAAATCTAAAACTGCAAGGAAAGGGCAACCCAGCCTACGCCTTGCTTGAAGAAGTAGTTTGTTTCGAAAAAAATTACTTCTTTTTCTTGAAGACATGGAGAGCGTAAATTACTTCATTTTAAAAATCTGAAGCAATATCGCGATGAGACCAATGCAACTATTGACACGAATTACTTCAGCATAGATTTAAAAAACATGAATGACAGATTCGCTGAGAGATTCGAGCAATTCAAAACAAACAAAAGTACTATCGCGTTCATAGTAAATCCTCTCAACACAAATACAAATGAGATCAACATTGTGCCATTTGGAATTGATGCTGGTTCGCTCCAAATGCAATTGCTAGATTTGAAAACCAAAGACTTGTGGAGTGGCAAGGTCCAGAAATGCATGCACATCGCGCAGCACAAGTGGACAGCTCTAAAAGAAATTCCGTGAGTTTGGGCTCATATTCAGCGCATGGAATAGTCTTCCAGAATACTACAGTGAGGTGAAGAAGTTGGCATATGGAGTGCTGACGATCTTCGGGTAGACATATTTGTGCGAGCAAGCATTCACTTGCATGAATATAATAAAAAGTAAAGTTATAAGTCAACTAACAAATAAAAATCTAGAGTTGTGCTTTAAACAACAAGTTATAAGCCAGATTTAATCAAACTTTCAAAAGGCATGCAAAGCCAATACTCCCATTGATGTAACTATCTATATTTGTGTTTTTATATGAACAAATATTATTCTGTATTTAAAGTCGTTTATTTTAAATCAAAAATCAAATATATATAAGCAAAAACTATAATATTGAAACGAAAATTTTTAATGGCTCTTTAAAAACTGGGAAATTTTGCAAATTGTAACTTTTGGCTCTTCCGTTTCAATAGGTTGCCGACCCCTGAGTTAGGTTAAATGGACAGCGGGACAATTGTTTTTTTGTCAACTGATTTCATAAACCAATTAACTTTTTTCATAATTTAAAAATGTCCATTTACATATTTCGATTTTTTTTTTTTTAATCCTGGGTTATACTGTTTAAATATTACAAAAAAAATCTTTTCAATTCAATGCAATGCATTTAATTATAAGTAACCAAATTGCTTCGTTTGAGTATGCCGATGTCTTTATATATACACATCTATATTTGCCAAATTAATAAATAAAATAACAAAGGAAATGTGCAGTATTACTGAATAAATATTTAAAATTACATTAGTTTACAAGTTTTTTTAACGTAGGAATAATGTTCATTTAAAACAAAACCGTTAGTTAAGCAATGTACAACGTAATAAAAAATTAACTTGCTTTTCTGTCAACCTATAAGGAACTTTTTGAAAACATTTCTTGATTTTCTTAAATATTTTGTTTTTACTTACACAGAATATTTTTTGGAAAAAATGTGTTAATGATTTTATTTTGGGTAATTAGTTGTTTGCAACTTTTATTATACAGAAAAACCGTTTTCCATAACGTAATAAGAATTGTTTTTAAGACAAACAATTCTTTAAAAAATGAAAAGCCAGATGAAAAAACACCAACACAAAAACAAACAAACTTAAAACGAAATGACAAGTTACACGATTTAATGAAAAAATACAGGCTAAATATGTCGAAAATTATTAAAAACAAAAAATCTCTATTGCCAAATGTGGCCTTCCGAAGCCAATCTGGCAATCATACTGTGCACGAAACAACGGTCTAAGGTTGCCTTGAAGAAGCTGTAAAATCCACAGATGACCAGCAGGCCAAATCAGCTTTGAGACATGCCAAATCAGCTTGTGCATCTGGCACCTGGATGAAGGGAATATTTTGAGCATGAATCTGATTGGTTGACACTCATAAAAGAGATTCGGTCTTCGTACAGATGAGTTGGCGAAGTTTTAGATGTTTAATCGCCAGATTCTTGGCATGATTAGAAAGTGCGGGTTTTGTTTCCGAGCGTTTTCGGTTTAAATTGATTTAATGGCTTCACTTTTTGTGACGTTTTAAACGTTTAAAGAAAAATTAAATAAAGTAAACAAATGCATTTTTAAAAAAATGTAATTGATAAAATATAATTTTTTTTTTTTTTTTTTTTAAATTTTTGCGTTGTCTTTGGCGAATCTACCGATGACTGGACCCTTCGCCACTGTCCAGAAGTTACTATATATAATATTTCAGAATGAAAACATAAGGTCATATTCTAGTTCAGAATAAACATAGGTCTATTTCTAGTCTGCAGTGACCAAATGAAATATTTGGCGACAGTTGGTGAGCAATAAAGTTTATATTGTGGCAACCATAATTTATAACATACATAAATATGATTACATCCTGCACGGAGGGATATATTGCATGCAGTTGATTTAAAATGTTGTGGACACAGAGGCAAGAATTGGTTTGTTGACGTGTCATGATGACTTCGCTGTGGATGTGTATTTTAACATTAAATATTTTCCGAAGTTGGATGCCCAAGGGAAAAGTGATGTCATTGATTGGTGTATGAATGCTTAATTGCTAGCAAAGACTAGTTGCTGCTTGAAGGGCATAGAGCTTGACCCGCGGAAGATGTTTCGGTTAATTCCTAGTGTTCGGTGCCCTCGCCAAATGGGATTTGGCGACAAATGATTGGGCAATAAAGTTTGTATTTTGGCAACCCTACTTAATGCGTGCGAAAATATCATGTTATATGGCAACCCTAAATTTTTTACCTCTAGCTTGGTTCCACGTATTAGTGCCATTTTCGAATCGACGTTTCGCTCGCGTGCTTCTGCTTTTGATTTTTCTTAACTATGGATGTTTACGCGGACGACGTTTATTTGAATAGCAGGTATTTTTGGGAATTGGAGATGAAAGTGCATGGATGCCGGATTGTTATGCAGCAAATGCGCCTAACGAAACAGACAGTCACTGACAGGATGATGTTCTGCCGGGAGATATGTACGGAGTGGTTCATTCATAATCCTGTTCCTATCGGTGGAGAGCATGTCGTCGTTGAGATGGACGAATCGAAGTTCGGCAAACGCAAGTACAACCGGGGCAAGTGTGTGGAAGGCCAGTGGGTGTTTTGAGGGATTGAATCCGGTACCAACAAGTGCTTCATGGTTGCCGTGAACGATCGAAAACTTTACTCAACGTTTTGCAGCAGTTCGTTTTGCCTAGATCCGTTATTGTTTCCGATTTTCATATAAAATGTTGATTTAACGATCAGCGACTGCCCGAAGGATTGCCTGTAAGCACCATGATCGACGGCCCAGAGGGGGTCATGGATGTAATAATGAGTAGTCGAAGACCAGAGACCACCAAATCGACGTCAGGAGTCTGTGACTTTAAGCGCGCGGTACGCGTGTGCACTTAAGAGTGCCATCGAAATGCCTAAAACGACTGCCCGAAGGATCGCCTGTGAGCACCATGATCGACTGCCCAGACCAACGCAATGTCCGCCATTTTGCGTCATCTCACCATGGTTCAAAAATACGAGGCATCGTTCCCAGGTCTTTCCTTCGAGATAGGCCCCGAACCGTCGTCAATAGCCCACTGTGCAGCTCTAGTGCAACGTTAATTAACCAAACCAAACTGCCATTTTGATTTGGCGACAAAAAAAAAAAACGTCATTTTTGCCGCCAATTTTTGGATTTGGCGACAACAGGGCACCGTACACTAGGAATTTACTGATGTTTCCAAAGACTTTTGACATAGCCGATGGCTTAGAGGATTGCCTGTAAGCATCATAATCAACTGCTCGAAGAGGGTAATGGTTTTGATCCTGAGTAGTCAGAGACCAACTTTTGCCCAGAAAAACGATCGAGGTATGAGTCTTCAACTTTAGCTCACGGTATGTACATGCACTTAAGACTTTTGATTATGTAATACTTTTATTAATTAAGCGCATAATTGTTGAATCCGAACTGTCTTCAACAGCCCATTGAGCAGCTATTGTGTGAGTTATTTAAACAACCAAAACAATTATGCTTGATTTTGACTTGGCGACAAATGAAAAATATCATTTTGGTCATGGCACCAATTTTTCAAAATCGTACCAAGGGCCACAGCAAACTAAGAATTTATCTTTGGTTATCATTGTATTATATATTCTTTAGATATGAAAAAATACTAAATACTCTGTTATTCTATTAGTATCTGCATATACTTTTCTTAATTTTTTTCATAAGAGAATTTTTTATTCTTGTATTGCTTCAATTAACAGTAAATGCGAGTTCAGTAGTCACGTTTGGCACTGGTCGGAAATTGGTCTAAACTGGTAGGAAATTGGTGCATTCACCAATGTTCTCTTTTTAACCAAGTGACAGCACAGGTCTCTATTTTAACTCGACCTTTCGGCACATATTTGTTACACAGTTAATGACCACACATATTGTTCAATTTTCTTCAAATTCGGCATGAATGTTCTTTGAAGTCTCGACGTATATCTTTTCGGTTTTTTTTAGTCACATAGTCTACTGTTCCCAGAATTACTTGTAGGTAATGTATAGAATTTCAACAACAAAAATTACACAGATTTTTTACATGTGCTATCCTCTCCTGCATAAAACCAAAGTAATTTTTGTATATACTCCCACAAACTCATACATATATTGAAATTTAACTCCTTTTTTTTATTCTAAATTTCGCTTTATCTAAAACACAATAATACATGATATAAAGCTTTATGTGTAAACATTAGTTGTATGTAGTTTTAAATTACCACTGCTAAATTATTAATTTTATTTGATTTAGGTAACTGAACAAAACTTATCAATATTCGATTAGCATCAATATTCGATTAGCAGTTTATTATTTAATTATATGAAAAATAAAGATATATTTTGAATTGACAAATTTGTTCGGGTCTCTTACAAAACTAACTTCTGGTTACCGAACTATTCTACGCCATATATTGAAAGGTTTTTTTAAAAAATAAATTACTTAATCTGAACTTAAACTCGCCATTGTTTGGAACAAAGGGATAGTTTGGGATCCAACCAACTCTCAAATTATACATTAGCGGATTTGATATGAAGGTACAAATCCGCGGTGCACAATCATACACACAATCGGACGATTTTTTAATGATGTTTTGCTGTGCATTATAATCAAAGTCAATTAAACTAAAATAATTTACCTTTTAGGGATGATTTCACAATAGATGGCTGCAAATGTAGTTCACTTTCGATTCAGAATTCAACCGGTCTATCAAACAGCTCATCTACACAGTAGCACAACAACATGAATGAAAGGCGAATTGGCTGGCATGGCAACTAGAGACTCAGGGGTTGCCATAAAAATGTTTCAAAATCGCCAAGTGAAGTGGAAGATAAAACTGCCAAATTTAAAAACAACACAATAATTCAAAATAATTAACATTTTTTAAAAATTATTTCGAAATGTTACTTTGATTAAAACAGAAAGCTAAAAATATCAAAATTTTCAAAACAAAAAAAGCTTAATTGAAGTTTTTAGTAAACAGGTATGTTAAAAAGAACACCCCTATTCCACCTGATCCTACAAAAGAAATCATACGATGTGAATAATATTTTATAAATTTGTATGTGGATGGATTTAGATGCATTATTCTCTGCTATATAAAGTATTTATAAAATCCTAGCATTTATATTTTGTGCTAAAAAACCATGGTACTAATATATATCAATTGCTAAATATACTTGATTTGCCATATATATATAATTCTATTTTGTTAATAAATTGGAGATAGGAATATAATTTGTAATATATATAATTTGCCAAATCGATGATTATTTACAAAATATAGCAACCAGGATAAATATGACTAGACATTGCCTATCAATATACAGCCTTGTTCTATGATTGGCTAATAGAAACGAAAGTTAGTACAGCATTGTAAAGTTGACTTATTTATCACCAATTTGGCTCTATTTTAGTTTGCGATTACGAATTGCAGTCTCTCAGTGGTATTTTCTTCGCTCCGCGTAAAAGGGTACGACCAGGGACGTCGCACCTGGGGGGAGGGGGGGAGTCCGACCCCCCCAATAATTTGAAAACCTTAAAAGTTGGGAATTTCAAGTTTTAAAAATACCTGAGTTGGGAAAATTTTTGTCTGAAGAAAATTAATATTTTTAACAAATGAAAGCGAAAACAACAAGGTTGTCAAGGGAAAATTAGAAATTGTCCAATAAATTCTTTATCTAAATTGAGAAACAATGTTTTCAGATTTCCAGACAGACAGCCGTTATCCATTGACGCCCAAATAAATGCTCGCATCTGCTCAGTCTGGTTTTTTTTTTGGAAAACCAAATTATACTTTAATACCTTTTTACATTAAAATGTAGTATTGCGTAACCTATGGACGCCGAACGTCTGAGCATTTTTGACATTGTTTTATTACTCTTTGCTATTTCCGGTTTTGTTCCAGTTGCAAGGCCCGTCGCCAGTGGCGGATTTAAGGAAAAAGGCCCAGGAGGAAAGGTTTTTATTTTGGCGTTTCGATTACTCCTCTGCTAATAAAATAAGAACTCGCATCTCGATATCAGAATTACCGAATCTTCTACCTACTTGGCAATAATAATAAAATGATGCATCTCTACAGAATTGGTTTGTACCCTTTATTTATCATCCTCTTTTATACTGAATTTTATTGATCAAGTTAATACTTTAAATTTATATTAGTTTGCCTTTTTTCAAAATAATATAGTAACTTTTTCTTTCACTAAGAAAGCCTTATTGGTCACCTGGGCACAATGCGTAGAATATGTAACCCTCATTGTATATCACTGGCCGTACATAATGATATACTAAGACACAGTTATTCTAATATATCAATTATAAAAGTAGATATTATTTTATAAAAATATCCACCGTGACAATAGTTAATGGCAATGATAACTGTTGCTGTTTCGATATTCATCTGCCAACGTATTCCTTCCTGTTTACTTAAATGAAAATTAATTTTTCACATTTTTTTAGTTAAAAGTTAAGGTTCATTTAAGTATAACTCATATAGGCTTTTTGCATTAAATTCTCAATTAATGTAAAGTTTTCTGTCAGGAAAATTACAAATTATCTTCATACATGAATTATTTTCAAATAAAGTATTCTGCAGTAAAGGACATGAACTAAAACAATATTAAAACATGTATCGTAGCTTTCTACTGTTTATTTTAAACCTTTAATTCTTCTTAATCTTTAAAAAAAAGATGAATAATTTCGGTCACTTGGTACTGGTACAAGGTAAAATTAATTTTTCACATTTTTTAGTTAAAAGTTAAGGTTCATTTAAGTATAACTCATATAGGCTTTTTGCATTAAATTCTCAATTAATGTAAAGTTTTCTGTCAGGAAAATTACAAATTATCTTCATACATGAATTATTTTCAAATAAAGTATTCTGCAGTAAATGACATGAACTAAAACAATATTAAAACATGTATCGTAGCTTTCTACTGTTTATTTTAAACCTTTAATTCTTCTTAATCTTTAAAAAAAGATGAATAATTTCGGTCACTTGGTACTGGTACACCCCCCCCCCCCACCCCCCCGAAAAAAAATTAGTGTGACGGCCCTGGAGACGACTTATATTTGCGGAGAGGTTCACGAGAGCGACCCGTCACATTTTGATCTACAGTACAGTACAGTGACGTAGCCAGGATTGTCCGGGTACTGGCTACGTCACTGTATTTTAGGGGGGTTGATAAATTACTTTTTGATCCTGCCAAAACCAAACAATTTTCTTTATAAATAATTAATTTTAAAAATTCATAACTAAAAAAATTAATTAATTTAAATTGGTAATTTTTAGCTAGTAATTTTAATTAATAATATTAATTTTTAAGTAGTAATTTTAAATTAAAACTCTAATTAAATATTTTATTTTAAGTAGTAATTTTAAATTTAGTAATTTTAAATTTAGTAATTTTAAATTTAGTAATTTTAAATTTAGTAATTTTAAATTTAGTAATTTTAAATTTAGTAATTTTAAATTTAGTAATTTTAAATTTAGTAATTTTAAATTTAGTAATTTTAAATTTAGTAATTTTAAATTTAGTAATTTTAAATTTAGTAATTTTAAATTTAGTAATTTTAAATTTAGTAATTTTAAATTTAGTAATTTTAAATTTAGTAATTTTAAATTTAGTAATTTTAAATTTAGTAATTTTAAATTTAGTAATTTTAAATTTAGTAATTTTAAATTTAGTAATTTTAAATTTAGTAATTTTAAATTTAGTAATTTTAAATTTAGTAATTTTAATTTATAATATTTTTTTTTAATTTAAGTAGTAATTTTAAATTAAAATTATAATTAATAATCGATTTAATTATTAAGTAAAGATAAATCAGGTGTAAATTAAAAACTTAATTTTCGCAGGTTAATCTTCAGGTATTCCCTAATACAAATTATTTAGCAAAGCTTACTGACATTTTACTGAAATTTAAGTCTGTAGCTAGGTATTGATGGTGGGTCAGGGTTGAAGCATTTCACCCTAGGATACTCTTCACCATGCGTGGCTTTGGCGTGGCATGGGGGAGGGGGTTTCATTGGTTGCGTGACGTTGCAAAATTTAGTAGAAAAAATTGTGAAATTTCTTTCAAAATCTTTGCTATAAGTGACATGTTATAGAAATCACTATATTTTTCTAACGAGAAAATACACAAAATGGAAGTTTTAATAATGACTGTTTTTCAGCTGCCATAATTTATCGTGATGTGACATGGGGGAGGAAGGGTAAGAATAACTTGACATGGGGGAGGGGCTGTACAAAAGGATGCAAAATAGCGTGATGTATTAAATGAACGCACCTTAAAGTATTTTCCGACTTGAGAAAGTTGCCTATGCTAACGGAATATTTTTACATTTAGTAGATATACAGTATTTTAAAATTTATGAACACATTTCGTCCGGGAAAAATTTAAATTTACGTCCGGGTTAAATTTAACTTTCGAATATAATTGAAAATTTTAATTAAAATATAAAGGAACACACATTTTAATTAACTTTGTTTTGCTGGCATTGCGTTCATTTCATTGGTCAACGTCAACATTATATTATTTTCAATATGGTACTAATTGTTTAATTTTTTTTTCTATTTGTAATGGGGGAGTTTCACGCCGAGAAGAAGAAGATCGCTGTTCCAACCGAACACGGAGAAAAATCCGCGACACCAAAGGCCTATCGTGGCCGAATGTGGCTCGAACCGAATAGCCTATCGTGTCGTGGCTCGATATCGTGGCTCGAACCGATGAGCGCGAGTTTGATACTGAACATGCATGTTTGGGAAGCGACATACAGCGATTTGGTTATCAGAGAGTTGTCAAATTCGTTCCATTCGTAACCAAAAAATATTGGGATTGGTGTACGCTAAATCTGATCGTGATCCAATGTCCTGACGCCTATTGAAATTGCGTCGGGTACCAGATTAGTTGTTGAACTCGTCATCTAACCATAGTTCAGAAATACTGGACAGAGTTCCTGGGTCTTTCTTTCGAGATGATCACGAATCGTAATTAAAACATATATTACACTTAAATTTCTTTGACGTTAATTTATTACTTTATTAACAAGTCAACTTATTTTATAAAGGATTGTATAGCTTGGGTTTTATTTTATTGTATGTAAACAATATTCTTTACTGTATAGACGTTTAGTTAGACGACAATAGTGGCGTTTGGCACGTTAGTAAAACTAACATAATATTTTAGTAGACAAATTTAAAAAATATGATTTAGGCAAATTGAACACCAAAATCATGTTCGGTTGTGTCACAAAAATTCCTTGAATGGCCATTAAATACGGAGATGACCTAAGAATTTTTTTAGCCAAAGAAGGCATAATTTTTGCGCCCCTCTTCCTTTTACACAAAATAATATTTTGTTGACAATCAGACAGCTTATTTTTTTCAATGCTTTAAATCATACCCTTAAAAATAACATAAGCGCTGAACATTTCGGTAAGAAATTAATATGTAAACTTACACATTATGTATGCCATGTACAAATATATATTTTTAAAAAATTAAATAGTCATTAGTAGAGTACAAACATTGTCTACTACAATTTGGCGCCATCCTTAGTCTGGCGGCCTAAGCGGTCGCTTGGCAGTGGCGGCTCGCCCATTACAACAAGTACAGCCGGGCTGCACCTAGATTCATTAGTGTATTTTAAAACTAAAATAAGATATTTTACTAATTTTCTTAAATGAAGATTATAATTGAAAATGGAAATTCTACGGTAGTAAGCAAAATCTCCGATAAAAGCAATCCTGTTACCGTAACGCACAATTCATGAGGGGTCAAAACTCCATTCAATCAAACTGCAGCCAAAAAGCGAAATTCGAAATCGGCTGCATCGTTGCCATGGCAACCTCTACGTAGTGTGGAGATTCCCACCTATGCTAATGCACTGCATTTGTGAGAAGGTACAGCCGAAATGAATAATTCTTGTTTTAGCTGCACTTGAGGTTCGATATGCTGATTGGCTCGTTGGTGAAACGAGAACTAACGAGAATATCTCCAAACGGAAATGGTTTTCGTGATACATTTACTGTGTGCAGTTGTTTCAGGACATGGTCCTGCTGTTGTTTCGTTATGTAAGTTAATATTAAAATTGACCGATTCGCATGTTTAAAAGAAAGCAGGATTACTTTAATTTTCAAAAATTAAGTCAGTGTTTTCCGTTTTTTCGCATGTTATCATTTCGCAAAAATCGAAAGGAAACTTTGATTTGAGTAGTGAATAATAAAGAATTTCCATTCATGTATGGTTTTTGGAAATTCTATGATTTTTGGAAATGTATGTTCCGTTCATGTATGGTTTTTGGCGGGGGGGGGGGGGGGGGGGGCGGTTCACATGATTTCGGCTGCACTAACATTTTCGACCACGGGCTGCCACTGTCGCTTGGTCCACCAGATAAAGTTAGGCAGCCCCTCTTGTAAAAACTATTCCCGCGCAATTCCGCAGGCAAGCGGTTTCCAATTCTTTGTCAAGGTCCAGCAGTAAAATGAAAGTTTTTCGCACACCGCAATACTCTTTTTCTTTATAATCAAGGGGATCAGAAAGGAACCCCACCTTTTTTTTACACTGCCATTAAGTTAATTTTAACACGCATCGTTTGACAGTGGTACTATTTGTACAGTTTTTGTAACAATTATCTGCTTTCCACAATCTTAAAGATTATGAAAATACGTAAAAGGGCGAGATTGAGTATTTCTTGATTTTAGCCCAAAATTATAATAACAATAAAACCTAAATCTGAAAAAATAGCTATGTTATTCCCATTCAATCAAAGCACTACTATTCATCTCGTCAGTGGCGGCGATTGGGTGCTGAAAGTGGGGGGGGGGGGGGCAAGATAAAGGGGAATCAAGAAATTCCCCAAAGGGAGGGGGGGGGGAGAGACTAAAAAATTTTTGCTATAATATTGCTATAAAAAAGCTATGGTATTGCACACTTATATTTACTCAAAATTTTTGTTATTTGAAGTATACCACCTTAAAATACACAGTAAAAACAATTTAATAACAAATTTAAAAAAATAGAAGTTTCCATACCATTTAGCTGATTTGAGACGAGTTAAAAGCATTCTTTTTTCGTTATTCTGACTTAAAAAGGCGAAACAAAGCACGATAACTTTCAGTAATACTATATAAAAGGCCACACAAACTAAAGTCCAATTTTCAGGAGTATAAAAGGTATGAACTGTTCAAAACACCTTTATATCACTTGGCTATTTTAGCTATAGTCGAAGACAATTTAACTAGACCCTTAAGCGAAGGCTACGATGTGTAAAAAGACTGAACTATGGCCCTGATTGAATAAAAAAAAATCAACGACTGATTTAAAAACAAATAAATATCTATCGGAGTAGTCATAAGTCATATACAGTTTGCTCTGTAGACTCCAAAATGACTGTACAAACGAGAGTCATATAAGTCATATTCGGCGCCGTTTTCCCTACTGCTTATATGATGGAAAACTGAGAAAACTTGGAATGAGTCATTCTGCTGAGAGCCAGAGGCCCGATTTGGGTAGATTTAATACGTAGTTACAATAAACTATTTTCTTGATGTTTTGGAAATCAAAGCATTGAGAATTAAAAAAAAAGATATTAAATCTTTTCTGCCATCATCTTTGAGAACATTCACTGATAAGTAAAGTAAACAAATATAATTTTGTGGATTGTGTTTTAAAAATGTTATAATCGGAGATTTTCTGACTAAATTAACTATTTCAAAACCAAACTATTTAATAAGTAATCATAAGTAAAATTATTATAAACTATTTCTTTCAGAGAAACTATAGAAATTATATGGTTAAAAAAGTTAATCGCTTTGATTAGACTATGCAAATGTATGTTTTGTTTTGATTTATATTAAAAATTAATGGTACTTAAGAAGCAAAATTTATTAAAATATACTACCAGAGGTGGCGCCACTGGGGGTGCTGGGGGGGCTGTAGCCCCCCTGACGGGCAAGGCAAGCCCCCCCGTCGAGCAAAAATTATGAAGTTCGTCGGGGGAAAAGTGTTATTTTAATTATCAAGACCAAATATTTTTGAAACATTGAATCAAATTTAATTTTTTTAACGAAATGGATCTAGGTCTTAATTCCGACAAATAAAATCCCGACACACCGAAATCTCGACACCAAAGGCCTATCGTGGCTGAATATTTAGAGGCTCGAACCGATGAGCGCGATTTTGATACTGAACATGCATGCTTGGGAAGCGACATACAGCGATTTGGTTATCAGAGAATTGTCAAATTCGTTCCTTTCGCAACCAAAAAATATTGGCCAACCAAAAAATATAATATAAGGGATATTGGTGTATGTTAAATCTGATCGTGATCATTGATCGTATGTTCTGACGCTTATTGAAATTGCGTCGGGTACCAGATTAGGTGTTGAACTCGTCATCTGACTATGGTTCAGAAATACTGGACAGTGTTCCTGGGTCTTTCTTTCGAAATGATCCCGAATCGTAATTAAAACATATATTACACTTAAGTAATTTTCTTTAACGTTATTTTATTACTTTATTAACAAGTCAACTTATTTTATAGAGGATTGTATATCTTAAGTTTTATTTTATTGTATGGAAACAGCATTCTTGATAGAAGTAGTGTCGTTTGGCACGTTTAGTAAAACTAATAAAATATTTTAGTAACACAAATTTAGAAAATATGATTTAGGCAAATTGGAGACCAAAATCATGTTCGGTTGTGTCACAAAAATTCCTTGAATGGCCATTGAATACGGGGATGGCCAAAGAATTTTTTTAGCCAAAGTAGGTATAATTTTTTTGTAGACAATCAGACAGTTTATTTTTTTCAATGTTTTAAATCATACACTTAAAAATAACATAATGGCTGAACATTTCGGTAAGAAATTAATATGTAAACTTACAAATTATCTATGCAGTGTACAAACATATATTTAAAAAAAAATGAAATAGTCATTAGTAAAGTACAAACATTGTCTACTACAATTTGGCGCCCTCTTTAGTCTGGCGGCCTAAGCGGTCGCTTGATCCACCAGATAAAGTTAAGCAGCTCCCTTGTAAAACCTATTCCCCTCCCTGATTCCCGCGCCATCCCGCAGGCAAGCGATTTCCAATTCTTTGCCAAGGTCAAGCAGTAAAATGAAAGTTTTTCGTACACCGCAATACTCTTTTCTTTGTAATTTAGGGGATCAGAGAGAGAGAAAGGAACCCTACCCTACTTCATTTTTTATTGGTGGATGACACGTTTCGGAGAGGAGAGTGACCCCAGGCCACAGGCCAAACAAAACTGAAGATGCCCCACTTCAATAAAACTTCCCATTCACGTCTAGGGTTCTGTGCGGTGTTGTGTCGGTGTGAAAAAATTATCCCTACAGTGCTCACTTGCTGACTATTTTCTGCATATTATAGCGTAAACGAAAATTTATCTTCGTGTATGTTAAATTTTTGTGAGTATAAACGTTATTTCATATACATCTTTTTTTTTCAATTCTGCATATCTACCACATTGAAGTGAGTAAACTTTTCTATTTTCTTATAACGAGGAAACAAAATGAAATAGCTAGGTTGTATTTGTGATGAGATACAAAAAAAAAGCTATGGGGATAGGTTTTTGCTTGCTATAATACCCGACGCTCATCGGCATAATGATAATCGTTCCAATGAATTGTCCCAATTTCTAGTTCCGACCGAATATGTTGCTTTTTTGTAGTTTGTCTGTAATTAATTTTTAAATTCTTATAACTATCAATTAAAGCTATTGAATTAAGTAAAATAAAAATAATTAATATGATATCTTGTTTGTGAAATTAGATATGTGGGGTTTAATTATTTTATCTGCAGAAGGTTTCAAAAATATATTTAATTATCTGTGAATTATATATTTTGTTATTTTTTTTTCTTCGATAAAAAATCTAAAGTCCAAAAAAAGTCAAACCAAAATTAAATGAACTGTATTAAATTTAATTCTTAATTAATTAATGTACGGATATCAGTAAGAATTTTGAAAGTAATTACATTATAAAAGTTATACATACTAAAATATTTTATTTCTCAAATGTAAATATTATACTTTACTAGTAATTTTTTATTAAGCATTATTATTACTACAAAAGATAATTTAACAGACTTATTAATTACCCTTAAATATAAATGTAATTATTTTATAAATGTAATTTAAAATAACTAAAATTTTAAAATCGAAAAAATAAAATACTTCTAAGATACTGCAGGATGGATGGCTTTTTTTTTATTCTCAAAATATAGCTTTTTTAAAAAAATTAATCGAACCATGATTATACATTTTTTTTACAGTGCCATCAAGTTAATTTTAACACGCATCGTTTGATAGTACTGAGATTTGTTGTAATAATTGTAACAATTATCTGCTTTCCACAATGCTTTAAGTTTATGAAAATACGTAAAAGGGTGAGATTGAGTACTTCTTGATTTTAGCCCATTATTATAATAACAATTAAACCTAAATTTTAAAAATTTTCTGTGTCCTATTCAATCAAATCACTACTATTCATACCGCAATACTATTAAAAAACATAAAATATTATATACATTTATTTTCAAACATTTATCATTAACAAATTTACAATATAGATAAATACTTGATTTTTGAAGTAAAACGTCTTTAAAATCAACTACTTGGCGTATCTTGACAGAAACACTATGTAACGCTTTCAGAGTGATAATTTCTGACACTTTTACTGCGAGACAAATATTACTATTTACTTAAATTGGTTCTAGTCCGATAGGAAATTAGGAGCCGATGCGTCTAAAATTTAGTAAAAGCAAAGCACACATAGGGCGTGGATGGAACGCGCTGAATAAGACGGAACACGCTGCATCAGACGGAACAATTTGTCTTCCTTTTGCTTCAGAGGTTTCCGTTGGCGACCATTTCCTATTTCTCTATAATCTGCTAAAATTGTTTCACCTATAATCATTCTGGACGTGTTCCGATACAGCCACATCTGATTGATTTTTTAACGATAAAATAATTTTATAAGAAATATTTACGTAGAGGATATTAGCCCCCCTGTCGGGGAAGGCCAGCCCCCCCGTCGGGCAATTCCTGGCGCCACCACTGTATACTACTTGATTTAATATTCGAACTCGCAATTTGGCGCTCTTTAAAGCGCCAAGTTCCTTACCGGGTGGTTGCAAGCCCGTTCTCCCATCGTCCAAACGTTTGGAGGAAACTAGTGCACATTAAATCTGTCAATGAGAGGGGTTTGAACCTCCTGAAACCTCCCCTCCTCCGTTATTTACGTTCCTATGGTAGTGTGAGGAAGTTGGGGCTCAAAATTTTTCCTTTGTTAGGTAATGCAGTAAGACAATTGACTTGTAATTTAGTTTTAAAAAGTCCAATATAAAAAAGTTGCGGGGGCAACATACAAAAAAGTGCGGGGGAAACATCCGAAAAAAGTGCGGGGGCAACCGCCCCCCCTTGCCCCCCCGATTCACCGCCACTGCATCTCGTAATACTATTAAAAAACATAAAATATTATATAAATTTATTTTCAAACATTTATCACTAACAAATTTACAATATAGATTAATACTTGATTTTTTTTAAGTAAAACGTCTTTAAAATCCACTACTTGGCGTATCTGGACAGAAACACCATGTAACGCTTTTAGATCAACTACATGAGGTATCACGTTTTTAAAATCAACTACATGAGGTATCACGTTTTTAAAATCAACTACATGAGGTATCACGTTTTTAAAATCAACTACATGAGGTATCACGATAGAAACACTGTGTTAAATTTCTAGAGTGAGTTTATTTTTTCAATAAAATTCTATTTTATATTTCTATAAAAAGAACAAAATAATACAGACTGTATATAATACAGTTATGCAATAAACATTCTATGCTACGAGCCTCCCCCCCCCCCCCCCCATCCAGCGATGGCCCTGTGCAAGCCCTTTCCGAAACTTAATCATGACAACGCCACTGCCCGGGCCTCCCTATATTGCGCTCTTTACCTTGACGAAACTGATTTTCTCGTTCTCTGCCTTAACGAGACTCTCATCCAAAGCGCTCTGTCAACGCTCTACGCTTTATTCCATTTCATTCATCCTCTCAAAAGAAATGTAGATATTGCGCAATACCCGGTAGGAACACGCGTGTGAGTTTTTCTGCTCCTATTGCCCAATCAGAGAGTAGGTCTGTTGCATCCTTGGCGAAATCTAGCCGTGGCGGTAGAGTATATCTTTTTCTTCGAACTCGTAACTCTTCGTGTTTGACTAGATAGATTTTTTATGCCGAGTACGGTTGGTACGGTACAGACTGCGTAGGCGTAAACTGTGCCCAGAGATTGATTTACGGCAGGGCATTCGGGGCTCTTGCCCAGGGCCCCTATTTTAAGGGGGCCCCTAAAAATGCTTATTTGTTGACTCATCGAGTCTGTAAATTAAGAAAATTTGGGTACGCTGTCATCAGACTATGAAAGTTTCATTGGCGTATTTTATTGCTAAAAACATCAAGAACTGTATTATTTTAATTTTTTTATTTCGTTTTTTTACACATTATAAACAATTATTCGGATTCGAATCGGTTTGAAAAAAAAATCAGCAAAATTCAGATTTTAAAAATTCCTTATCTATGAATGATATTGTTTTTAACAGTCAATAAAAAATACATTACATACTAATGCAAAATTCTTTTTTTTCTAAGAAATAACCTTTTTTCGTGAATTATCCGGATATTCGATTCTCCGCATGGGATTTGGTACCAATTGATCCGGATAATTGGAGTTCTACTGTAATTGGAATGGAATATGTAAACAAAATGGAATATTATTTAATTTTATAATAACCGATCCGAATCCGGATAATTGTCGATCCGCATTGTTTGATCCCGATAACTGGAGTTCGGATAATTAGAGTTGATTGTCAAAATTTATAAGTTTGAATGAAACTTATAAATTTTGAAACCTTTGATTAAGTTTGTCATATTTAAAACCTAATCAGGATTTTTTTTTTAAATACACATGCTGCTGACAATCAACTACAAATGTTTGATGCAGCTACATTTCATTTACATATAACATTTAATAGAAAACTTTGTTACATATTTTTTTATTATTTTTTTTATTTATAAGATTAATTTACTACCGAACGATACCCAATTTATGTCAACCGTGTAATATGTTACGGAGTTATAGCGACGGAATGGGTCCTCCTAAAAGTGTAACATAGTGTTTCTGTAGCTGATTTTAAAGACAATTTACGTCAAAAGAAAAGCATAAAAAATTACTTTATATGTAACATTCTCATTTAGAGCATTTTTCTCTAATAAGCTTATGGCCCTTCCGGAAACGCTGGGCCCTATGCGTTGTTACGCGTGGCACACCCCTAAGGACGGCCCTGTACACATATTAATCATATGTTATTAAATACGTTAGAAAGTATATTTTGTTTTTTGTAGGATAATCCAAGCAATATATAATTATCAAATTTTAAAAGATAGTATCATTATATTGAATGATAATGCAAAAAATGAGAATCAAAGACATTACTATCATTAAAAAAAAATTCAACATATGTATTTGTTTAAATTGTTAATGTTAAGTTTTATTTCAGGAACCCAATTTTTTTTTTAATTACATTAGAATATTATTTGGTGTTATGTGAAAGAAAATGAATACTAATTTCAAGAAACTTTTATTTTCGAATTTGAATTCTAGCAAGCATTTGAGTGATATAAACACAAATATATTTCTACTAATTTTTGGACAGTCAATATGCATACTTCGTCATTAGTAATTAGAATAATGTAATTTAGTTTTTAAAATATTTATCTAGTTTGCTAAATAATTTTACTAAACATGATTACATGAAAATAACTTGATTTATGAAAGTAAAATAGCTCAATATATCTATTGTCTGGATTGTTATAGTAAGCTCACTCTCTGAAGTGTTCAGACTTGAAAAAAAACTTTTTATGTAAAATTTTGTACATTTCGGAGGGTTGTTTGGTTAAATTGAGAGATGGAGAGGATTTTATATTAATTTTTTAGAGACGTATAAATATATTTATGATAAATAATCAGTCATATAAATAAGTACAGAGTTATTCAAAATGACTCATACAATTTTTATATAAGTTATGTCAATCAATCGTGTAATACCATAGCGAAAAATAAGGCAATCGTGAGTATTCCAAAATTATTTTAAATTTAATGCGATTATAATTTTAAAAACATGGATGTCATAATTGTCATAATTTAAACCATTGAACATAGAAACATGAGATAAACCAAACTGATTATTAAAATATAAAAGTTGTTAAAAAACTTTACTGCAATTTAATAATTAAAATTAAGTTAATTAGTTTCCTGGTTGAATTAACATAACTCTAGAGCTCTATTGGTGACAGTTCGGTATATATACACAAAGGAAGGCCCAGCAACACTAACTCGTAATTTTTGTAATTTTGTCTAAAAGTTTTAGTTTTATTTAATGTTTATGGTTATCTTTATGATATAATTAAATTTGAACGAGGAAGCTCGCACTGAAGAACACAATGAATTATAAATGATAAAAATAAAAACCCTTGCTACCGAATAAAATAGGAAGAAACGCGATTATAATCTAAAGTTTTGTCAATGTATGGTTCCAATTAATATTTCAGTTTTTTATATTGCATGATTTCTTTAATTAACATGATCAAAACTTTGCATTTCAACTATTTCGATAAAGGCTCTTAAAAAAATTCAATTGTTAATTTGTTTAACTTGATTATACGAATTTTTTATGATCATTTTACGATTTCTAATCTCATTTTGAGAATTCTTGTAAGTTACTTTATTTACCCATCTTAAATGTATAGAGAAATCAATCACAAAAATGTTTTTCTGAGACTATTTTTTTAATAAGAGAGTTTTTATTAAAAATAAGACATTATTATTAAAAAGGCTTAATCATATGAATCCTTCAAAAGACTTGATTATATGATTACAATCCTTTCGAGCTTTTTGCTATCCAGGACTTTTGCCCCCCCCCCCCCTCTTCACCCCTTTCTCATTCGTTTGGGTCTCATAATATATCTACGTATTATTGACGGCAACAACATCTGATGAGTCCAGATACCTCATTACAACTGATCTGGATCATTAAACTTATAATTGATCTGGCCTTGGGTGTTTTCTCCACATTTTAGAAATAAAAAATAAGATAAAACTTTTACATTTCTATGATTATCGCAACGTTTTTCTGTATTGATCAACTTCCAAATTGTAGGTGTATTATAAAAACGGATTTATAATTTTGATTAACTCTGTATTTAGCTGCAACAGTCTGTTGAGCAATAAATTAGAAATAGTAAAAAAAAAAACACGTTTTTACGTGACGTTAATTAAGTTAAAGTGATTGATTAATCTAAATTTTATTGTGATTATTATTTTTTATTGTTTCAGTTCAGCTCAGATAAAGTAGTTTAATCTAATTATTTGAATGAACGATATAGCAAAGAAAGTTTTGAACGGTTATGTTTATAGTGAAAAAGTAAAATAAACTATTTTTTTATATTTTGGGTAAGAAAAATTTGCGTCATTTAAATATACATTTTTCTAGGGCTCAACTTTCACAGTATCATTTTCCATTACAGATTGATTATGAAGCTTTTAAACTTATTTTTACATTTTAACTATTTTTTGTACTTAGTAGTGAGCGTAAATTTATGTTTTAAATCTTTATTTAATTTTGCATCATCTTAAGTTTATCAGCTTTAGAGTGAATTTTTTTCGTACGTAAATAACTTTCGAGCAAAAGGCATTAGAAATGCATTTTTTGGAACTTGTGTTTATATTTACAACAGGAAATCGAATACTTTGGTGTTATTACAATTACGATAAATTAGTGAAAATACTGTGATTTTATTATGATCAAGTGGTTAAGTTGTTATCGTATAAATTAAATACTTCAGTATGCTCAGCACCTACTGTAACACATAGTATATATATTCTAATATATGTCGCTAATAACACCTATAAAATCTTCAAGTATGGCAGGCCGCTTTTTTATACTGTACAATGTAGAAAATTTTCTTGTAGAAAAATAGACATGATTATCCGAATAATATAAATAAATTAAACTAAGGAAAATTTAAAAATTTTGTGAAATAGTAATAGCATAGGATTTTGTAATATTTAATTATAGTAAAATGTAATAAATAAAAAATGAATATTTTATATGCAATTAGTGAAAATATGTTTTTCAAATAGATTAGATAGTATTTTTCACTTGAAGGCTATTCAAGTTGTATATATAGGATAGGCTACCCTTTAAAAGTTAATATTTTTCTATTATTTAAAGTAGTTCTCATTATTCATTCAATCGTATTTTTATTATGTATTCAACATGTCATAAAATATTTGTTTAAAATGTTCTGTTTTATGCACTGTCATAAAATAAATATTTTTTTTCTGCAATTTTCATGTACAGAAACTCTGCATTTCTCTTTGATTACTCTGAGATGGTCTTGAAAATATAATTTTGACTTGCGGCATATTGACCTGGATACTAAAATTAGCCAACTCACAATTTCATCAAATGGTCGCTAAAGTGTGATTTCTAATACCATAATTTATCTACACAATATTCACAAGATATATTACTAAAAAAGTATAATTGTTCTGTGCTTACGAACATAAACACGACAAACTTAAATATGTCGTTGTACTTGGAAACACTGAAAATGTATCTTCTTCAAAACAGCTTGGATCACTGGTGGTCTTTCCAATATATGAATGGAAGATTTTTATTGTGGTTAATTCATAAATTTAATTTAAAGTATTAAATAAAATACTAGTTTCCATTGTCATCGAATGTGAGAAGCTCCTTTTAAGTTTACATGGAAGAGACTAAATTCATTTTTATGGAATCTCATAGTTAACACACATCAAAAGAAAAAGTTTCATTTGAAATAATATTTGTAAGTGATTTCCAGGGGACCAATAATTCATTGATAGTCGTTGTGGTGTCGTGATGAAATTCCTCTTTAATGATAATCCAGTGAAAGATACTTGAAGACCTGAAATATTAGAAAACGAACATTTAGAATTGGCACGACGATGCTACAACAAAACTTATACAAATAATAAACAAATAATGCTATAAATGATAAACAAATTTCATACAGTTTAAGGATGCATTGTATAATTGTTTCAGTAGTGGATGATTTTGTCAATTTCGGAAATTAAATTTTTGCAGAAAAAGAAATTTAAGCCAACATATTGGCTTTTGTAAACGACAATAATAAATTGAATATTAAAAAATATATATAGTAAATGTGTTTATAAAAAAAGTTATCTATACACTGTAAAAAATGTACGTAAATGAGCGATGACGTACTCATCTTTAAGTAACCGTACGTTCTCAAAAATCAGCAATGTGACTTAATAATGGTAATCTCAGCTTCTGCTCAAGCGATCTTAATAAAACCTGACAAACTTAAAATAGTTGTTCAGAAGATGGTTTTCCACATTATTTGATATATTAAATAGAAACTGAGTTATTATAACTCAATTACCTTTACATTTTTTTGCCACACCTTGTTTAACATTTCTACTGTTTATAACTTCTTATTGTCACCCTTTTCCTCTCCTTACTGTCGGTAGTTTTAATGGATAAGGAACTGGACTGCGGTGCTGAGGATCTGGGCTCAATTCCAGATTGGATTTGGTTGTAATTGCCCATTTTTATTGAAAGTGTTTTATGAAGGCAGCCTATGTAGACAAGCATCTACTCAAAATTGAAACTTACGTATTCGGAGCCATTATAAGCATCGAATGTATACTAAAAAATGAGTATATTTTACTTATTTTCGAGTACCTATTTGTAACAGTGTAGTGCGGACAAGTCGGAATTAGTAGTGATCATCCCTCCTATACATTTCTACATTTATCATTATTGAATATATTAGGATACAGTAAAGTTCGTCAGTTAAAAAAAAATCTTTTTTAAAACAAGTAGATCGCAAAAATCAGTTTTAAAATTCACTTTTTTACGTTGAACATTGAATAAGATGTGAAATTTTGTAGTTCAGAGTAAAAAGTAGTTTTTTTAGTTAAATATTGTAAGTAGCGCAGAAAGTAAGTTACGTGATAAATATTGGCAAATATAACTTTAATTATATCGACGTGAGTGCAAAACTTAAGATATATATTTGAATTATTTATGCAATTGAATGAAAATAGTTAAAGAATGATTTCACTTTCAGCATATTACATATTCATTTTATATGGCATTTAAAAACATTTTTTTAACAATAAAAAAAATACCAATACCACAAAGAAAATAATGTATAGAATATTATACACATAAAAGAACATTGTAATCTACTGCATACTACTATATTTTCTGACGGTTGTGTTTGTAATCACAAATTATAAATAAGCTTCCTAGTATAAAACAATGTTAAATCAATCTTATGAAAAAATTCTTAAAGCATCAAAAGGAAAAGTGCCCAGTGCAGATAGTTTCTAAAGACATATTTAGGATCTAGGTTTTTTTAGGATTATAGATATTTTCTAAATACATACCTTTTTGATATGGAGTTATTTAACCCACAACTACCCTTGTTTCATCAAACCTGAGAAAAATGAGAATATACAATTTAAATCTTTATATAATTAATATGAAATTTATTTTGGAAAAATATTTAGATATTGAACTATTATTAGAGAAAAATATTGTTATATAATATACTAATTATAAACAATATATCAAATTAACACTCTTAAAATATAGGTAAAAGTTGAAAAATAGTCAATTATCATCTTAAAAAATGTGACTAATTGTTTAACATTCTTCACACGTGGTGCTCATTCTACACTCTTTATTTCCCCAAGTTGAGCAGAAATTCATTGTTTATGCAATGCTATGGGATTTCCTCACATAACTTTAGTAAATTTTTAATTAGTTTCCAAATACATCGACAAATCAATATTTTTACTTCGTAAGGATTGCACTGAACTTCGTTACGCTGCAAAGAAAAAGTTTTATCTATAACGAACTAAAACTAAATTTGGTTTAATCAAAAATTTCTCTTGTATGATTTGGAAGAAAAAGAAAAAAAAACACGGAACAACATAAAAGCAGAATTCCTCTGAATACAAAGACAATTTAGTGGGGAAAAAAAGTATTGCAATTCTGTGTCCTTAAAAACATATCTGAGTGTCTATCTATCTGAAGACCGCAAGCGTAAATAAGTGGATGCACCCTTTGTGTTCTATAAGAATAGTATGTTCGAAATAATTATGAAATATGAGGGGAATATAACCATATTTTGTTAAGCAAAACTTTAGTTTCATTTATAAAAAAAAGCATTACATACATAACAATTAATTTAATATGTCGAACTATAAACTGTTATAACTATGTTATAACTTCAAAATAAAAATATATTAGAGAACTATTCATGTACTTTTGTATCTTGGAATATTTGAGTTTCAAGTGCTACTTGCATTTTTTATATGGTTGACAGAAGGATGAAATTAAATACACAGAAGTTTAAAAAAATACCGACTAAAAGAAAGTATATAAAATTAGCTATAAAAGGACATCTTACTCTTTTACTTTATCAGGAATACAAACATGGTCCATTGGAATGAGTTCCTCCAATTCTTGCAAATTGTTAACAAATCTTAATTTTCTGCTGAACTTGGAACTGAAAAAAATGTTTCATAAATTGCAATTTCTCAATTTAAATTCATTAAAATGAAAAAATACAATTTAGAGTAAGTTTTTGA
Source organism: Troglohyphantes excavatus (assembly GCA_963932185.1). NCBI lineage: Eukaryota > Metazoa > Arthropoda > Arachnida > Araneae > Linyphiidae > Troglohyphantes > Troglohyphantes excavatus. Next base: position 36,366,193 of record OZ010672.1, read on the forward strand.
AGGATTACAATAGGACAATATAAAAATATATTTAAAGTTATTTTAAAATGGTAAATAAAACTTAAATTAATGTAATAAAATATTATATATATGATGATTTATCTTATACTGTTTAAAATATTCAGCAAGTTTTTAATGTGAAATATGACATTTTAATCTTACCTGATAAATGGTTTCGTCATTATGACAATCGTTTTTAACCAAAATGTTGGGTGCACCAAATACAATCCTTTCAGATTTTTTCGTAATCTAGAAAGTAACAAAAGTCTTTAAAAAAACATTTATAAGTATAATAATATAATTTTACTTTAAAATTATATTTAAATTTAAAGTAATTTAAGTTTTATATAATAACTTACAAAAAATTGAATTGAGATATACATTTAAAAAAATGCAATATAAATTTTTAAAAGAATTGTATCATTAAATATTTTTATTCTAACCTTCTGTCAATCATTTGATAGCACATTTTCAACCAACTAAAACTGGGCATACAGCTTCTTGAAGTTGCACCATGAAGATAAACTAAAACGTAATCCTCAGCCACAAGTTGAGCTAACGTTGTCAAAACATACCTATAAATAAAAGCAAAAATTAATTTAACCGAAAACTCCGACTTTGCTTAATTTTAAAATTATACAAGTATTAACTTGACATCCCATATACCTGCTTACAAGATGTGTATATCTACATTTCCTTAAGTTTTAAGCAGAGTCAAATTAAAGTTTTAATTTCTCATTCGATAACAATAATATTCCAACACAAAATACAATCGAATATAGTTAGAGAATATATATTCAAATATAAATATATATAATTTAATATACTATTCACAAAGATAAGTAGCATTTTACAGAAAACAGTTGTTTTGACAGATAATACGTTTGGAATACATCTTGTTGGAATACGTCTGGTTGGAATACGTCTTGTGAACGATGATATCCCATTATTCTTAGCATTAGAACGTTTAAGAGTTACGATTCTACTCACGTAAATCACGAGATGTAGTTATTATAATACATCCGTTACATCTTAGTTACTTTTTGTGCAATTACTCTGGTAATATGCTTCACTTCCATTCATTATCCATTTCAACGTATAAACTAAACTAACTACCTGTAATAAGTCTGAAATTTTTAAATAGATTTGCAAATTTAGTCCACTCCTTTGCAATGCATATTTCTCGAAAATTACACATTGGTTAAATGCTCGATTCTCAAGATTCCAAAGTTAAAATGTACTTACATTATACGTCTCAAAATTGTACTTTTATGTATTACATAATAAATGAATAAAGGGCCATTAACATTTATATAGCTGTATTTCAAATATCAAAATACAAATAAAATACATAAGAAAACACGACAAAAAATGGTATTTGCATATAATAAAGTGGGAATTCATAATTTCTAATTTGTTCAGTTTCGTCAAAATGTAAAATAGTTTATAGTATCGGAAGTGCACGATCGAGTACTGATCTCTAAGCAATAACAACCAATGCTAATACAATTATGGTCTTTTCGAGGTCACAAAATAAGGAAAATATAAAATAAATTGTTAAAGGAATATCAAAAAGTTAAATTTTCTAATAATTTAGATTAGTTTTGTAAATAAAAGTTATTTTATGCTTACAGAAACAGATTGTCCATCACGTAATCGTAGTCTAACCTGCTGCGATCAGGCAGATAACAAGCGCTGAAAACAATGATAGCAAGATTGGAGGAACCTATATAACCTAAAAAATATACAAGAATTTTTAATTAATTCTGGTTGATATTAATATTACACTTATAAAAAACAATGTATTAATTAGGAATAATGAAATTAAAAAAAAGGATTTTGGTATGGTTTCATTATCATGGAACACAATTTTATATAATTTTTAGAATAAAATTTTTTATTAAATTTTAGAAAGACCTATACTAATTTAGTAAATCATATTATTAAAGACATAAATGTACTTTTGTATTTTCTTTTCTCACTTGTACACTTAAACTAGTTAATATCATAAAATTAACTGGCAGTATTTATTGGAAACAGATAACTATAATTACATGCAAAAGAAATGCATCAGGTGCACATTGTAACACAGCAAAATAAAGCTGCCCCAGTTATGTTTAAATTTTTTCTCATTTTCGTTTATTACAATCACAACAAGTACAATCCCATAACTGCATCCTAATATTGTATAACCAGTATTTATCCCCAAAACCTAGTAAAAAATACAATTATAATACGTAAAAATAGTCACTTGCTTTGTTGATTATTTGTTCAGGTAGGAGGTGTTATATTTAAGAATAAAATCGAAGTAGGGAACATCTCAGAGAGCACACATTATGACATATGTATTGAAAATAATTAAAATGCAAATTATAAAAATTTAGAAGCTTTAATTTTTTATGTATCATGGCATTGTTATTATTGGGTATGGTATAGATTAAAAAATGTACTTCTTTAAAATGGTCCATTCTAGTGAGTGACGATTTTGTAAAATTCTTTCAATTTTTAAAGTACACGTATAAGACTAAACTATTGTGATATAAAATAAACAAACATATTTTTATCTAAAGGGATTGATTTAAAATTGAAAATATATATATATATTAAAATTATAAGTAGTGTTACAGCATTTTAGGATTTGTTATTTTATTTTTATGAGTAATTTTCCTATTTTTTTAATTTTTATCTAAGATATGAAACAATATAACACGTAACCACTATTTTGGGAACAATTAGAAAACATTTAGAGATATAGAAAAAGAATAATTTAAATAATTACCTCCATGAGAGAGCACCTTTTTATACGGTTCAATGACTTTCATATCGATTCTTCTTTCTTCCCCACCAACGACACATGCTTTCCAATGGCTTCCATTTTCCCGTATTTCTTCAGTTGCTAAAATTAAGAGCAACATTTTATCAGCAAATTCGTAGGTTTTCTTACTTAATGCGCATTTAAATTTTGTTTCTAAACAGGTCATTAAAATTTATTTGATTATTTTATGGAAATTAATTTTAAGAATATTTTTAGACGTGACGCAAATAATATTATTACAGAAATTGGCTTGTAAATAAATTTTGAAAGTTATGTCGCTACGTTTCCTTTAAATAATCCATCTACTATATTTTATTTATTACCTATTTTTTAGTTAAAACTTGTTTTTAAGCATTGATGCATTAAAATGTTTCAATGGCTTTAGGTATGTTTTCCCACGCCATTTAGTTTTATTTTGACTATTTTACAGTTGGCATAATTATTGCAACGTAATAAAACTCGTTTTTTTTTAATGTTCGCATTTTTCCAACTTATTAACTGAAAATAGGGTTTCTTACAAATATCTATTGTAAATATCGTCCTAGAAATTTTATTTCTGCAGACTAACAGCGTAGTGATGTAAGCAGAAGTGTATCTCCCCATTTTCTTACAATAAAAATTTCATTCGTCCTTTACAAAAGAAAATTCGCTTCAACAATAAGAATCCATTAGGATTTCAACTATTAACAAGCGTCGTCAATTAATAGAGTTAACGAACAGTAATTTTGTTGTAATGATTTGTGTGTAAATAAAATTAACAGCAAAATCCTAAAATGAAAATTTCCATTGTGTAAGAGTTAAAAAAAATCGTGTTTTCAGAATTTCATATAATTAACTTACTGTCAAAAAGGTCATCATCAAGGTCATCTGGGGTATCGATATCGTCAGGGGTGGCAAGACCATCTAGAGGGGATAGAACATCACTTTTGTTGCTGAGAGAATCGATACTTTTACGATCATCAAATTCATCTCTTAGGAGATCCGAGGTCAAAACGTCAGGATTCACTGTTATCTTTCGTCTGGAATCAACGCCTTTAGCATTAGACGTACTCAAGGTTTTAGGTCTCTCTAAAAATAAAAATAAGTTTAAATAAAGTAAAATAACAACACAGAATAACTTAATTATTTTGTTTATAAAATGTTCAGTTTAATTTTTTTTTCAGATTAGAGAATTAAAAAAAAAAGTAAATGAAGCATAATACAGTCTGAAAGATTGTGAAAAGAAATGTCAATCACATTCTGTTAATGACAGGTTCTGTTATGAAGGGAAACAGAATATATAAAAATAGCGAGAAACCAACCGGGGTTGAAGGCATGAGAGATCAGTTGCTGACCATTGCGCTATTGCAAGCACACCTGATTACAATAAATTTCAAATTTTCAAATGTAGATACTTCTACATATCTACTCAATTTTGAGTTCGTACTTGTGTGAACATGTTATGTATTTTTAACAATAAAACTACTAAAATTAAATCAAAGTTTCTAATTTCTCATTTTAGTAGGTTTATATTGTTAAAAAGCAAATCATCCATTTTCGTTTTCTTTTTGCATTTAGATGTAGATAAATTTTTATAGTGAGTCGAAGCATTAATTTGTAAATAATGCCATTCCCAATAATTCTCCATGTAAATATTAAACATAATAACTTTATGAATAAACTTAAGATAGTTCGAATTAAATAATATTGTGTAGTAAAAACTGAAACGTTTATAAAATCACAGATTTATTATAGACATATTTTAAATCATTATGAAGAGCTAAATACTTGTGACCCAATTTTAAAAACATATTTTTTTAAAGAAAGTTTAAAACATAATTATTTATTTCAAATTTTATTTAAAATACACTTTGTAAAGTTTTTTTTATGCATATAAACAATGCAGATGTAAATAATGCTTAAGAAAGCATTGTATACATCTGCGTTGTTTATATAGTAAAAAAATTATATCAATACAAATTAAGTAATGGTTAAAACAGTTCAATTTTTAGTTTACATAATAATTATAAAGCCTAATCCACACACCAAATATATTTTAGAAACTGACCTTTCCTGACACGATGCGTTTGACTTTGACCTTTACCCATGATGGAGAATGTTGTGGATTCTTCCTCGTCATCGTCTTCAGTATCAAGGCCCTAATTAAAAAAATAGGTGGATATTTTTAAATTGGAAAGTTAAAATGAGTTTCCCAATTCCAAAACATATCTTGTCCACTTTGAAAAACTAGCCATTCACATTTTTAAATCATATTTATTTTATTAAATTTATTTTTTACACCTGGAATTAAGCAAAGTATGTTGTTTTATGTGTAAAACAACATACTTTGCTTAATTCTAGGTTCATAAATAAAATTTAATACGCGAAATAAATGTGATTTAAAAATTAAAGGGCTAGTTTTACAAAGTGGACAAAAGGAGTTTTGGAATTGGGCTACTAAAATATTTTGAGTAGTTCTTCTAATATAACTTTAAAATGTTAATAAGAACTACACCTCAAAATCCACAAAATAACAACAGATGATCACATAAATTGTCATTACGGTCCCTTGCATTTTGATTAAATAAAAAATTACCTATCTTAAGGGGGCATAGGATATTCAGAATGCTGTTGTCCCTCAGGAATCATAGTTTCTTCAAGAATTAATTGCAACTTATATTATCAATTAATTTATATAATTTCTTTTGTATAAGATAGAAAAAAACATTATATATAAGTAAATATTTTTATAATGTTGAAAAGCATATATTTAATTCCTTAAAATATAAAATTAAAAAGTATATAATTATTTAATTTTCAAAAAAGATCACAATAATTCAAAATATTTGTTTTAATATTTGTGCAATTTTACTTGCAAAAGATTTAGAAGACTTTGCACTATAACGCAAACTTAAAAATTTATTAAATATGTTTTAATATTTGTGCAATTTTACTTGCAAAAGATTTAGAAGACTTTGCACTATAACGCAAACTTAAAAATATATTAAATATGTTTTAAATAATATTTTCAAATAACTTCTTAACAAAATGGAGAATTTTGACTCCGTTTGTTAAAAAGTTGTCTGAAAAAATATAATTAAAAACATATTAATATTTTTTAGATAAGTGTTATAATGCAAAGTCTTCTGATTCTTTTACAGTTGAAATTGTAAAAATATTCTACAAATATTTTTTAAATATTTTAAATTATTGTGCACTGGGATTAAGGATTTTAGAACAATGGGATGTGAACAAAATTTTATTAATTAAAAAAACTGAGTATTGCATTATATAATTTACGTCATGGTTTGAAATTCATTAAATGACGAATTAAATTGTTACATCTGTAAAAATCTATTAAAAGTTTCTTTATCCGATTCTTGTAATACTTAACATGTCTTTTACTACTATTTTAGTGAAACAATAACAAAACTTTAGTTGCGATTGTAAAGTATGCTTTAGACGCATCTTGTTGTTAGATTTAATTTGTAAATGCTTTTAGCTTAAATTTTTTATCACAATTTCGAATCACATTATAAATTTATTTACAATTGTGTTTATCCACGATAAGATCCACTAAATATAAAATTATTTCCAAGGATTTATTGGAAGCTGATAGGCATACTGTAAAACTGTTTTTTCTGCTACTGCAATTCAACAGCAGAAAAAGCAGACTTAAATTGAAAAGTTAGTACTAATTTTATTATTATTTTTTAGATTGTTTACATCGTTTACTTATCTTCAAGGTATGTATAAATAAAGCGTAATCACCATTCTTGGAAGGAATAAGTAGCAAAACTTAATAATGGCATTCCAATGAATGTACTTATTAAAAATGAACACCAAATTTCAGTTTAATGGTCGCATATTCACACAAGAAATTTTAATGAAAAATGATTGAGCACAGTGGCGTACGCAGGGGGGGGGGGGGTTGAGGGGGGTCACCCCCCCCCCCCCCCCATTGGCCTGTAGTTTTAAAAAAAATTAAAACTATAATGCTTTTTTTATTTTGAAGAAAAAAAAACGAAAAATTAAAAAAAAATACAAATGTATTTTTTTACATTTAAAAACCTACCTTTGTTTGCAGTAAATAATATATATATATTTTTTCGAATTTTGTCACTGAAAACTTTTAACGGATCCATTATAATGTGGTCGCGGGGGTGTTCGAGCCTAAGACGGCTTTCTATAAGCAGCTGCTTATAGGCATGGCCAGAACGGCGTTTAACAAATCGGCAAAAGTAAACCATTCTCCATTTTCACCCAGACCAGTGGCGTACGTAGGGGGTGGTTGAGGGGGGCTGTAACCCCCCCCCCCCCCAACAAAAAAAATCCAAAACAAAAAGTTTTTAAAAAAGACAACGTATTTTTTTTCTTGCATTTAAAACCCTACATTTGTTTGCAAGAAAAATGACACAATTTCGGCGCGGGGTACTGCCAAGCGGGAGGTTTATGCTAACAATTTATGCATTTTATTACTGGGTAGTCCGACCCGATGTCCGCCGACAAGCACAACCATTTTCACTTAGACGTAACATTTTATTGTTCAAAGAGATCTCCTTTCGTAAATAGGAAGAGTTATGCATCCATTCTGTAAAGAAGAACCTTTTTAAAATCATTGACTGTTTTGCTAGAGGGGGGTTGGATATTGCCCCCTCACTTTTTCAATATTGTACTTTTAAAAATGAAACGTAACCCCAACACTTTCTTACTGTTGTTTAGTATTTCGGAAAGTTATGGTGCTTTGTTTTGCCTTTTATAGCCAAAATGAAACATGTATCAGATGATTGTGTTAAATTATTTTCTAGAAGAAAGCTAAGGTAATAACAATCTAGTTTAGTAGCTTTTTTTTCTTAAAAAAAACAAAAGCAAAGAAAACGACAACCCAATCAGGAAAGGTGAGATGATTCCATATGTGTTTTTAAAAGACTTCATTCCTATTGTCAGTTCCCATGCATACTAATTTAAAAGAATTATAACAATTGTACTACTTTTACTTCAAAATTCAATTACTAAAATACAAATGACTTATATTTTTTACAAACATATGCAATTTTTTTTAAGCGTATGTGAAAAACAGTGGCAGATTTGTAAGTATAAAAATTAATTTTGCCCAAATTACAAGTAAATTCAAGCATAATAATCAATCAATACTTATATATAAGAATGGAGTGTATGTCTGTGGAATCGAACAAAACACCTCATTTTGGGTTTTCTTCGCGAATTAAGATACACTGATTCAGAAAATCACATTATATATTTTTTTGTCTGTCTGTTTGTCCGGATTTAACTAAAAAACGACTGAACGGATTTTTATTAAACTTGCGCCATTTTAACAATATTTTCCCAACTTAAAATCTGCACTTTGTTTTATGTGGATATCTCGAACCGTTCAAAAGTTTTAGAACTTTTTCTGTTTTACCATACGTTATTCCTATTGGAAATTTACATGTAGATCTTCTCTTCATAACATGATTGTTAAAAATCATCTTGGCTACCAAAAATATTTTTTTGACGATTGGGATAAACGATGCATTTTGATTGGGTGATAAGTAAATTTCGACAAATGTTGCCAAATGAATTTAAAAAAGAGCCAAATGAATGAAAATGTCGCCATATAAATACATAATTTCGCCAAAAAAATTTTAATGTCGCAAAAAAAATTTAATGTCGCCAAAAAATTTAAATATTGCTAAATGAATGAAAATGTCGCCAAATGAATAACAATTTTGCCAAATAAGCTAAAATACGGTCCTATATTAAAAAATACCAGCAAAATGGCGATATTAGTGTCCAAATAGTAAAATTAATGTCAATTGGGGAACATAATCGCACAGCTCTTACTTCGCAAATTGACCACAAGCAACGCTGGGCCATATTGCTAGTAGTTAATATGAATAAAATATAGTATAAGATAATCTTTTTTTCAAAATAAAAACCGGCTTTAAAAAAAAGCTCTAAAACGTTTTTTTTTTAAATCTTTATTAATTTAAGGAACAACAGTGGAATTTTTTTAAATATTTAAGCAATAATTTTATGCACATTATCACTTATATATATATATATATATATATATATATATATATATATATATATATATATATATATATATATATATATATATATATATATATATATACACGTGTAAAGTAATCTGACGCTCAACCCCCCCCCCCCTTATAAATTTCCTGCGTACGCCACTGATTGAGCATGCTATTTAAAATGCTATGGCATACCTGAGCTTCCCTGCTTCGCCTTTTTAAGAGTTTCAAATGAAGAGGGCTGTCGGGAAAGTCGACAGTTTCTGCAAAATACACGCCTGTGTCCTCTTCGGGATCCGAATCAGTATCTCTACTACCACTTTGCAAAGGATCTGAGAACTGGGCTTTCTCTAAGGTTTCGTCTTTTTCTGTGCCACTAAAAAAATATTATACATTTCTCTCTATATAAAGCAAAATAACATGTCTTATGAATATTCCCATAGTTATTTTGGGAACTGCATATTTAAAAAGATTTTATCTAGATTTTATAAACATTCATGATTACTTTAACTCCAGCATAACTGATAACAAAAATAATTTGGAAGACATTTTTATTACTACATTTTTAAGGTAGTACGTGTTTTTAATAAGATTTGAAAAATGTTGAAAAGTAAAGACTCAAACGTACCAATCCTTAGAAGTTTCGCAACTATCCGGCGATGCTTTTCCACTCGCAATATCCGCATCGCTGTCTTTCGGCTTAGTCAATCGGTTATTCTTCAATACAACGCTTGGCGTCAGCTCTTCCGTCATTCTATAAAGAGAAGAAAATAAAGAACAATATAGTCCACAAATAAATATTATGAGTGGAAATCTAGGCGCATGTAAAATCTAAGTGATATACAAATATAGTCGATAATTATATTCTTCTATTATACAAATATAGCCTAAAAGATCAACTTGCTATCATGCTGATAGAGCAGGGGGGGGGGGGGGGGGTAGGCGACTCCTCCTAAAATAATGGATGAATCTGCATGCAAGGTGCAATTTACTTTTGCAGAGTAGAGGCAACACCAGGGCCTTCGTTAGCATCCAAGCTGACCAAACAATGTTTAGGGGCAATACACATCAAAAAGCGCAAATCTTACAAAAGTAGTATTAAAAAATATTCTCTCTTACAATGCTTTAATTCTTGAAAATCAACAAGTTTAAATTTTAAAAAAATGTTGTTTTTTTTAAAAATTATTTCCTAAATTAAAATTAAGAAATAATTGCCATGGAAAAAAACATTAGAACAAACACTTCAGCATTTTTCAATTCCTTGAATGCTCAGATACGATCTCCGTCAAAGATTCGACAAAAGTTCACGAGAAGAAAATTTAATAAATAACTGTCCATACAGGTAGTGTATAAATAAGAACATTCAAAATATTTCCTTAAAACTCTATCATAGTTTATATATAATAATCATTAACGTACCTTCACCAATATGGCTCACGTGAAATTCTGCAACTAGCTTGATTGCAAATGTAATGCGTAATAACCCCCTGTAGTACAGGTATCTTCACACCACCAAGAGAAGAAATACTAGTTTATTTGAACCAAGAAACCAGTTTATGAGTCCACAAAGCCAGAGTTTAATGACTCGGTGCTGCTCACGTTCGTTTGAAGAACAACGAGTGTTCGTTAAGTTAAGGTCAAAACCCTTTTTATAAAAAATAGTTAGAAACAGAAAATTTACTTTTTAGATTTAGTCTGCTAGGATATGTAAAACTATTTTTTTATTACCTATTATTTATGGGATTTTTTTTAACAAAATTTAACGTTTTTTTTTAATGCGGGTACTGATGTTTGTCACCGCATTAAATAAGTGTAAAGTTTTCATACATGTTGTATATATGAGCGGGCTTCAACTTTTAATTAAATGTATAAACACTGCACTGGATTTTCAAACCATTGGGGGGGTTCAGGCACATGGACTCAATACAAATTTACTTCTATACCGCATTCTTCACGTTATTATATTATTTTACAAGACATACACGAGCGTATATTATATTGTTTTAAAATAATGTTACCAGGCAATATCCAGCTAATATACAGAAGTGCTTTGCATAATGAAATACGCAGAAAGCTTGACCGGTATCGCTGAATAATATTTCAAAGATGCCTGCTTTACTGTTCTCCCTCACAAATGCAGTCCATAACAAGACCGAAAAGTGGATCTGTTTTGCATAAAAAAATTGAAGTGTTTTATTTCGAGAGTTCTCTTTGAATTTCACTGACATTAAAAATCTAAGCAGATGGAGATAGTTTCTTTTTTAGCTTACTTATTGCCACGAACAGTCGGCAAGTCCTTAAAGAATATCTTGATTTGTTGGTTCATACAAATTATACACGAAAGTGCTGTATTTTGTATTTAGGATAAGGGGACTGTAACCCAAAGCGGCAAAATAAAAAGGTGTCGTTATTTTTCTTTAAAAATTTATATTCAAAGAAAAAAGAAATCAAAAATCAAGAGAGTTCAATTGGATTTGAAAACATTATATATTTTTTCTTTTAGATTACAAAAAATATTTTAAAAATTAAGTTTGTCTTAAGGATACAGTAGGAGCTATTTTTTGTTTATTCTGAATTTTAATTAATTGTAATACCAAAAAGTATGTAATAAAGTCTCTGATTGTAAGTTTCGCAATATAGGTATTATTACAATGTGTGTAATTTTTTTAAATGAATTCCTTCTACTCATTGTATAATAAAATTTTATAATAATATAAACAATATATGTTTAACATATTATAATAAATTCGGTTTGGTGATTAACTGATACCATAAGAAAACTGGATATGAATTTTCCCTTATATTGTAAATATCATTTCAAAACTTTAATTCACAAAATCTACTTTAAAATCATGTATATTTGAAAATTATATAACTAAAAAAGTATTCATCTAGTCATTTTATGAAAATTAAATTCCTATAATTATATAGTTCTAAAGGTTTCTAAATTTTCTAGAAAACTATGAAATACTCACAATACTTTGCTAATCAAATGAAACTAATAGATCTCAATTTATAATACTTTTTCTACCAGGTATACTATCCAATCGAAATGACAACTTTAAAACTACTAATGGGCTACTAATAACTAAAAAGTTGAGTGAACAATACGAACTTATTTGTAACATTTAGAACCACACGTTATTTCTTGGATGCTATGGTTGCGGTTTTCATATAAACTGCAACATAAATTTCTATTCGATCCAGGATAAAAAAAATATATATTAGAGAATAAAAATACTATTTGTCATTAAGTTACAAATTGTCTTGTAAATTTCATCTATAAATATTACATTTAGCATTGTACATTAAAAAAAAACTCAAATAAATTATTAACTAAAAAAATTGGTCTCTTTTCAGCTATATAAATGTAAAGAAATAACCTAAAGTGAAATACGTGTATTTTAAACTTAGTTAACCATAGAAAATGAATCTTCACTTAAAACCAATATTTGATAACTGGACTGTATTCTCAAATTACATGGTTATATATAAACGATATTAATAATACATTTCAATGTATAATCTTTTTCTACAAAGCTTACTTTCCAATCGAAATTAATCATATTAAGACATTTTGTAATTTATAATGTGTTTTATTGTTATTTATCAACTTTATTAGAATGGTGGTATCATATTAAGTATACTAAGAACACAGAGTAAATAAAATTTCAGACTTACTTCTAAAGAAGCATGCGCATAAATGAGAAAATACGCCACCATATTTTAAGAGCTTCATATCAATTCAGATGTGCAACTATAAGGGAATTGCTTCGAATTCTAATACTATTGTATTTAAAAAATACTTTTTTTCTCCACAAAGTACATCGGTATCGTTATAAAACGAGTTAATTTTAACACCAAAGATTGTTTTGAGAACAGTAAACTGAGGACGACTTTTCATTTAATCCCATTTTGCTCGGACTGAAGAACCCAACGACTAGCTCGCTTAATAACAGCAGTAGTTGCCGTAGCAACAGGCTTAGGAGGTTGCTACGAAAGAATTTTTAAGAGAGCCCTCTAGAAATAAGACAAATGGGTTTACTTTATATAAGTTAATAGTTTTTTTCTCTCGTTTTTTATGTAAAGTCATAGCAAAAAAGTACTATATCAATCATATATTTGTAATATTCTTATTAAGAGCTTTCATTCCCCCATCATACATTATCCTCTTTATAATAATTTAAAACTTAGGGTTTCGACTTTATATAAAGAGATGTGTAAATCAAAACTCGTTATTTGGCTACTTCAATTACAGTGGATTTGACAAACGTTAACGCAAACGCCTCAAATATAAAAAAGGTTTTTTATGAATTTTTTTTATATGTTGTCTAATACTTTTTATCAGTGTAATGTTTCTTAAACTATCTCCTTTGAAATTAAAAAAAAAATTAAATGGCCAAAATCCTAAAAATCTTTACCATTTTCAATTGTTAAATAATTATTTTTAAATATATTTTCGTGCAACTCTTTTGTTTATATAAGCAGTGTATTTTATAGCTATTATATGCCCGTCAAAATATTGGCCACAACAGCTTGACAGGCCATTCCGAGTTGACTTTTTATGTTCTAAATACGCATTTAAAACAAAATAAAGAAAATATAGTCGTGTATGCATTGAAAATATATTTAAACATTACGATATTTTTTAGAAACAGCTCTATTACTACTTTCTGATGATTTCGGATATTATAATACTCTTAGAAAATATTTTGGTCTGTATCCAGAAATTAATTCGTTACGAACTAATGCAGATATAAAGCGAAAACCGAAAAGTCGATTTAATGACGCAAGTTATTTTGCGCATAATGGTTTGTTCAATATCAACGTTAAAGAGTATCAGATACAATATTACACTACTATAAAATGACTAAAGAGGTGTTTAATTAATCTCTTTCAGGTTTTATATGAATTTTGTATTTTACCTTATCAATTATATAAAATCAGAAATGCAATATTTTTCAGAATTCCATCGTATTTCCAAATTGCTTAATCTATTTTTGGCTAAATAAACAACCTTGATTTTTAATAATTTAGAAACTATTTTAAAAAGAAAATTATTTGTAACATATTTATTTCATTTATAATTTTTTGGCATAATATAAATAAACCTTCAGAACCGGATTTAGAGTTAGTGGGCCCCTAAGCTGAATATGTGGTGCGCCCCCCCCCCCCCCCCAACGACTGGGGGAGGGGTATGGAATACCCCCCTTTTTTCTTACTTAAGTTGAGTTGTAGCTTAAATTATATTTCTGGTAAAGAAAGGACCTATAAACAACATAAATCAATGCAGAACAGAAAATATATTTCTCTATATGTACGTAGTTATGCAATATATGGACGATCCCTAGCACGATCTTACCAAATTTACCGGCTCCTCTTTTACTACAGTTGCTTTTAAACATTTCACAAATACACAAATACATGCAGCTGTTTTGCTCATGCTCATTCCATGACTCCGACCACCCACAATCATTTTACGTTCAAAGTCCGTCAAAATCATTACTGTTCGAACCACACGCTTCTACTAACGTTGTAAGAAAAAAAAAAGCGCGCGCACACCTTTTCTTTAAAAAAAATACCTCTCTCTCTCCCACTGGTGGAAACAGTGTAACGTTATAACTCATTTAATTAAAAACGTCTGGTGGTCATAATATTTTGGCCCCTCAGTGTAAATGATGTTTTGAATGGTTACGAAATGGTATATATGCTAGTTTTGAAGACGTATTACGAACAATCGAAAATTCTAATATGAATTTACCACAAATGATCCATATTCGTTCTATTTAGCAACTATTTTTAGTTATAAAATATATATTCCGTGAAGCAAAAATCTTATTTAATTAGTGCTTGATTTCTTTCATAATTGAAATATATTTAGCTTTATCAATTATTCAATCAATACTTCATTTCTACAAATTTGTATTTTCTTTTAAAATAGATATACATAATTGCATTCTTCATAAATAATAATAATGTTTTGCAATTATAAAATACGCAGAATAAATTTCTACTTATGCATAAAATTAATGGTTAATTATATAGATATGCCATGCGTAATTGTTTTTCTACAATGATAGTTATTTTTAGTGATAAAAAGGTGAGTCTACAAGGAAATAAATTTTTTTTACACATAACTAAATTAGTATGATTTCTATGAAATTTAGTATGTTTGCAAAGTAACTTTTAACTTTTCTAAATACAAGTCTGTTTTATCATTTACTATTAAAACTTTTAATGATAATTTTATTTTGTTTTTGAATTAGTAATCAAAACTAACAAAACCGAGAAAATTACGCAGAACTTTTTATTAAAGTCTAATGTGATAACAAATAGATTAAAATTCTTAATAATCTGTCCATAGAAAAAAGATTATTTCAGAAGAGGCATTTAAAATACATTGCCAAAATATTAAGCTATATACAGGTTTTAATAATAAAAAGTTTTAATAATAATATTTACGCTTATGTATCATTTTATTATAAAGTCCTAATCTTCAGTTGTAAACTAAATAGTAAAATAATATTTAAATGCTTCGTCAATATACACATTACACAACACAACTTTTTAAGACATAAAATTTGTCAATATATAATAAAGGCATGTACTTCGTTTTGAACACTAATGGATTTTTATCAAATGAAATAATGATATAAATATGTAACTGAGTTCCGAAGTGAAATTTCAATTAAAACTACACGATGTTATATTCACTGCATGTTATTTAAATTAAAAATAAGCAAATATATTACTCAATATAATTCTAAATTTCAAACTCATATATTTCCCTTTCTTTTCAGTAATTTTACGTTCATTCACTTACAACCCAATAAGAATTATAATTTATTTCCTAAATTAAATATAAAAAATTACATCGTCTTACTGCCATTTACTGAAAAAGTACTACGTATTAAAAATTTTAGGCTTCAAACTTATTATTTTCTTCCATTATCTTTGAATGTATGTACATTTATTTATTTACGTGCTTCTTATAATTCTTAACCATAAAAACAATATATTTTAAGTCGATTCTATTTTTAAAATTATTAACCGGAATGTTGCGACACCTAGTAGCAGTATTGGGTTAAGGATCATTCTATTTTTAGATCATGTTATCCTTCGGTATCTTTATCTTTTCAATCGCAAATAATGAATTATTTTAAATTGAATTTTTATAAAGACAATAATTTTCCAAAAGTCTTTATAAACAATAATTAAGAATAATAATAAAGAAGTATCCATTTTCGTTATCAATAAGAAGAGGGATCTTAACATAAACCACACATAAACAGAGAGATATATCAAAGAAACTGGGTTTAGAACCTGAAAATCTTACCCTTTGTCTGATCTTTTGGGCACAATAAACTGCAATTGTACTAGGTCGTCATCAAAAGAAGGCATTCTACTGGAGTTTCTAATGGAAAAAGATATATGAGATTTGATTTCCGAGATCTTGAGAGCTTTCCAGTGATGTCGCTCACCATTATAGTCATGAGAGCGGAGGAGTAATAGCAATTGCGCAAGCGCAGCTTTAGGATCAATAGTTTCATCCCTACCCATCAAAGGGGAAATGGAAAATAGAGAGGGCATAGGATACAAACAAATTTTGATTTTCTGAAGATCCCATTCATTTACAGAGTAGGTTAAAAAGAATTCGAAAAAATATTCCGGCTCTCCACATTCTCCTTTCATTTTAAACGCCATTTTCAAGTCCCTGAGGATGTTCAAGTCTATTTGGGAATGTTAAAGAAATATTAAAGATGAATTGGAACTAAAATAATCCTTTTCACATTAGATATGACGGGTAACTTCATGCCTTAATTTGGTTTCACTTTATCAAATTAAACAAATTTTGTATATTGTACCTCAATAAACTTGAATTCATAAAAATTTGGTTTAGTTTAAAAATTACGAAGGAACAACCATTACGTTATTAAGTTGAATCTTATTATTAAGTTGAATCTTATTAATCAGGTGAAAATGTATTTTCGAAATTGAGACAAAATAAAATGTTAATCAATTAATCTATTTAAACTAACTCCCTGTATCGTTCTAACTACGATAGAAATCCTATAATATTAAAATGACTGAATAATTTAAAGTCGAAAATTAAATTGTGTGTGTTACCTTTCCTCAAAGACATCATGCACAGAATTATTTAGTAAGAAGAATGAAAGTTTTGTACAACTCGCATGTGCATGTTTTGTTTATATTGATAGTTTTTCCATTTTAAATTTCATATGGACTGCCTACGTTCCATAAATTATAATTTTATAACACATATTATTGAGTGTTAGTTTTATAAGTGTAAAAGTTTGCGTAGAGGGTTTATAGGTAATAGATCTTCCTCTTCAAAATTGTATTTAAAGAGCCGAGAAACCCTTTCTTATGGAATGTTTGATTTGTCTCATTTATTAGCAGCAATAAATATGATTAATAAAAATTGGGATAATTTTTTTTAATGAAATTCCAAAGCCTGAGAAATACCGCTAGTTGATTTTATTGTAATTACTCTATTTCATGAAACTAGTTTAATGTATAATGATTCAAATGCTTTTATCATGCTCGTAAAGGTATGAGCTGGGCGCGATTTATTTTTGCATATGCTGTAGTCAGGTAAACAATGTGTGTGTGTAAATTGCAAAAATTCTCTTTAAATGTAAGCAAACTTCAAAAGTATAATATAATCAATTTTTGAAATTGATTATTCTTTAATAGTTTAAGAAACTTTTCCTTTCTGCCCCTCTCAAACAAATCAATTGTTTTTTTGGAAAGTGTTCCTTTGAAATTAATGGTTTTTGCAGGCATGTTCAAAAAATATCCTTTTAATGTATTTTATTCACAGAAAATTAAAATAAAGCCTCTGAAATTTAATATTAAGAGTAAATAAGTTTGTTTGACTAATTTTATGAAATTAAATACAAAACCTGTGTAAGTTTACCACTTTAAAATAAGTCAAATGACTGTGACCTGTGAAAAGGTAATATTTCTGGCTAATGACCCGCATATATCTAAAAATGGCATATTAGCAAAAAATAAACAATGGAAAATAGCTTTATTCTTACTAGTATATAAAATGGAAACTGAATGTGTTGATTTGTTTCTGTTATTGTATTATGCTTAAACGGTAAAATAAATTTGTGAAACAGAATAAATAGTTTTTAATAGAGTTTATTTAATTAAAATATTTAAGAATTGCCAGAGGCGGCTTAAGGCCCAAGCGGCACAGTCCCCCTTCTTAGTCAAGCGCCACTTGGGGCACAAGACTAAGAAAGATGCCAAACTTTCGGGAAAAGTGAAAAAAAAATTAAATTATTTTAGTGTTGGAAATTTGTAGACTCAGTCGACATTTTCTACATTTATACTTTCTAAAAAAATTATACTTCCTAATAAATTACATTTTACAATGAAATATTTTGAATTTGAAATGAAAAATTTGTACATTTTACAATGAAATTACATTATTTCTACCTATGTATTTAATAGAGGATCTATAGGGTTTTTTTTTCGCTTTAAAAAGCAAACGCTGCAAATCACTGAACCTCCTTTGTTAAATTTCGGAATTTGTCTGCTTTATGTGTATTAGGTGACACGTCGTGCCAAAACTCCTTAAGTAAAATTATTTATAAAAATTAGGGTACCGAAATCGAATTTGTTGTGTCACAAACATTTCTTGAAACGCCCCTGAAAATAGCTGAAGTACTTTTCAGCTTAGTTTCAGACAAGAATTGGACCTTTCATGCTTGATAGTATAGTATCTACCATGGTCAGTAATAAATTAAAAACTGATGGGTATTTATATTCATTTTTAGTCAACAATGTAACGTGGAACTTTTATGAAGGGTAGTATGACATTCTAAACTAAAACAAATTTAACTATTCCTATTTCTTTTTATTTCTCCAGGATATTGAGCTGTTCCTATCTCACATTAAAACCACCATTCGAACCTTTTCATTTTACAAGTTTTTTTTTTTTAATAATTAGATTGTCTCTGATTTTAAAATCGCAACTTTCCACTTTTCAAAGGAATCTCAACAATCAAAATATTAGGTGTGGCTGTGTCGGGGGACGGTCAAAAGGATTTACGTGAAACGTTATGCCAGCAGATTTTAGAAATAGGGTTTGGTCACCAAGAAAAACTTTGCCGACAGAAATAAAATAAACAAGCTGTTACGTCTGACACCTTGGGTTCCCAACAACTTCTCGTGCGTGCTTTGCTTTAACATCAAATGGGGCAACTTGGCCACCTTTTCAACTTTACACTTAAATTTTTGAGACTTCCTGACTGAATTTCGGTCAGTAAAAATTTGACTAATTTTCGCGACGGTTAATGAATGCTATTAGTGTTTTATAATTTTTTTTAATGAATTACTCAGTCCTTGGAAAATTAAAAAGTGCGTAGCAAAAGTCACTTTCACAAAAGAGGATCTTATCTTCTTTCCACATATGTTTTAGATTTTTGAAAACAAGTAAAAGGGGAGTATTAAGAATAGATAGCAATATAAAAACATAATAAAATCATATTTAACGATTTTGGTCCAGAATAATAAAAATAAACTTAAACTCTTGAAAAAATAGCTGTGTGCGATTCCTATTAAAATTCAAAGCACTATACTACCTCTCGTAATGCATATAAAAAAAGCATACAATATTATAGGTATTTATTTTCAAATATTTATCACCAAAAAATTTACAATTTTGATTAATACTTGATTTGTGATTTTTGTACTTGATTTTTTTTTACGATGAAATAATTTCATACGCACAATTTATGTCGAGGAAGGTAGCCCCCCTAACAATCCATCCTCACCAAAATTGTATTTGAGAAGGTTAAATGAAGTACTTTAAATGGCACTGCGGTTTAACTTACTTTTGAGCATGAAACGTTTTGCAAAAACTAGGCAAAGACAGCTCGACGGACAAATTCCCAAAAGCCCTTACACCTAGTAGCGTATAACAATTAAAAATTTATGGAGAAGGGGGGGGGGCTTAACTAGTTCCGTACCCAGAATATTCACCAAAACCCTATGTTAAGGGGGGGGGGGAGATGGGCTTGTTCCCCTCTCTTTCCTACGCCTACACTTTTCTGTAACATATCAGAGACAAAAAAAAAAAAACTCTGCTAACATGATATTTCGCCGAAATTTTGTGTTAGGGGTCCTATATGGGACCCACGACGATTTCTACATGAATTTTCTACTTGGAATTTTGAACTTAAAGTATTGAGTATTTATACTTGAATGTTCACATTGGACTTTTGATCTTTGTGGGTACATTTCTGTCAGATCTGGGGATACATTTGATTACTGCTCTTAAGTTAAATCAAAATTCTACTCATTGTGGAATACTTTCTAAATTTTAATCTTGAGGTGTTGGACTTCAATTCTTGGGATACATGGTATTTCAAATCTTGAAGGAGAGACATGTTGTATTTTTTATTTTGGGGATACATTGAGCTTTTGATGAGGGGCACATTGGACTTCTGCATTTAGAAAAGCATTGAAATTTTGAGATGATTTGAATTTTATTCTTAAGGGTAGATTACATTATGGAACATAAGGAAATACTCGTACATTAAAATTTTGGTTTTGGTATTCATGTTTACTAATACTGGTACATTAAACTTTTATGTTTGGGATACATTGAGTACTTTTAATTTTGAATAGGAAATTTAATCTTTTAGGCGGTAGGAGTTGAATTCTCATAATACATGGTACTATTATTTTTTGGAACATATTTGAACTTCAATAATGTGAAACATTGTCTGTTTATTAGGCCTTTGGTTAGAGATTAGTTTGAACATAATTTTGTTGCCACTGCAATTATTTGATTGTTTTTAATTATATTTTTTTTAAATGAATTTTGACGAATACTCATTGAGAAAGGCATATTTAGTAAAAGTAAATTGTAATGTTTCCTTCATTTATGGCTATTAAAATTAATTTATATAAAATTCAATTACAATATATGTATAGTGATATTGTAAAGCAATGAAAAAGATAGGCATTCTGAACCATTTTTCTGCAGGCAAGGGCAGATAAAGGGACACCTCTTAAAATAATATAAAGTCGTGGAAACAATGCTGGATATTAGTTTTTGCATAGTTAGGAGCTCCATAGTACTTGTCATTTAAATTAAAAAATTTCAATAACTTCATTCTCCAAATACAATATAATCAAACAAAGTTTAATAATTAACAATGGGATTTAATAATTTGATATAAAAAAAATTGGATGTAGTTTTCATTGCCAAACATGGCCATATATCCTCTACTTTCCGATTAGCAAGAGGAAAAGCCACCGAGAAACTTCTTTCAAAACCGATTAATTTAAGAATGATCATTACATTTTCAAGTTTTGAGCACCCTTTTAGATTTTTTTTTCTGGATCTGCCACATTGATAAGGCCTATAAAAGTATGCCAAAACTGTGCAATTGCATTTTGGAAAAGTTGAGTTAAAATGTGTATTGTAACATTAAAAATTTGTGCAGTTTAGAAAAAGACAAGAAATATGCAAGACCTTACTTTTGACATGTTTCGCTAATTTCGTTAACATGGAGTTGCCTTATACTGATACAAGTAACTTTGCCTTTTATTGAAAAATCCGAAAATGGACTTGAGAAGTTCTGGCACTAAGATCTGTGTGTATAATTCGATTTTTTCCCACTGTACATGCACATTTTAATAACAAAAAATTAGAGAAAAGTATATCAACTCTTATTATAAAGCCCATTTATTAATCAGAATTAAAGTGCATACATTTTTGAATTGCATTTTAAGTTTTAATCTAGTAGTAGTTGAATTAGAAACTAAGATTCTAACAAACTTTGTTTAAAAAAAGTGTCAAAAACCTATAATTTTGCAACTTAGTTATTTAAATTTGATCTATTGAATGCTGTGATAACATCTATTATTGACAAGAAAAATGAGACCCTTAAGAATTACCTAAATGTCCTAAGAAGTATATAAAAATGTCTCAATGTTTACTATTTTTTTTAAAGCTGTATGTTGTCAGTGTTTAATTTTTTCTTCAGATGTAATAATATAAAGAAAATATATATTATTATTGTAAAGAGTTGAATAACTATTAAGTATTTTCACTTCTAAGTAAAAAAGCCACTATGTTACTTAAAGTTTGAATAAATATCAGCAATATATAGTATCTAATTTTTAGAAAAATTGGAATGATACCTTTTACAGCTGAAGTGCAGACATATTATTCGAGATCACTTACAAAATATTGCACAGGCAAAATTCACGCTATTATAAAGTATAAAGAACGAATTAACTTTTCAATGTACCTTAGAGGGAAATAAACATACACACATGTATAAAAACAATTTATTTTAAATATTCAAAAACTATTATCACAGGATAGCTCTTGTAACATGTGTATATATAGCTGAACTGTAATGGACAGTCAACAGTATAATTCTATTTGAAACATTTTTATAACAATTATAAACACATTTTTATAGATAAATTCAAATTCACTTTATAAGCAAAAACTTGTGTGTGAAATTTCACAATGAATTAAATCTACTTTAAAAAAAGGTTTATAATTCACAAAATATTTACAAACTATGTAAGTAAGAATAGAAAAAAACCTCATGACATTTTGTTTATTAAATATAAACTTAAATTGTTTTTTTACTGAATACACACATTAAATTTTAAAAAAAATTACAAAAGTTATTAGTTATAAGAACTTAATAAAATATTATTAAAAACACAACCATATATAAAATGACCTGCTCATTTGAATCAGATGAATAAATGAGGTATTTGATCATAACATAAAAATATGCAAAAATATTTAAATGTTTGTTAGACTAACAAGTTGACTGTCAAGTAAAATATACCTAATAGTTGGTACAAGGAGTTCAAATGTATTATGGCAGTCAATGTGTTATTGAGTTCACTATTAGAAACTTTTATAATTATTTTTCGAAATTTTTAATTTAATGTTATAAAACATTCAATATTGTCTTTAAAAACACATAATGTGAATGTTTTACATAACCAAACAGAAAAATACTTTAAAACAATTACAAATTCCAGATAATTCTTTATTATTACCATTAAAGCAGGTCATGTACACATATGAATCCCCCATTATTTTTATTAAATGCATTTGAGCTGTTAATTCTACTTTGAGTGTACAATAATTGCTGTAAAAGTACTCTTAACAAATTTATCTTAAAGAACATTATAATTTAATACAAATTGTAAACCCATATTACTAATTCGTGTAATTCTAACAAATTTAAATGTTTTTAAGCAATACCCTAAATTGGGTGGATGCATTAAAAAAATTAAGAGCATTAACTGAAAAATCTTTCAGATGCCACTAAAAATTCCCAAAGTATTGTATATGAAACATAATTCAAGAAAACATAAGAAACAGAAAATTAAGTATGAAAAGCACTGTATGTTTTTCATAAAAAATATCTGAGTATTTAAGAAATAAGAAAGGTGACAACTTGAGCATATATTGCACACAAAATGCTATGTAGTTAGACAACACGAGAACATTAAATTGCACTAAGTAAATCACAAATTAAAATTGTAACTATTAAAAAATATAATATTACAAAATCTGCATACCAAGATGCACATGAGGCCAAAATAAAACTTTTAAGCAAAATAATGTACAACAATCAAGCAAAATATTGAAAATATAGTAAATAAAAAAATTACTGGCTAATACAAGATTATAAATTTGCACAGCTACTTACTGTAAACTACATTAAGACACTGGATTGAGAGTTTTAACATAAACAGAAGGGATTGCATATATTTACAGAGACGTCCAAATAGTTGTAAAATACAAGTAGAAATGTATTGTCAAATTGTATTTTTTTAGTTTTATAAGCAATATTATGAGTAATGACTGTAGTGTGAGCATTTGCATATTACACACACATGAACAAAATTAGAAGAATAACATATTGACAGCTTAGAAGTAAAACCATGTATACCATAACCAAAGATTTACCATTTATATTTAGCTGTCATCATTTAGGGTTAATACAAATAATTCGATATAAATATCAATGAGTTAGGTAAGTTCAGTAAGATAATAGTTGCAAATATATTGATTATTAAAAAAAGTGGGTTATACCATTTAAATTTTTTTAAATTAATGTATTAGTAAATACAAATAATTCTTTTTGCGAAAACACATTAAATGCCTGCAATATTTTTAGAAAATATTTGTATACTTTTTTTTTAAGCAAATATAAAATTTATGTCAACATAAGAAATGTTTACATACAAAATAATTGTGTGATATATTCTAAATAACATACTTTTTAAAAATTTAAATGAATACTTATTAATTTCTGAAAATCAATTTTTACAGAAAAGTAAAATATTCAAATTAATCTAAAATATAACATATTGGGATTTTTTGCACACAATTAGAAGTTTTAACAAAGACCTGTATGAAAAGTTAAATACATCAATTCAAATTTAATAGTTAATAAAAAAAAGCTAACTTTTATAACGTATAATGAGTCTAATACAATATATACTGAATAAAATTAAATCTATATTAAGATCCTGTTAATTAAAAGTCATGGCACACATAGCTAATAAGAAACAATTACAAAAAACTCATCTAAAGCGATTACTTTAGTATTAAACAGTAAACATGTTTTTTTAAAACATCTGGAGTAAAATGTTTAAGCATCTTATGCACTGCCATACTACAGCACTTAAGAAAAAGAAAAACTTTTTTATGTTTCATTTGTTCATTAGTGTATTTTTGATATGAAACGCTTTTTTAAAATATATCGTGTAGAAGGAAATAAATTTGTTTTAATTGTATGCAATTTTTTATTACTCAATTGTTTATATTATACTCAGTAAAATTCAGTAAATAAGTGTATTAAACACTACTTTAGAGAAGCGTTTTCCTTACCCTTATTAGTGTAGTGGACACAATGCGCCATTTTGAAGCAGTGAATGTTGAATCATGTGCTCAAAAGTGCTTAAATAACTGTTAAAACTCTGCCTAATTTTCCAAAGGCATTAACAACAATGCTGTATGTAAAATTAAATTGAATGTATAAATATATGAATTATAAAGTATAGTGCTCTACTGCAAATTTGAACTAAATTAACCAAATTTTTAATTTAATAGGTAAATAAATGTTGAAACAAAGTTGCAATGGAATTATATAAAAATTAATCTTCTTACAAATTAATACTCAATGAAGTATACAACTATATATTGTCATACGAGTTAAAAGATAAATAGATATAAAGATACTTTTCTTGCTTGTGTAAATTTTTACGATAATAAAAATTAAATGGCCACAAATATTTATTCCGAACTCAGTATCTGGAACACATATATGAATTCTTTTTAATTAATTCTTTAGTACATGCAACTTAATACATGAATTAATTCATATTTAACAAGATAGCACCATCTTAAAACTTAAAAATTAAGCATATAACTTAAATGTTAATTACTCCATGACTAGGAACTACTTGGCAAACTTGTC
Organism: Troglohyphantes excavatus; assembly: GCA_963932185.1. Classification (NCBI taxonomy): domain Eukaryota; kingdom Metazoa; phylum Arthropoda; class Arachnida; order Araneae; family Linyphiidae; genus Troglohyphantes; species Troglohyphantes excavatus. The sequence goes on from OZ010672.1 coordinate 36,391,542, forward strand.
TACGGAGTACAGTAGCAAATATTTTAACAAAATATAAATGAGTATCATATATAAGGTATAATCACCATAATACAAAACTCTAGACAATATGCATGTTTACATATCAATTGTTATATTTACATCTTTTTAAGGATATAAAACATTGTAATAATTTCATTTCGCTGTTACCTAAAAAGTGTCTGATTTTTAAGAAAAGTTTTAGTAAGGTCAAAGGTTGTGAAGCTTATACCAACAGCTATAGGGCCTTTAATCCAATTTAGACTTAAGCCTTTGTATAAACCTCTAATTAGACCCTCTTCACTTATAACTTTACTTAAGGTATTTCTTATAGTATCATATTCCCTATGAGTCAACGAAGCTGTTTGCATTCGTCTTCGAACTATATCAAGAGGATATGATGCTGATTGTCCTAGCATACCAGCTACGGCTCCAAATACAAGTCTTTCTGAAGTATGGATGGCTCTGTCATTATTGTGCTCTAGAATTGAAATAAGTAATAATGCAAACAATTATGTAAAAAAATAAGTTTTTTCTTAAAGTCATTTTGTCTTTATCAATTGGCAATTGTTCTTAAAAATTAAACTTATGTAATTTAAATAAATGTATGGACATGGAAACATAACGTAAACAAATAATTATTACAATAATTTTTCTAGGCATAAATCAACAAAATAAATGCTGAAAGCCATACAGTAACTGAACACTACCATTTGCAATAGAGCTTTCATAGAACAAGCAATATTATTTAGTGTTGACACAATGAAAAACAACTAACAAAATATGGATAAAAATCAAGCCTTTCATTCATATCATACCTGGAAAATATGTAGTACATTACAGGATGGCTAATAATCTATGTATAAATTCTATAAAATATTTTATGGTCTTATGTTCAATTTTAAGAAAGTCCAAATGAAGACTCAACAGGTAGAAGGAGATTATGCATGGCAATCATTACTCCCTAATTATTTTGTTAGTCAACTGTGGCTGTACAAAATTATGGGACACATTTTTTGACTACCTGCAAGTGTGGTGATCACTTAGCCACCATCTACACAGCGCAACTTTTTATTGGACAGGCCACCAGGCAGCATATTAACTACCTATACACGAGTAGACGCATTGGAAAATTTCGAGCCTTCTGATTCGTCGGTTTCACTACGTAGTTGTGACGTCACACTATTTCTCAGCCATTATACTTATATTTCAATTGTTGGTCAAAAACTTCTTTCTTTACTTTTAGCTTTTATTTTTACCGGTCATTTTTCGTCCAAATGTCCGTATTTTCATTTTTAAAGGAGGCAGAATCAAATTCATTAAATTTAACTGTTTTTTTTAAGAAACATTTTTATGACAATTTTTGGTGGCGCCATCTTTTGGTTGCGCCGCGAACAACACGGCGTAGTTAGTCGCAATAAAAATTATATCTAAATTTAAAATAAGATTATTTTGAAAAGAATACTTACGAGCAAACAAATCTTTCTCCACTTGGCTTAGATGTCCTAGAATTCCATCTAGTATTTGTAACTTCTTCAAATTCTTTTACCCATTTATTGCACTCTTCTAAATTTTTAACATTGCTACGCAGAACAATTAAATTTGGCGAATTCGTTTCTATCTCATTTGAAAATGAGGATGGAAGTTTATCTTCCGAAAATACGGACATTTGGACGAAAAACGTCAGGTAAAAACAAACAAATAAAAGTAAATAAAGAAGTTTTCCATCAACAATGCAAATAAAAATATTATGGATGAGAAAATAATGTGACGTCACAGCTACGTAGTGAAACCGACGAATCAGAAGGCTCGAAATTTTCCAATGCGTCTACTCGTGTATAGGTAGTTAATATGCCACCAGGCACTCATTGATTTGTATTTTATTTGTTAACTGCTGTGTGGCAACTCTAAAAAAATGTTGTTTACAAGTCGTATGACGATGTGATAAATATGTTCAGTTGTTCTAACTTGTAATGAGAATACTTCACTAAATAACTTTAGTTAAATAATTTTGTTTAACATAGTAGATTCCTTTGGAGTTAAAATATATATAAATATGTGTACAATACCTATACAACTTCTGGTAAGGTGGGTTTGTCAGCAAGCATAGGAGTATTAGACTTCAAATTCCTAGGAAAGATAGTGCATCCTCTTTTGTTCTCTTTCAATCTTCCTTTGGAATAATCCCCTAATTTGACCCTTAGTGATTTTGAGTGATGCACATAGAATTTTTCACACGTATTTTTACTAGTATTTATAGAAAGTATAATTTTTTTTTTAAATACTAATCATTTCAAAATATTACATTTATATTTGTGTATCAAGCAGAAATGACATTTTATCATTATACAATTTATAATACCAATTTCCTGTTAAACTATATGCAGCACAAGTTGCTAGTTTTGTAAATTCATACATTAGATATCAGTAATGTTAAATGTATGGAGATACATTGAGTTTGTTAATGCTACACATGAGCTATTGATGATTGTTTAGGATCTATATCCAAGAAGAACTGAGAAAACATTAACATTACGAGGACATAACATAGGATACATCCTAACCTCTCCACTGCGATTTTTTTATATTTAATGTGCACAAGCTTCCTTTACATAGTGAGTCTCTATCTGGACTTTCCTAAGATTTATTTTAAGACTACAAAATATTTTATGGAAACTATACATAGACTCGCTCATCCCCTACCATACTACTTGTTTTCAAGGTGTGACATGAATGAGAAGACTTGCAATAAAAAAATAATTTATATATCTAGTAAACCAAAAAAAAGTAGAGCTTTAAATCAGATTTATTTTGAATGTAAATTTAAAATAAATCTGTAAAGGAAAATAATATGATTAATCTACAGTTGCCACCAATTTAAAAGAACTATGTGTACCAAGAAAAGCATTCAATGCAAATCGCATTCAAAATGCACTATATATAAAGTGTTTGTATTTTTAAATAACAAGTAAATGGTATAATCAAATACAAAAAGCTTGTCATTTAATAAAAGAGTAGCAAACGTTACATTTTCTTGTAGTCTGAAAATTGTTTCTAACAGGGTCTCCACAAAACTTTAAAATAATAATATATAATCTAAAGAGCCTTAAGTAATTAAAGAGGAAACATTTGGCAAGCAAGAGTAAATAAAGGGTCAAAAGGATAAGTTACAGATACATCTTTTTATTCTTACACAAATAAGAAAAAGTAAAAACATACCACTGTGCAACCTTTTTAGTGTCTCGTAAGTGAAAAAACTTGTTCCCGAATATGGAATAACTCCGAGTAAAGTAGGCGTGTACCCACGATACAGAGTAGACCATCCTTCTGTTTTCCATGTTTTAACAAAGACCTGAACTAAACTATTATACCTGAAAATATAATGATTTTTGCTTTTAAATTCCTAAGGAAAAGTATATTGAATAAATAAAGCCTGGCTAACTTTACAAAAAAAAAATTAAACAGAATTATCAAAATATATTTATTAGTAAGCTTATAAAGCCTAGCTTATCTATTAGAAAAACTAAATCACACAGAATTTCATTTTAGAAATTTAGATGGGCATGATTGGGAATAACTTACATTAAATTGGGAAAATGTGTATGTAATTTTATGACATAAAATACAGAATTTGAACTTAAACTCATAGCACATTGCTCAATTTTTTTTTATATAAATATAGCAGACAATAAAATTTTATATTTCATCATTCAAATTTACTGAACAAAATATATATTAAAAAATTAAACATTTTAATAATGAACACAAGCAAACAAATCTGTAGATAATAAAAATATTTTCTTGACAATAAATTTAATTGTTTGCATACCTCACTTAGCATGTCAAATATATGTTTTTTTTCTCTTTCAAACATAGACATCTGAACAGGTTTCATGGGCCCACAGCAGAAGTCACTCATATGCCTCGGTTTATCAAGCATTATTGGTGTTTATGACTGCAGTGGTGCTGTAAACATCATGATTGTACCAATATTTGCATGCTCAGATAAATCCTGATTTCTTTAGAAAAAAGTCGATGATTGCATCAGGGTACACCATCTTCTAGGCAAATAGTTACTTGATACATGCACTTCTGGATGTAAAGAGGCCAACGTTCAACATATTATGCTAAGGGGAACATTCTGATAACTGTCCACAGGACCGATGGTTGTTGTAGAGCAAACCATGAAACTTGTTTTATAGGCTAATGTTTGTTGCTGACCTGCTAAACATTACATAATTTATTTCTTATATCTTCTTCATTGTAAATGGACAACAAGGTAATGCTCCTTATTACAAGTCTGAAACTATCATAGAGGGGTTTTATGATCATACTGATGAATTCCATTCAATGTCCAGGCCTCTTAATTTGCCGGATAACAACCATGAAGAGTGATTCTGGGAATCAGAGAGTGCCAGCTCAGAGCTTACAAACCTTCCCGTTATAATATACAGTAATTTGTTAAATTTTTGCCTACCAATCTGGGGCAATCTTTCTCAGTTCATTTACCATAAACTTGTGCAATCCTTTTCAAGACAGCTTACAACTATTTTCCGTGCCAAATGTGGAGCAAATTTGGTATTAGAAGGGTGGTCAAAAGTTTTTGACTGATTAGTTTAAACACATTAAATATTTCTTAGACTATTAATATAAATATTTGGTTATATCTTAAGGAAAATACAGTTATACAATTTTAGAAATTATCGCAAATGATTAGTAGCTTACATTTCTTTATGGGTAACAGCCATACGAGCTCTAGCAAGGTCTAGTGGGTAGGTGAATGTTGTAGATACTACTCCAGCTAATGAACCAGCAAGAACAGAAGTTCCAGGTTTTGCCTTTCTATGGAAATATTATTTCTATTATAATTTGTTTTTAAAAAATAAAGTTTGTTTACCAAACTCTAACATTAAAAAATATATATTTACCAAATTAACAAAAATTGCACATTGCCATTTAGAATTAATATGAAACAGGAATGTGATAAAACTGATAAGATTTTTTTTTATCACTAACATCAGGTGTGGGCTAATCAATGCAAAATTGGGAAATATAAAAAAAAATTGAAGGGTCACTGGAATTGGTTGAATTTTGATTTTAGAAAAAATGATTAGTCATACCTGGAAATATACAAGCAAAAAAAAAAAAAAATGGTGAAACAGATGAATGAATCCTAATTTGCTCATTATACAATTTCAACATGACTTTTTATTGTTATAAAATACTTTATTTAGAGACAGCCTTACAAAATGGAGTCTGAAAAATATGAATGAGGCTATGTGTGGCTTTATGTGATCAGCAGATAATAAATAAATAAAAAAAATTCACATATGCATCAAATTATACTAATCGTTTTTGTACATATATGCTTACGGTTACAGATCAGAAAAAAAAATTAAGACGCAGACAGTTTTAAAAGACAATTAAGTTTATTTCTGACTCGGAAAGTTGTGAATACCCCTCTCCCCGGAAACCTCAATTTCAATTATTAGGATAAACTGTAGGATGAATATTAAACATTCAAAGGCTTGAAAATGCATCAACACATAATGGTAAAATGGTTTTATAAATAGGTTTAACAGTTATTTTAAATAATATTTTTTAATAAATTTTATATTGCAATGGTTTAAAACAATCTTCCTAAACACACTGATTGTAAAAATATAAAAGTTAAATAAAATGTGAATGTAAAATACCTTTCTTCAAAAGTTTCAACATGGAGAATATGCTTCCACTGTTCATGAGAAGCAAATTGGATGGAGGCATACGGAATTATGCGAGCCATTGTAGCTGAATTTCCACGCCATAAACTAAGAATACCAGATGTACGATAGCTATTCATAATAAATTGAAGAGCTTCTTTCAAAGAATAGCGTTTGTTTGTAACTGCAAATATATGTACACAAATATAAAACATTGTGCAGATACATATTTATAGGTTTGTAATTTTGACTTTTATTATATACATAGTAAAAAATGCGTAATATAGATAAAAGTTATAAACACACAAACACAAAATAAAAAAAAAATATTAAAAAAATTCCAGGAAATTAAAATATTTTTTTGTACATAAATATATTAAGAATATCTCATTAATATTTCCATAGACCCTTGAAGGTGCTTTTTTTAAAAAAAAAAGTAGTTTAAAAAAATTAATTAAAAAATATGTCCATTTAGTCTGAGTTTCAAGCCATGAATATTAATAAGATAATGTGGATTTGTCATATTTGAACTTAAGAACATGTTTTCTTATCAAAAATTGCATGTCTTCACTGTTTCATAGATATAACCTTTATTGTGTCTCAAAATAGGAGAAATTAGGGATAGTTAAGAGATACTAGCTCGAACAATTTTTTTGGATATAGAGCCTATTGTTAATCATCAATATTTGTATTAGTAGACTATACAACATGCTAATTTCAAAACTGTTTAAGATTTATATATTTCAACGAGTGCTCCATGCAGCTAGTACACTATATGTTTTAGAATCATACTTTTTTAATTCAATAAAGCTAAATGTTATAGAACAAGTTTGTTTGACACTCAGGTCTTGAAATTAGTCAATTGCAAGCAAAGCAAACTGTAATATATTGTTAATTAGTAACTGCATATCTTTGAAGCCTCTGCAAACAATCACTTTAAAAAGTTCTTTAAAAATAAAGCTAAGTCTATTTAAAGTATATTAAATTAATCATATATTCTAAAAATAACCACTAATACAAGTTAAGATTTTAATTTTAAGTTCATGGAAGTGATTCAACAGAGAAGAATCAACTACAAGTTCATAATGCCCCATTTAAAGGTTAAATTAAGTGAACAAAAACTTTCACATTTTACCTTAATCAAAAAATGTCGGACATTAAAATAAGCATATCATAGCAAAACACAAATTGATTGTTCCTAGCTTGAAATAAAAAATGGGATTGAATTATAATACATCTATTCAAATGAATGTCCCCATGCTTTATCTCAGTAATTTTTAAAAAAAGGAGCTTTTTCAGATAGCTAACTCGTATAAAATGAAAAAAAGCAGACTAGTAACATTGCCTATTTTCATAAAATACCAATAACCACTAGTCTTACTTAAGTTACAAATTTTAACTTATGTTAAAAATATTTCCAGTAATCCATTAAGTTTTATAAATGTTATTGTTAAATTGCAAAATAAAGATTAATCCTCAAACACATGTGGATGAATAAGTCTAGCATTTTTAGTACAGTAAAGAAATAAATTATTGTTATTTTGAGAATATGTTTAAAATCGAGATAGTACTATAATAAATTTTTTAACTTTGATATAGATTATTGGAGATGTTAAATTATTAAAACTGGATAGTTAAAATTTTATGGTACTTTAAGATTATTTTATTTCTTATATCGAAATATGTGCATTCGTTGATTTCGGTCAAAAGAGAATATCAAATTTATGCACAATATATATAAAATATATTGCTTTCCCATTAGCAGACAAGCAGCATAACAAAACAGCTAAAATGTGCGCCAAAGATATTAAGTAATTGAAGAAGGTGTAATGCCTTAATTGACTGAAACATGCTGATGAGGGTTCTAGTGACAAGCAGGCTATCGTGTATGCTATGTGCAAGATCGGGATGTTCTTACTTGCCCATTGAATATATATTTTTAATTAATGTCTAATAATGTTGATGATTCAGAAGACAGGAAACTGAATTGTAATTTTAAACCACACATTCATATATATTGATTATTGAACTTGAAGTGAAGTGGCACTCAATTCACCAAATTTACATGGAATGACTAACATGAGGACATTTGGACTGCATCACATTTAACATGAAGTAGTCCACTTTAAATATGAAAATGCCTAAAAACTGGGCAATTACAACCCTTAAATCTGATTTCTTAACATTAGTTTAAATTGAACCCATGTTATTTTACTTCTAATGTAGTTTGGTAAAATTAATTTTGAATAACTTGTGGTGACAGGAATTTGTGAAATGCTCATTGTGCAACTGTAGTGCACATACAAAATAGATTTTCTTCTTGTGGAAGTTTGGAGTGTAGGAAACCCACTTTAAATAAAAAACAAACAACCATTTTTAATCCTAAAAAAATAGTGGTTAATTCTTGCAAAAGAATTTATAACAGAAGTAAATTGAGTAACATTGTCCTATTAAACTACTTAAAAAACCTCAGTTTAAGGTTTGCATAAAATATATATATTTAAAAAGAAAATATTAAAATTAATTTGTAACTACAAAATGGCAAACAAAGTAACATTCATTGAACTAACACATTTAATTCAAAAAATAATAGTACTACACATCAAACAAAAGGTAAACTACAATATATCAGGAATAAGTCAAATAATTTGTGATACATTACTTTGGAAGTTTATTTTAGTGCGATCTAATGGGGCAATGGTTGTTTTAGCAACAGCTCCAGCTGTAGCACCAGCTATCAGTGATGCAAAAATATCTTTTGAGCTTCTGAACTGAAAATTAAAAGTACATATGAATTTCAAAACATGTTTGAACTTTAAAACCTAATTTAAAGTTAGAATCCATTTTAACTTATTTTGTAAATGGAAAAATTCTGATTTTTTTTCATTTTGTTTCTTTTAGAGTCTTAATTTTTTGATAAAACATACAATTAAATAATTTTCCAAAAACCTAATATACCCTACACAAACAAACATTTCATATAATTTTCACTGTGAAATTCATTAGAATTTATTTATAAATTTTGAGGAAGTCTGTTTCATTAAAGAGTTTTTTTTATATATAACTACAGAATTTTCTGAAAAGTTCTGAAAAAGACCTAAATTTCTTTGATATTATAATCTTTTCCCTCTAATATTTCAATAATTATAGAAATATGAAATCTCTCAAATTTTAGAACATCATATGGAAATTAAGTAGCATCTATGTTATATTATTATGTTTATAGATAAATCTATTAAACTGGAACTCAAATTGCATACCAATCAACTTACATAAGCAGACATCTTAATAAACTAGTAGATAAACTATCAATAACTTATTTATTAAAAAAAAAAATTACCAAACATTTTGGCCAGATGAGCGCTTGCATCATCGGCAATTAAAATAGTTGCATTTTTCAATTAGTCTTTAAACATGAACATAATCTGTATACATTGCCAAGCTTGAAGTGAATCATGTTGCAACAGTTTACTTATTACAGTAAGTTTTAAACAAAGTTATCTAAATAAAAGCCAAGCAAAAAATATTGAATTGAAATTTTTTAATTTTGAAGTTAAAAAAATTCATGGAAACATATTGTTTTTTCAGTTTAGTAGCAATTGTGAACAAGAAGATATTTGAACATAGAACTAACCAGTATAAAAGAAAACTCATGTACATACATCAGGGTTGTAATGATTTAAATCAATTTATTTCATCTATGAAAATTTATGCTGCTTTAAAAAGGGATTTAATTTTTAATGCAAATTATTAAATTGATACAACTATATAATAACTTTCATATTTTTATTTTTGAAAATACATTGCCCAGTAGCAGAAAACTTCTAAATAGTCCGTAACATGATTTTGTAAAGTAAATATTTTCAGTAAGTAATTTTTAAATAGATATCAGTATACATCTCTTGTAAAAAGAATATCAATGACTAATAAATAAATTTTGTCTTGTACCAAACCTATTATTTTCTAGATTATACTACACATATTAATCACTCTCAAGAAATAAAGTGCCAAAGTTTTAAACTCGTAAAGAATAACAGAAGCATGGATAAATAAAAATTTAAAAAAAATTATTTTAATCTTTCTTACTTGACTTGCTTTTTCTGACAAGGAAAATTAATGAATCAAAGAGAAATCTATTGTTTTTCTATTCTAATTATTTTTCAAAGTAATGCAACTATAAAAGCTACTTCTGATACAGTTTTTCTTTTACCGGGATACATTGAAAGCAAATTAGATTTTAAATAGATATCAGTATACAAAATGCAGAAAGTAAAATTCCTCTACCTCCCTTTAATATAAAAACATTGTGAAAGGAACATGTTCATAAAGAAAGAACATAGTAAAATGTTGAGATCGCAAGTTTTCTTTTTAATATTAAAAAAAGTTTTGTGGATAGAACATTTTATATATATATATTATTAGCAAAAATAAAAACATGTTCCAATCTGTCCACAACGTTTTAAATTTTTTTTTTAGAGATTCTATTTAAGTAATGTTTAATATAATCTCATAACAATATTTCGTTAAAAGTATTATCGATTCAATTTTTAAGTAAGTTGTTCATCTTACGATATGATACAATATGTGCAGGTAACTTAATTGCATCTGATTAGTTCTTTTAGTTACTTTTTCTTTTATTCTTAGTAAGTACACTAGTCTCAAGCTATAACGTTTGAAAGGTAGGAAACAGGTTTCAGAATCCAGTTTATGTTCTAAAATACCTATTTATCAATATAATTGTCAGTTTGTTCAAATATAGATTATTTCCACAAATGTGAAAGTTTTTTTTTAATTATTACTATTCCTATGAAAATTGTTATAATCATAAATAAAAAGCTAACTTTTTCACGATATGTACTGAAAGATTAATTTTATGTAAAAGAGAGTGAAAGGAGAAAAAAATAAGAAGTGTTGTAGTGAGTAACATATAGTAAAAACAACTAAAATCTATATTATTCAATAAACTACCCAAATTGTTTTACATAAACAAATGAATAATATTCTTAAATATTAATTGTGTTTAAAATAATATTCGAAATGGAATTTTTGCTTAAACCTTATGTAATCATTAATTCCAATAACAAAAATACTAAATATTTAAAATAAGTTTCTAATTAATGGTAGAAAGTACAACATCCTGCGGTAGGTCTCACTTTTACGATTGTATAGAGGTTTTTCATTCCTTCCGTCAGGTACTACTACCAGAAAACTCTTAAGTTGGTGCTAAAAAAAAGTTTAAAAATTCTAAATTTTTTTTATGAGAATTTGCTACCTAATGAAAGTAAATTGAGCTTTGTGTCAGCATTCATGTTTTCAACAACTTTGTTTTTTAATTCACGATTTTAAGTTAAAATAGAATACAAAATGGACATCCTACCAGCAGGATGCAATGATTAATGGGAGGTCACCTTAGAGTAGGTATAGGAATAGAGAGAGAAAGCCCCTTACTTTTTCTCCCGAACCGCGGTCCGACGTTAACCATGTGATTGTCACTGGAAAGGTTTCCAGATTTGGCTAAAATCTTGATGCGTTCGGATTTGGCTATGTTACTTATATTCTACAATCAATAATTTGAACACAGCGCTGTTTTGTAACATTTTGTGTCATTCTTTTTCGTACGTATGTGTTTTTAGACTTATCCTTTTTCTTAATAGCTTAATTTAGTGCTTAGTAATTTTGGACTTATTCTTTGATAGCTTAATTTAGTGCATTCAGTATAGAATGTTAAATTTCTTTTTTTCTAATTTAACTCTTGTCTTGTTATACATAATATTTTGTCAGAGACTGTTTAAGGAATTTTTGTGACACAGGCAAACGTGAGTTTGGAGCCCCAATTTTCACAATTAATTTTTATTGTATGCATTTATCGCGATTTGTACGTTTGTCAAGTAAAAAACCTACATGAGTTTGATGCCCCAATTTTTATAAAATGTTTTTTATTGTACGCGGATTTATCACGTTTACAAATTGTGATAAAAGCATGTCAACTTTTTTTATTTAAAAAAAACCCTGTATTCATTTATTAAGATGAAAACACAAGAAAAGTCAAACCCGAGCTTTAATTATAAAATAATATATCAACGGAAATAAAGTCATATAATATTAATATAAAAATATTTAACAGTAATATGTACATTAATTAAAAAGTACAAATGTTAACTAAATATTACAAATTTCCAACTAAAATATTTTACATTTTCATTTAAAAAAAATATATATATACATTGACCCCTTCTTAGTCTGACGCTCCAAGCGGCCGCTTGGACCTTAAGCCGCCCCTGTATTTTGCAGATAATTTCGCTTGGCATTCAGTTTGAATATGATTAAGCCACACATTTTATTAACGAATAATTGCTAATAAACAGAATTGGCCCACTGTTTATCAATTTAAAACAAATTTTCGATAGACGGTAAGTATGTTTTCTAAGTGAAAGGTATTTATAAACTTACTTTCATAATAAGGGATTTAAATTTAATATATAAAAACTTTCTTTTAAAATATTATTATCTTTATGATAAAAAAATTGTATTCAGATATATATTAAAGAACTAAATATACTAATTTATCGAAAACAACTTTAAGAATTTGGCGCAAAATGTACCGCCACACCCAACACAAACATAAATAAGGGATTTCAGATAATTGAACAATATTGTAGCATATTTATGACAAAATATATCAAATATATATGTTATTCGTACAAAATTGTCCAAAAATTTGCAGGATAATGAGACTTATTCTGATAAAAATCAAGAGTTATAGTTAGGTAAGTATCGACTAACAAATTTTATCATTATTATATCAACTTAAAACATACTAATAATTACTGATTATACATATCAGTAAAACGTTACAAATCTTCCTTTCATTTATCTTCCGGAACAAGCATATGCACAACAAGAAGACACCATTTCATACAGATATTGCAAAGCGAAATTGTCGCCACAAACGCGTTCAACCACACGGCCATTGAAATAGCAGGGGGGAGAGATTGACGACAAGAAGAGGCGAAACAGATAGTGACGACAAACACATGACTTAACTCCAGACCCACGATAATAGGGTTACTCCCTCTCTCTACTTCCCATATATGCTCTAAGGAGGTCACATATAAAAGTGTTTACAGAAGGTCTTTTAACAGGACTTTGACTTGTATATTCTATTATTAAAGTTCAACTGCTGAAATTAACAACATTACTAACAAAAATACCTTTGGAGGAACATCACTTTCTCCATTGGTGACTTCATCTGACACAGATTTGTTTCTGTAAAAGGAAACTATTTAAAATGGGCTAAAAATATTTGTTAGTAGTTATTGTTCCAAAACATTTAAGAATTTATTAAGAATATAATAAAATATTACTGCTTTTCAAACTTTTTGTATAATATGGAGGGGAAAAAATGCTCAAAGAAGTATATAAAAATTCTTATAAATGTTTAAAAAATTTTAAAACATGTAATGTTTTTTATTTTTATGAAGTATTATTGTTCATTAAAAACATGCGTTATGCCACTACTCACAAGGGTGTAAAATAACGAAAAAGAGTCTGCCTGGATTAGATTAGGAAACAGATTGAATTATTATTTTAGAAGTCCTATGAAAATATAAAAATAGAATAAGTCAAATATAAAACAGGTTAAAGTTCAAATACATTTGGTTGATTTTGTGTTTAACTGCTTTAACAAATCTTACCACATTTCAGTTTAAAAAATATCATTCAACAAAAAAATATTATTAGGTGAGGAATAAAATATTTAAATAATTTTCTTAAATTATTAATGAAATTATTTAAAATGCTATTTGCATTTCAATACTATTAATATTTGATTAATATACCTTCAAGCTGAAATTATAGAACACAATCCACCCTAGATTGACAATCTTTATCATAAAATTCAAGCACCATATGAAAAATTTTGCCTTCCTAGAAATTTACCAAGGGGAGGTTCTACATTTTTTTTTAGACAAGCTAAAAAGATATGTACTGTGTTGCTAAACTGCCTGTCACAGCTCTTAATTATAAGTTTGAAATTATTCCTTTTGTATCCCATTGGAACTTATATATAAAGCATCCTATTTTTTTAAGTTGACACCAAAATTATCAACAAGGAAAAACTTATAAAAATTTGTTCAATGATTTCTGCATGATTGACAAATAAGGAAACAAATAAATGTATGATATTATTTTCATTTATTAAACTTCTAAACATTTCAAATAATACCACATACATTGAATTGTCAATGCACATGAATAGAGACAAATCCCTGTACTGATTTATAATATGTATAGATAAATATGATCCTCAACTAATATTAAAATTGGGGATCATATTTAGGAAAATATTTAAAATATCTATACCTTCCACTGCTTTTAGAAGACATCTTATAAGAAAGTTACATATGAATTTGAAGTTGTTGAAACACCTATAATTTTTTTAAAAAATAAGAAGATAATCAAAAAATAAATTTATAAACAGTTAAAATAATACATAAATAGATAAAATACTAACATAAATCTCCAAAAATTTGATTGTCTAAAAAAGTAATTCTTTCAAGCAAAACAAGAACTCAAAGGTGTCTTAAAATCACAAATAAACAAATAAAAAGCAAGATCATTTAAAATGTATTGAGCGGTAACCCTGATTTCTGATCAAATCTGGTGACCCTTTTCGGCAGCCCTGTAAGAGGAAAAAGGAGTTCTTTAATTGAAAAAAAACCCAGTTTTTGTGGCTATAAGTACAACCGTACAAATATAGGAAAAGTCGTCAAGGGTTACCGTTAACTGCATTTTAACTGTGAAATCAACTTAAGAATCAGGCCTTTGTGATCACATTAACCCAAGTATTTAATAGTTCTGCAATTTTTTTTTACTTATTCTTCCAAAATCTTATATATATTTTCATATATAGAATAAATATTCACTATAGAATATACTATATATATATATATACTATAGAATATATATTTTTATATATATTCTCAAATTATGAAGGTAGTTTGCATCAAGTAAAACCTGTATGTTGAATTTTTTGTAACACCCACAAAATTTACAATTAAAAGAAAATTGAATTAAATAATTTTCAAAAAGTTTACGTTAGATTTCATTAGATTAAATTATATTTTTGTCTTTATAAATTCATTATAAAAGTACTATAATGTTCATATACTACAATCTGCTTGGTCATAGTTCGATTAAAATATCAACTTAGATATTGAACTATTTCTATAAAATGTGTAAGAAAAATATATTCAAGGAAAAGTAGTACAACTTATCCAAAATATACAATCAAAACTTCCTATAACTTTTATGTTTATTAAAGGTTGAAATGATAACGTAATTTTATATAGGACTTACTATAATAATGGGAATAATATAATAAATTAGATTCCAGAACAAAATTTCATCTCAATGTCTTTTACTACTCATCATCCCGAAAAAGAAAGCAGAGGTGAAGGGAATGTTGATTATTATTACACAATATCAGATGTTTATCCCTGTTTCGCTTCAAGACACGGTTAGAGGCGGAGGAAGAGAAGAGGTGAGTGATGTCTTTTTGAAACTTACCGCATGACGCTTGATTTGATTGGTTATTTTTTCCATTTGGATAAATAAGTTTCAAGAAGTCATGACAACAAACGCTGGTTAAATTAACGTTTCACTAAAGATGAAAAAGTGGGCTATTGGCAGTAGTTTGGGAAAATCCCGTAGGAAAGATCCAGGAACAATACTTTGTAATTTTGAACTATGGCCAGATGAAGAAGACAACACCTGAGCTAACACCCCACGCAATCTCATAAAGTTCTTCATGAAGAGTGGGCTAGTTGTAACTTAACCTACCATTGTTCAAAAACCGTTGAAAATATACGAGGCAGTATTTTCGGAATTTTTCTTCGACATAGTTCCCAAACCATCGTCATTAGCCATGGCACACTATGCAGCTGTAGTGCGACGCTTTTTCAGCCTACATCACCATCATCAAACTATAAACAAGATGAATTGAACTGAAAGGAAGTATTAGAGCAGAACAAAAAAATAAACATTTCGCGCTCATTTTGTAAGTAATATCGTTTTGTTCATGTATATTTATTATCAAAAACAATTTATTTTCCTGTTCGCATGCATTTTCTTTAATTACAAATTTGGGAACATTTCTTTTTGATGTAATTTCTTTGTTGCTTGTTAGGAATTCCTTATTACTCTTTTGATTACACCGAAACAAAAGCATAATCAATTTTTAGGTAAACGCTTTTATGTGATAGTTTTTATATTATAAAAATGCGAATATATAGATATTTTCTGCCTTTAAAATGTTGAATCCGGTTTGTTAGCAA
Source organism: Troglohyphantes excavatus (assembly GCA_963932185.1). Lineage (NCBI taxonomy): Eukaryota > Metazoa > Arthropoda > Arachnida > Araneae > Linyphiidae > Troglohyphantes > Troglohyphantes excavatus. The sequence continues at coordinate 36,407,575 of OZ010672.1, forward strand.
TCAAGAAATATAGCTCTACTAACTTCGAAAATCCCATCTATCGTCTTGATGCCGATAAGTATTGAGTTAGTTTAATATATTAATGATAAATGTTAAAGGGTAATTGAAATTTTATTTTTATTCCAGGCAATTTGTGATCAAATAAAAAGTATCTAGAGCAGTGCAGTTATGTGTTCAAATAAAAAGTATCTAGAGCAGTGCAGTTATGTGTTCAAATAAAAAGTATCTAGAGCAGTGCAGTTATGGGTAAATTCCTAGTGTACGGTGCCCCGTTGTCGCCAAGTCCGAAAATTGGCGCCAAGGCAAAAATGACGTTTTTTTTTGTCGCCAAATCAAAATGGCGGTTTGGTTAATTAACGTCGCACTAGAGCCGCACAGTGGGCTATTGGCGATGGTTCGGGGCCTATCTCGAAGGAAAGACCCGGGAACGATGCCTCGTATTTTTGAACCATGGTCAGATGACGCAAAATGGCGGACATTGCATTGGTCCGGGCAGTCGATCATGGTGCTTACAGGCGATCCTTCGGGCAGTTGTTTGGGGCATTTCGATGGCACTCTTAAGTGCACACGCGTTTCGCACGTTTAAAGTCACAGACTCCTGTCGCCGATTTTGTGGTCTCTGGCCTTCGGCCTCCAACTACTCATTATTACATCAATGATCCCCTCCGGGCCGTCGATCATGGTGCTTACAGGCAATCCTTCGGGCAGTCGTTGATCGTTAAATCAACATTTTATATGAAAATCGGAAACAATATCGGATCCAGGAAAAACGAACTGCTGCAAAACGTTGAGTAAAGTTTCCGATCGTCCACGGCAACCATGAAGCACTTGTTGGTAACGGATTCAATCCCTCCAAACACCCACTGGCTTTCCACACTCTTGCCCCGGTTTTACTTGCGTTTGCCGAACTTCGACTCGTCAATCTCAACGACGACACGCTCTCCACCGATAGGAACAGGATTATGAATGAACCACTCCGTACATACCTCCTGGCAGATCCAGTCAGTGACTGTCTGTTTCGCTAGGCGCATTTGCTGCATAACAATCCGGCATCCATGCACCACTCAATCACGGCATGTTTGCCTTTCATCTTCAATTTCCAAAAATACTTGCTATTCAAATAAACGTTGTCCGCGAATACACCACGTAGCCGCCGAACGTCCATTCAAAAATGGCAGAAATGCGTGAAACCAAGGCTAAACTAGATGCGCGCACGCATCATCTAACTAGATGCATCTTCGCATCATCAAGCGCTGCTACGTGGGTAAAAAATTTAGGGTTGCCATAGAACATGATATTTTTGCACGCGTCAAATAGGGTTGCCAAAATATAAACTTTATCGCCCAATCATTTGTCGCCAAATCCGATTTGGCGAGGGCACCGGACACTAGGAATTAACCCAGTTATGTGTAATAAAGTTATTCATTCAATTTATTTTGCATTTAATGTTTTCAAAATTTGTAGGGGTACAGAGTTGTGTGCGATAGCGGATTTGGCTGTGTTTTCAATTTGTCGCCAAATGACCAGATGCGTTGTGCATGTGTCTTTCCTTTTTGATCTTTATGGTTACTTCCTGTTAAACACACAATTACAGTTGACAACTCAAGCTTTGCGTCGTATTTTCGAACCATGGTCAGATGACAAAATTGATTAATTGGATAATGTCAACTGCGTAATGGGCTATCGGTGACGATTCAAAATTCATTTCGAAGGATTTCTATTAGGTCTGCACATTTGGATGAAATAACGTCACACGAGTTCCACAATGGGCTAATGGCAACGGTTTAGAATTTATCGCAAAGGTTTCCTTTCGTTAATTAACTTCATAGTAGAGCTGCAGATTGGGCTATTAGTGACGGTTCGGCGCCTATTTCGAAGGGAATGTAATATGGTTAAGTCCCGATAATAAGGTTTTTAATATTAACCATAATGAGATTTTTATAATTAGCAGAGAAGTGAAATGTAGCCTGATTCCAGTAATAAGTGTTTATTATGTGGAGAGAGGTAAGAAGTTAATAAACAGCATTGAAAAATTTTCAATTTTCTTTATAGACAGTGAAAGTGATATGAACGAAAAATATTTACAAAGTTGAAATCAAGTAATAAAAGAACATTCTTACGTAAAGCATGTCATGCCGAATATATATGAAGTTTCACTTCAGCGAACTCAGTTGACACATTCTTTATCACATCATGGTTAACGGAAGATTAAAAAAGAGCTAGTCAGACAGCTAGTTACCAGGGAGTTACTACAGAGTGAGAACTCACTGAAACATCATCTTATATACTGCTAAGCTGTCAGAAATTAACATAAGGCGCCAGGCAGACAAAGAATAAACAAACATCTCGTTGAAGTCCCACACGATAGGTTCGCATATGGGAAACACCCATACGATACGGAAGACGCATCAATTCGATGACGTCATAACAGGCTCGCAAGCTCGTAGAGCCAAAACGTAAGCAAAAAAAACGGTGTTTCGCTGGAAAGGTTTATGGTACGATTCCGTAAAAGATTTAAAACTCTAAGGATTCGTAATTAGGTAAATGTTTGGCGCAGCTTAGTCAGTTTGGCTCTTGTGCCATTAAACACCATCCAACCAACCAATCCGTAAAAGAGTAGGTTTTTCCCAACAGAATGCCTCGTATTTTTGACCCATGGTCAGATGGCGAGGACATCACCTAAGCTGGCATCCTGCCCAAACTTAATAGGCATCAGGCACTGGACCCCTTCCGGGTCGTCGTTTGGGGCTACTTAGTACTCATTAACCTAATTATTGTATGGAATTTTTGCATAACACACATGTAGGGAAAGAGATTTTCTGTACTACATGGATTTTTAGGTTTGATTCCTAACTGACGGTACCACTTGTTGCGATTATTTTATGTCGCAATTCTGAAATTGGACGCCAAAGTCATTCATTTATCCCTGTAAGTATTGCGTCATAAGCGGCATCTCGACAACAGTTTGAAGCGCATGCATGTACCGTGCGCTAATGTTACAGACTCTTTTTATCGATTTATGGCTCTGGGCAATTGTGCCTTCGGCCTCCGACTACACAGGATCGCAGCTGGTACCCCTTCGAACAGTTGATTAGTGTTCTTACAGAAAGCCTTCGTTCAGTTGTTTGAGGCATAATTTGATTAAATCAGATTAGATTTGCAGATGTCAAATAGGAACATAAAATTTTGATGATGGTCTTAAGCGCAGTTATAGTAAATACAAAAGGCTTAAGCAGCCATAAAGGCTCCCAAACGTTGTGTCTGTGTGCGTGACTAAAAAGCGATTGGAGTTTTTATGTTGCTGACTTACATCACAACCCGGAAACAATCTGAAAACAAATTATTTGCATGGGAAGGCAATAGGAGATTGTGAAAAAGTAGAGAAAACATGTTCAAACTTCACATTGGGCAAAAACCCTTAGCCTCAAAACTTAGAAAAATGAGAGAAGTAAATATTCCAGATTTCTAACATTTTCAACAACTTTTGACATAATTAATGGCCTGGAGGATTGCCATAAGCATCATAATCAACAGCTTGAAGGGGTTACTGGGTTTGATCCTGAGGATTCTGAGTCCGTAGGTTGAAGACCAACTTTTGCTCAGAATAATTAATCAAGGTATGAGGTATCGATAACCCACAGCGCAGCTGTAGAGCTACTTTATTTAATCTACCAACCAGTCATTATGTTTTAGCAACAGATGAAAAAATGTTATTTTAGCCATAGCGTCAATTTTCCAGAATCGTACCGAAGGCACACAACAAATTAGGAATTTACCTAAAACTGATATCCCAACAACAAAAATATAATTTTTAATTAAATTGGCACATCACGAGAACGACGTCTTAGGGACTGTTTTGTTGTTAAATTAAACAATTGCTAAGAAGTAAAAAATCACAAGCTGTAGCTATTTTTATATCAACTAGTTTAAAAAAAATCTTGCTATTCAAAGTTATTTAAATTTTTTATACATTTTAGTAAATTTAATTGGATGAAATTTTCATAAAATTTAGAAGAGATGGCAAAATCTATTTGACTTGAACTCTGCAAAAATGTAAATCTGGTACTTTGTTAAAATTCGTCAACAAACAGGGTTGCATTTGAAAAATCGGATAAAATCATGTTTGGAGCACATGCACAAAATATTGTGAGTAAAGGTAACCATTTTTGTTAGTTCATTGTTACTTGGCAAATGCCACGAAATTTGGTCAGAAAAAGTCGTTATAAATTATACTGCTTCTATACCAAATTTAACTGGAGGTTGGTGAACATAAACGTTTTATGACTATCGTTTGGTTAAAAAAATTCTTATAAATTCTAATATTTTTTGGGCTTATTAATAGTAATAACATGAATTTATGTTTAAATTTCTAAAAATGAATTACTTGCTTTAAGTACTAAATTATATCAAATTTTAAAGTTTAAAATCATATCAGTAAAAAGTATTATTTTGTTAACTCTGTATTTTTTTTTTTATATTCATTTCTTTATTTTTTTTAGGATTCGAAAATGGCTGATGATATTACTGAAGAAAAATGTGTAGAGGAAAATATGGCTGATTTGGAAACAATTTTATCTCAGTAAGGAAATATTATATGGTAGTAAATTATAATAATATATTGTAAAATATAATGAATTGTTTACTTATCATTTTATTCTCTCTTGAAAGACCAGAAACAAATATTTTAAGATTCCTGATTCTTAAAGTTTTAGGAAAAAATTGTTGCTTATTTATAGTTCATTGAGTCTAAAAATGAAAAAAAGCAAGACACTATTTTGATAAATAGATCATATCTCGTTTTTTGATGGACTTTAATAGACAGTTTCCCAAATTGTGGTATCACTGCTGAAGCAAGTTTTTCTAGCACAAATTTTATATTTTCATGTTCACTTTGTAATCCCTTTTACTCTTATTATACATTGTTCAATTTATAAATATAAATAATTATCTGTCTTGAGACAATTTTTAAATAAAAAAAAAATGTAACTACTGCAGAAAAATTAGAATTTTCCAGGTTATGAATTTGGTAAAATTAACAAAAGTATCGCTTTTTGGCCAAAATTAGCACCACAATTTTGTTTACTTTATTACTTTAATAATAAAATAAAACAAAAGATATGTGTTTTACAAAAAATTTGCATCAAATACTCTAAAAAAAATGCATTTTGCATCTTCAAAATCAGAGAAGCCATTGTCTAAATATAAGTTTTTATTTAATTTGGCAAATCTGTTTTGCTGTTGATAATTAAGTATATATCCAACAAACCCAAGTAAGATTGGAAAAAAAAGGATACAAGGCTAAATAGCTATAAATTCAAAACACCCTATAAATTTTCTGACATTAAAATAAGAGAAATGAGTACTTTAAAATATAATTTTTTTTAGAAACTTGACAGCATAGTTTGCTTACTGATAATCGAAAATATGATGTATGTAATCAAGGATAAAAACGGTCCTGAAAGCCAAAAGAATGGGCACTAATTCGCAAGAATAATTTTTAATTCCCCAAAAGAGTTTTTTTTTCATTGTGCGTTAAGGTAAAACATGTTTTTAAATATCTTATATTTTTTTCTGTAACATGGAACTATAAAGTTATATAAAAATGTAGCTAATTTTCCCATACCATATGGGAAGAAAACTGTAACTGCATGTGTTTTCATGAACTGAATGTGTTGATGGCAATTGTGGATTTTCAAATAAGGGCGGAGATTTTTCTAGAAAGGTGGCAAGAAAGGAGGTATTTTAAAAGTGAAAAAGAAAACAAGGAGGAGCCTTCTCTCAAAAAAATTTTAACAAACTCTGAATTTATTTTTAAAATGAACATTGTGTTATCATTGTTTTATTTGTTCATTTTTGTATTTATGTGGTACTTTTTATTTAAAGGCTCAATGATGAAAATACAGTTAGTGATACTTTATTTATGGTAAATATGCCAATTATTTTGTTAATTTTATTTGCTACTTTTTATATGCAATAATTATATTAACTATTTAAATTGGGAATGTGTGTACATTTTGCTTTCATGCATTGCATTTTTTATATAAATAGTAAATTTAATCTATAAAAATTCAATGTGTGTTAGCTTAAATATCTTTAATATTTAGTTTTAAAATATTTTAAACAAGTAAAATACTTTTATACATTTAATGTTTAAGATTTTGAAATTAAATTCTTATAAATTTGAATACTAATTAATTTTTTTAAAGAAGTCCAGACTTCATGTTCATGTACCAAAAATGGTTTATCTAATAATTTATGAATTAAAGTAAAATTTTCACATTAAAGTTGAAAAAAAAAGTAATAAAAAGTCTTCTTACTTTTTATACCTTCATCATTAAAGTACTGTAAAAACTTTTAAGTTAATTTGACATAAACAACTTCATATTCTGCTATTTTTTGTAAAAATTGGAATTTGATTAAATTTTGTATACATTATTAGAAGTTTGAGAATATTCCACATACATACAGGATAGCCATTTTCTTGATGTCTTACATATACAGGATGGTTCTAAAATAACTTTGCTGATATATGATCCCCATGACAAACACAAAGTTCAACGAATGCAAACAAAATTTAAGATATAGGTATTTAAAAAAAATTGCTGGAAAATGGAGAGAATAAGAAAAAACCAACTAATAGTAACCGTTACAGTGATAAACTTTATCAAAATGTAAATGGCGTTGTGACGGTACCTGTAGAATGAAAAACTGGGTTGCAAGATAAAGGAAAATGTGGGAAAAAAACTTTTTTCACATTGTTTGCATAACTCTTGGGAGTAAATCAGTACAATCTGCAGCCTTTTTTTTGTATTGTGCCTCCATTTTTTGTGCTACATATACATTTCCAAAGCCATTAATTTTACTACCCAACTCACTTTGCAATACATAATAGTATGTGTTGGCATTTTAAATTTTGTGATATTTTATAACTGTGAGAGATCGATTTTTATCTTTTCAGTTCAGAGTACATACTTTGAAATACCTATATCTCCAATTTCATTCCCATTTATTGAGTGGTGTAGCTGCTAAACAAAGTTACTTTATTATTATTTTTAATATTTTAGAGAAGAACTTTTTAAAATATCATATGTTTGTAGTTTTTTATAGACAAAGTTCTTATTATATATGTGAAAATCCATGTAGGAAATACTATTGTAAACCTCTGCAAAGAGTTAATTCAAACCTACAACACTAAGTAAAAATATTGCATTCAATTTTTTTTATAGGAGAAGTATCAAATTTTAGTTGTGGAACACTTCATCTCTTGTCATGACCCTCTTGGAGAACTATTTCAAAATTCAATTGTTATTTGCCATGCTAAGGTAAATCCATTAATTAACTCTAAAAGTCATGATTAATAAGAACTGTTGTGGATTACTATTTGAACACTGTTATCAGGGTTCCCACACACTTGGAAAACAGGGAAAACCTGGAATTGTCAATGAAAAGAAAAATGACCCAAAAAGTTAGGGAATTGTCAGGGAAAATGAACAATTTCTCAACTTTTCTGGAAAAGTCAGGGAATTTGTTAAAAAATATTTAGATTAAGATGCCTTACCAAATTCTTTTCCTCACCATCAATGTAATTTTCTTTTCATTGCAAAAATATAAATTGGTAAAAATGATAATTTCTCGAGTTTTTTAATACTTTGATTGGTTATTATTTGCAAGCACTTCCTTTTTACGGTTCTCAACATTTAGCTTTAAAACAAATCCGTATTTTTTCATATTTTTATTTCTGGGATTTTTTTTAAACCTTCTGGAAAAGTCCTGGAAAGTCAACATAGGGCTCTAAGATCTGTAGTCTATACCTCTGACCAGTCATGTAGTCTGTCGAACTCATGGATTGAAAGTGAGGATATTTGGTAGATGGATTGGCCAGAAAAAATCTTTAAACCTTAACCTGACTGACTGCCTAAACCACTGCATGGCCTTGAAATATAACTAGAGGGCAGGTGTTCTGAAATTTTTGGCAATCCTAAAATGAAATTGTGATCTCTGTTTTCTTATAGTATTATAAATTGTATAAGAATGCTTTTATTCCAGTAACCCTAAATTTCACACAAACATTGCACAGTGATTGAAATTTTTCAAGAAGAAAGTAACTTTAATTAACTGGAAACTCCTGTTTCCTGATCATCCGCATAAACAGTCTTTTACTGTATAACAATTTCCATATATAACAATCAAATTTTAGTGGTCTCTTGAATACCTTTATAAGTGGATTCTATTTAGTTTTCCATATATAATTCCATATATAACAATTTCTAGTGGCGGCGATTGGGTAGTAAAAGTGGGGGGGCAAGATCAAGATGAAACAAGTGTGTGTGAAGCGGAAGGTGGGGGGATAGTAATAAAAATATGACCACCAAAACAATGAATATTGCATATTTACTCTTTGTTTTGAATTATTTAAAGAAAAGATACTATCTTAAAATAGGTATAAGACGCCCAGGTCGATTATTAACCCATTTCTGATTATTCCCCCCCCCCCCCCATTTTTTTAATGGAAGGATACAAACTGTTGCAAAGAATCTAATTAATATACTTATTGATCGACCTCCAAAGGGATAAGTATTCTTTCCATTTGTGTCAGTGTAGAAAAAGAAATTAGGAAAAAAATTATCTTCTCACCCTTCCAATTCCCAGAAAATTTCCTGCAGTATTTACAGTTCTACATTTGTGGTGCGACTTTTGGGACCCTGAGAAAAATACTTACAGTTTCAAACTGTATAATAGTGCAGGCACGTAGGTATAGATTTTATGGTGGTTCAGTGACTTATTTCATGGGGGTTTAGTGACTATTTATTTCATGGGGGTTCAGTGACTAATGAAATAATTTCTTTAGGCATCATTTCCCCCTCACCTAGAGGGGGGAATCCTTAAACCCACAAAATCCTCAACCAACCCCCTACCAAATCTATAAAAAAAATTCTGAAAACATTTGTTAATTTTCATTAGTAAAAATAAATATGTTGGCATTTGTATATCGAAAGAGCAACAGTTGTCACTGTCATTAACTACTTTTAATAGTTGTCAATAACTATAAATTTTTAAAATTGGTAAATCACCCCTAATTCTGAAATAAATTTAGAGAACAAATTTAAAGTTTGAGAATCCTTATAATATATGTGTGGGAACGATTAGTTAAATAATTTATAGTTATGGTAATTTAAAGATCTAATAAGCGTTTTAGTTGACCAAAAAAATAAAGAATAACATAAAAGCTACATGAGCTATAGAAATATGGGAGTCAAAAGACTCAACATTGCATGGTATTGTGCAACACAATCGACACTGCTAATTTTTAATTAAACATTAAATATACATAATTTTATTCAAAAGAAATTATTTACTTATTACCAATAAATATTAACTTCCATTAATTAAATTTAAATTGTAAAGATAATTTTAATTCAAAGATCTAAAATAAACAATAAATTTACCAACTTAACAGCGCCAGGTGTTGTCCTCGTTATCTGACCATGGTTTAAAAATATGAGGCATTGCTCACGAGTCTTTACTTCAAGATAGGCCCCGAACCGTCACCAATAGTCCAATATGCTGTAGTGCGGCAACATCCAATGCAGTGTTCGTTCAGAGGTCTAATTTAAGTTTAAGGCTAGTTGGGCGATCTAACTTTCCCTTGCTTTCATTTGCTTTTTTTTGGGCTTAAATATTCCCAAATCAAGGATTTTTAAAACTCGAAATTCCTAACTTTTAAGGATTCCAGATTAGTTAAGAGGGGGGGGGGGGGAGAGGTCGATCGGAACAAAACTGCAAATCACAAACAGTAATAAAACAAGTTTTATTAGCCTTATAAAGTCAAAAATGCTCAGACATTTGGTGCCTATAGATTGCGCCATACTACATTCTGAGTAGTATTGTCTGATCTTGAACTATATTTAGAATTAAACAAAAAATAAAACGGGTGAGATATTAGCCTACTGGTCTGGGTTGATTCTATGGTCCTGGGTTTAAGTCAAAGAGGAAATTACAATAAGTAAAAAAAAATAATTAGAAAGTTAGATAATAATCAAAGAGCAGGTGCTGGGTGTTTTCGCGGGCCAATAAATTAAAAACTATTATAGGAAACATGGGAGATGGTTTTGCTTTAGAATAAACTGGCAACTTATAATGAAGTATTTTAAGGTTAACGAAATTATGTGGTCTTTGTTCTAAGAGTACAATATAGTATATTCTAAACCACAATATGGTTTTCATAGCATGTTCTGGAGCATCTTGTTTATACGACCCCGTTTGAGATCTTTTCCCTTTGTTATCTTTATTTATTATTTAAAATTAACCCTAATGCAACATCATCGGGTTTCTGTCCCAATACCCCATGCTCACAGAGTGGATAATCTCTATATTTATGATTTTTACAGAAATTCGTTTTTTTTTTATTTGACTTACAATGGGGGGGGGGGGGTTAAACCCTCCCCCCCCCTCCCTTACTTATGTGCCTGTAGTAGTAGGAGAAAGTTGGGGTTCAAAATGTTTCTTTTGTTCAGCAATGCAGTAAAACAATTGACTTGTATTTTAGTTTGAAAAAGTGCAGGGGCAATATCCGAAAAAGTGCAGGGGCAATATCCGAAAAAGTGCAGGGCAACCGCCCCCCTTGACCCCCCGAATCGCTGCCACTGACAATTTCCATATATAACAATCCAATTTTAGTGGTCCCTTGAATATCTTTATAAGTGGATTCTATTGTATGTAGTTTTCTGTTACTGTAATTCTTAACCACGGGTCATCACAAACCATTTGAAAGTTTTAAGTCATCTATTTATCTGCAATTTTTATTTGTAAAAATATTGACATATACTTTTTGCCTTCTTTTTTGTAGCCCAGAAAATTGTCAGAGCGTAGTTGCCGAAGTGAAATTTTTTCAGATGATGCTGGCTGTCCTATGGCTTTGCAGTTTGATAAATTTTATTCTGATAGTTCTACTCGAAGGCGCACTAATTCACTGGTTAAACAGCTTACTCAAAAATACCATCTTTTACCATTGTCTGAAAATATAGGACAGTAAGCTATGTGCAAAGTTTTCTTTATAATTCAGAGTATTTAATATTTGTCTGTTTAGTTTGCATATTTTCTTAACAAATGGTTTATTTGGTTGAAATTATAATTTTTTTTAGTTTTCCTTATTAATTTTTTTTAATGTAAATACCTTATATAAAGGTTTATTGTGTATTTTTTATATTTAGTTTGTTGTAAGTTTGTAATGAACTACAAATATCTAGAAGAATGTTATTGTAGTTTTGGATCATGTATGAAAAATGGGTTTTTAATAAGTTTATATCAATATTGTTTGTAGCTGAATATTTTTATATATTTCTAAAAACTAAAATGTTTCCTCTTAAATCATGGTAAACTTGATAAAAATTGCAATATTTTCATATAAGGTTATTTAGTTTTGCCTCAAATCCCTATTTAATGCCAGTAACAAATTGTTTAATTTTATATTTTGAGGAACATTTGGTTATGAGTTTTTTACTCTCCTAGTCTCCTAACATGTGGACTATGTTGAGATACGTTGTATGACTTCTTATTTGCTACTATATCAAATATTCAAATTGATATAGTGCATATGTATGCAAAATATTTATTAGTTACCTTAACTGCCCTGACTAACCTGAGAAAACTCCTGTTAGTAAATATTGCAAATACATGTTATTCCAAGTAAATTATTTAGGGAAGTGGTTAACAAAGGTTTTAGGCATAGCTGTAAAGTTTATTAAATAGTTTGCTCTTCTTGCTTATTTTCAAATATGAATTCATTTTAAAAAAAGTTAACACTTTTTAAGAAAAGTTTTCAAATTCCAAAATATATGTATAATAATATTTTCTAATCTAATTGCTTGTTTTTCTTCTAATAGGAAAATTTTGTCTATGTGTAAAAGAATCGATAGTAAAAGTTATCACAATTTACCTGTTATTGCCGCATGTCATGGTGAAAACCCTAAAGCAACTGTTTTAATAGGTTATTCGAAACAAAGCAACTCAAGATTTATACTGGAAGTTCAAGGTAATCTGCGTTTGAGCTTTGTTTCACGATTTATTTTTTAAACAGTATGATTTTTATTGTATCGTACCAGTTCTCTGCTTAAATTTTAACTTGCATGTTTAATTTATATAAATTTTATCTAAAGGCATGAAAAATTAAGTTTATTTAAAATTAAAGTATCATTTTTAAATATTACATTTTTTAAGGAAGGTAAAGAATTTTTTGTAGATGCATGCTTTTCTATTTTTCTAAAGTATCATTAGCATTTTTCCTGTTTGCTTATAATTTCTTTTTATAAATTATTTTTTACAAGAAGAAAAAAATAATTAAAAGATTTGTAGTTTTGATCTAGTAAAAAAAATCATTTACCTTTATTGACCTGTCTTATCCAAATTCTAAAAACTTTGTTCTGTACTACATCATAGCAAGGTATGAAAAATATATAATTTTATACCAAAGTGGTTGGTTATTTTGCAGTATGTAGTACAAATAATTCATTTAATTTTGTGTATTGATTTGTTTCTTGTAACTTTAGTCTAATTGCTTAATACTTTTTTATTGTACTTAATGTTTAGTTAAGGTGAGTTTCATAGTTTTTTACTCATGGACTTCAGAACATTAACAATCACACTGATTATGCCGGTTTGTTATTGCTCCCTAACTTGTAAGCCAAATTAGAAATTCAATACCTGGTGCAATTTATGAATATTAAGGTGTTCAGTAGTTTAAATATTGAATGAAAAGTAAAAGCCTTAAATTATTTTATTATAATTTGAATTAAAAAAAGTTATAACATATATATATAAATATATACACGCACATTGTTACGGGAATGGGGCAATGTTAAAAAATTAGGATAATAAGCACTATGATCAGTGATATATATGTTATATCTGTTTCTTGATATTTTTACTATTCTAGAATTTTTTTTTCTCAAAATTGTCATCAAACAGTATTTTGAAGTAAAGCACACAATGTAAAATTTCATTGCATGCAATACTAAGGAGTTAATTGAGAAGTGTACTCGCACACCAATGTTTCTTATACAATTGAAAGTTCTGACATGCAAGTTATCAGTAGTTTAAAATATTGAATGAGAAGTAAAAGGCTTAACCTATCTTATTATAGTTTGAATTAAAAAAAAAGTGTTCACTCTAGGCTTTTTTTGAAGGGCGGCCCGCCCTGCCCGCCCTTTTTTCATCTCAATAGCGCCCTCATGCCCTTTTTTCAAAAATGCTGCCCTCTTTTGAAAAAATTCCACTCCTTTTGCCCTTTTCAGTCAAGCCCAAGCGTCCTTGTTTCCCTAGCTGTCTTTAATTAAGTGAATTATGACAGTATAAAAACAAACTTGTATTTAACTACGTTTGTTGAACAATCACGATGATTTTGCGGTAATTTCGAGCACAGGGCATTCAACGAATCCTATTGGTTGCCTATGCCTGCATATAAAAAACTAAGTTTTTTGGAGTGTTTTTTAAAGAGAAGATGATTTAAGATTTTAAAGAGAAGATTGCTACACTCATGCTAAGAATTGAGTATCCATTCCTCTGGGCACGTGTTCGATGTGTCAGTGGGTGACCACGCCAACCCAGGATTTTTTTTTTTTAAAGTGCCTTTTCAATAACGGTGTGCCCTTTTACTGTTAACAACGCCCTGCCCCTTTTTATTTCTAAAGTGAACACTGTGTATATATATATATATTGTTTAGGAGAAGGTGCATTTTTGAGGAAAGAACATTTGATTTAAACAATGTGTAAATTCAATTGATTGTAACCATCAAAACACTTATGAAATTCTTTTTTTTAAATATTATTTTCTAAATTATTTCTATGTCTTATATAAATGTCCCAATTTTTATTTGTTAGGCTTGGTTACAAAGCAAGAGGAACTGCAGAGACTGGATTTCTTAAAAGAAATTCACTTGCAAAGTTTTCCAGCATCATTTGCAACTGTGAGTAATTTTATGAACCATCATTTAGTATTGTGTTATCTGGTATTATGTGTACAGTAGAATCCACATCCAAAATCCACACGTCTAAAATCTGGAATGATCTAATATCCGGACCTTTTCGAATTTCTTACAAAAAAAATTTTAATTGGAAAAATATTAACTTGTTTTTCTATTTTTCTATAAACCAATGAATCGGACGGAAGGAAGTGAAAAGAGGCGAGGGTGACGTTCACCATGTGAGCGAGAGTTAATTTAAACCTTACAAAGTTACCTCTCTCTTTCGCATTCAAATTGGACATACTCAGATGTGAAAAAATTCTGATTCTAATAAAAATGTTAATAATACTTTTCTGTAACGAATTGTCTGGTTGAGAGAATGGATTGGGATGAAATTTATCATGCATGCAGCCATTTAAGCCTTGCAAAGTCATCTCGCTCCTTGACTCACACAATGGACAAACCCAGAATGTGTCGAATGTTAAGAAATTTCAATTCTGCTATAGTAATGTAATCAGTAATAGCAAAACATTACTGATTTAACGATTTTCTATGCATTCTGGCTCCGATGAAATAATGGCTAGCAATACTTTTTTCTCAAATTTATCGATTTCTTTTAATAGTTTTGGTATTAATGTTAAAAAAAAAATACTTGCTGTAGAAAATGTTTCAATTACATATCAAAATCCGGATTTGTTTTCACACGGAGAGGTGAAATGTTTATGAATATCATGATAATCTGGAATCGCTGAAGTCCTGATTATTCCGAATTTGAGACTTTCTGCGTTATTTTGAGTTTTAATTTTTCTTTTATTGATGAATGTTAGTACCTAACCTTTACATGATGGGTGGTTGATATTTCAACCTGAGTCTCATGTTAAAAGCAATCACTCATCTTTTAAAGGTTAAGAAAATTATATTTAATTTCTTTTATGTAACACTAACTTGTAGTTTAAAGATAAAAAGAAATTAAAATATAAACCTTAAAAATACAAAAAATATCCAAGCGAAATTTCAATTTCAAAATTAAGTTTTTTTTTTATATCTTTTTACATTTGCAAATTTTAAATTCCAATCACTAACTATAATTTATTAAATGTATTATAGTCAATAATTGCTAAAATGACCAGAAATTCTTTTAAGAAGTAGTTTTAAAAAATATTATAAATTTTAAAATCTGATAACCTTTTGAATTACGAAATCACAACTAATACTAACTAAAGATTAGATAATTTTATTGAAATTCTTTATAATTATATATTGTAAAAAATTACCCCATCAAGAAGTCTCATAAAATATAATGTTTACATTTAAGAAATTTTATTATTGTCTAGTTTATATTTATACTCATAGACCTAAGCAACTTCAATATACTGAATTACAGTTTCTCCCTTGCAATATTCTGAAATTGGAGTTATTTTTTTGTAACACCTTTTCTCCCTGAGTTTGTCTATTTTGTTTACCAGAAATAACTGCAGGAACGCATTCATGCCCATGTATTAATCTTTACCCCCCTCTACTCGCAACCAGCTGATTTGTTACTGGAAAATACTGATAACATTATTGTAGAAACGGATTTCTTCACATTCTGAGTTCGTCCAATTTGAGTCCCAAATGAGAGGCAACTTTACAAGGTTTAAATTAACGCATGCACACCTGGTGAACTTTACTACAGCCTACCATGTTATTCCATCCAATTTGTTGGTTTGGGGAAAAGGAAAAAGCAAGTTTGTAATTTTTCCAATAATTTTTTTTTCAGCTTAAAAAAAAATAATTAAGAAATTAAAAAAAAGGTCCAAATATTATATAATTCTGGATGTTAGTCGTCTGATGAAATGATTACAAATAAAATGTGTCCTAAACAAATACAACCACACTAACATAAAAAAAACTTGTCAAATAAAAACACATTGTTCACAATTTTGTTTAAATTCTGATATCTAAGTGAGTGTATGCAGACTGGAACTATTATTTTACTATTAGATAGAATTTGGAAGAAAAATATATTAAAAAGAAATATTTATTATAAATTTTTTAAATGGATCTTTAATTCCATAAACTTTTCAAATGGATCTTTAATTCCATAAACTTTTCAAATGGATCTTTAATCCCGTAAATTTGTCTCTATTCTAGATTGATACACATGTGTATGCTCATTATGCTTTCCTAGAATATGAAGGAGAAGAACATTCTGCTTTAAATCCAGTTAAAGACAATAGCATTTGCATGGAGTGTACATGGTCTGATACCTTTGCATTACTGGAGCCACTCACAGCTGCATGTACATGTTTTGCTGTCAGTATTGTATACAATTTTAGAATTTTTATATAATTTCTGAAATATCTGAATGTTTAAAAGCCGCAACAACCTTCAAAATGAACATGTCATTTTGTTAATTAATCTCCATAATTTGGTTCAATTAATATAATGGGATAAATATATAAAGGAAATACTTTATTGAATTTGTAAAGGCTGAGAATATATTTCAAAAAGAAAGCTTAGGTTTCTATAATTAAATATAAGAGATAAACATTATCACTATTTTTTTTCATGTCCTGTTGTACTTATAAGTTTTGTTAAAATAATTCAAGTGTCACCTAAATGTTGTTGTTTTTTCTGTTTCCTGGCTTTATGAGAAAGGCTTAACTGAGTATTTTAGAACATTTTTTACCTATGTCCTATGTTCAAGCCCTTAAAGATGAATGATCAAACTCCTGGTAGTTCACATTTTCCACATACATTATTAGAAAGTATCCTACTATATTTTAGTTTGCAAACAAAATGAAAATTTTTGGAATTATAAATGAAAAAAATGTATAATTTTTTTGTTTTTCAACTATTAGGGTTAGATTAATTGATTCACAAACATATATGCAATGCATGCTCCCTTTTAGGTTCTGAAACCCCTGCCATCAAAAGTTCAGCTTTTTTTTTTGTTGTCTTCTGGGTTCAGAGGTAACTTTTTGGAGCACAGCTAAAAATAATAATTGTTTTAAGATTAACATTGTGATACTACCTTTAATGTTTACTTTTCAGCTGTTCTTTATTAATAGCATTGTTATTTATATTTTACAGAAGATAAAAGCTGTTGGTGGCAACACTGTGACTGGAGCATTTTCACTTTATAAAGAAATCCAGTTTATTGAAGTAAAATGTTCAATTTTACATTTTAAAAATATTTAAAATTTTGTTTTGCTGGAGATATTTATTTAAATGAGTGTTTTCTTTTATTTATCAAGTACAAACTATAATGCTGATGATTATTTATAAATCATTCAATACAAGAAGTTAAATTGAAGGTCTAGATATACATTAAAGTTTGCTTATAACAATATTCAAGGGACTCCCAGATTTTTATCGTTATATTTAAAATTGGTTATACCTGAATCAAAAAGAAGTTATCCCAATTAAGCAAAGTGAGCGGATAAGTGAAAGGTTAAGGATTTGGGAGTGGAGGTTCGAAAGCTCACGGGTGTTGCATATCTTATTTGGCTTGTAAAAAATATGTAATGCTATTATAATATCTACTGATTAATGCACTGTTTATTTAATCTCAAAGTAAAAAATTGACCTGCGTTAAATAATACAATATTGTAGTGTTGGCTTTAATAAAATGTTCTTCATTTGTCAAAGAGAACCAAACTTTAAGTAATAGTGCAAATAATCTTTTTCTTATATTATATAAAAAAAATATTGCTATAAAAACATGAAAACTATTGTAGAATAAGAATGACATGACTTTTTTATAGCATTAAATATTCACTTGTTATAAGTATTTTTTATAATTTTTTTTTACAATATTGTTTTAGACTTTGCAGAAAGGCCTTCAAACTGGTATGATGTCTTGGTCCAGTTCTGAATGTGATGTAATGAAAAGAATAAAAGAGTTAATAAATGGTAAGCTATTTAGGGGAGAACTGGGATGTATGAGACAGTGTTTTTACTAAATCAGTTGTATCTAAACCCAAGAATGGAACTGATCATATAAATACAATATACATATAAATACTGTTCATATAATTATCTCTTGTTCTATCATTCATATAAAAATCCAATCCCTTGGCATCCCCCTGTTTAATAAATTTTTACAGTTGAATCAAATCTCTCCTAACCCTTTTCTCTTCCAAAGTATACATATTCAAATTTCTTAATTTATCTTCATAATCCATGCCCAAAATTCCTTTGACAATTTTAGTAGCCCTGTGCTAAATTTTCTCTTGCAATGTCTTTTTTAAGATATGGTGACTAAAACTGTACAACATACTCTAGATGAAGCCTTACCAAACCTCTATACAATGGCAAGATTATATCCTTAGATTTTGATGAAACACTTTGCATGATGTAACCCAACATTCTTTTTTGCTAGCTACTGGACATTGATGACCCATTTTAAAATTTTCGTTTACTAATACTCCCAGATTACTGGCTATATCACTATCTTAGATATTAGCCCTTGTAAAAATAATGCTAGTTTCTAATTTTGGTACCTATGTGCAAAACCTGACATTTGATATTAAAAGACGTACCCCATTTGACATCTTATTCTGATATTTTTGTAAAATCATCTTGCAATTTCTTTATTTGTTCCTCAGAATTCACACTCTCCATAATTTTTTAATTTGCGGAAATGCTGACCTTGCCCCTAATCTCCCAACTAACATCTTCGATAAAAATAATAAAGAAGAACCTAAGACAGAATTTGTATCTGCTGACTCCTACAAGTTAACCATTTTCTTTTCCACTGTAAAATTGCACCCATAATTCGTAAACCTTTTAATTTGTCTTGTGAATCTAAATCTTCTTGTGAGGAACTTTATCAAAGGCTTCCTAGAAATCAATGTATACGACATCTACACCGTTTCTTTGATCTAATTCTTCAGTAATCCTATCATAGAATTTAAAAATATTCTTTGTGCAAGATCTTTCTTTGCTGAATTCATACTGATTACCTGACAGCAAGCTCTTTGACTCCAAAAATGACATAATACGATTTTTTATTAATATTTTAAAAGCTAACTGGTCTATAATTACCAGGTTCACATTTTGCCCTCTTTTTAAAAAGCAGAGTGACATTTTCTAATTTCCAGTCTGTTGGTACATAACCCGAATTATACGTTGCTTTAAAAATTGTACATCTCCCATTTTTTCAGTGTATTCCTCTAGTATTTTTGAATAAATTCATGTGGTGAGTGGGTTTAGTTAGTTTTCAATTGAGTTTATTTTACATAAATTAACATATAATAAAATTATAACAAAAGTTGCCGAATTGATAAATCACGGACAAATACTTTGGTATTACATTCTTTGTATATATCGATTTTCACCATGGTTATTAACACGTTCGCTGCCGCTGGCGCGTCAGCATGGCGCTACCTCCCATGCCGGCGACACTCTGGGATGACGATCGAGTATGATAAGTAAACTGCTTGATTTTTAGTTCGGATTTGGAGGTTGAACAATGAGGTTTTTGAGGCACGTTAGTGAAGCATTATTTTTATATTTTTAGTGCTTATTTCTTTCAAACTGTGACTTTATCAATATCGTTATGTAATGTGTGAATAATTTCCCAGAAAAATGATGAGAAGCGCTAGAGTGTCAGTGGCATACAGATGATAAGTTGAATGTGAGGTGCCACTGACGCTCTAGAGCGTCCGAAATTTTTTTACACTAAACACGAAAATAAAAGGTTTTTCCTTTTTTCTGGTTTTACTATTAAAATATAAGGAACGTTTTTAATCATTAAAACACTTTTTTTAAATTAGAGAGAATTTTTTTTGAGAATTAGAGAGAATTTTTTAGAATTTTTTTAGAGCGTCCGAAATTTTTTTACACTAAACACGAAAATAAAAGGTTTTTCCTTTTTTCTGGTTTTACTATTAAAATATAAGGAACGTTTTTAATCATTAAAACACTTTTTTTAAATTCGGCTTCTGAGGATGGATATATAAATTTTGGTGGCAGCGAATGTGTTAAAATAAAACCAAAATTTATAATCTAATATATTGTCTGTATTTACGCATTGTGCTAAATTTTTTTTCAGAGATTCTTTAACCCGTTGATCACTATACTAAAATTTTGTTTTCGTAAGTTAATTATTACAACAGAAATCTTGCAGACCAAGAGAACAAAATCATAAAACTTTTCTTAAAATAATCTCATTAATCATGAGCTTTTTGTTTAAAAGTGAAAGTTGTATTAAAAACTTAGTATGTCTAAACTAATGCTTTACACTATTATTTGATAATATAAATTAACTGAACAGTTAAAAAAATAAATAAAAACATCTGCAATAGTACTTCACATTTAACAAAACTTTATTTTTTATACTTGTTTATGCATTTCCAAATATGAAAGCAACTTAATTTAATTGTAAAATATAAATAATAAAAATGTATTGTTTATAATGTTAATATATATTTGAAAGGTACATAATTAAGGCAGGAATAGGAAACTTTTCCCATACCTGACATGCTTCTTTTTCATATTGGTAATTTCAAACTTAATTTATTTACTGGTTTATAAAAAGCATACATTTGTTGTTATTATACCAGCGTATAAAATTTGTTTTTCAAATGATATACATAAAAAAAAAATCAAACAATGAATGACTTAAAATTGACTTTTAAGGTAGAAAACAAGAAATCTCAAATAAAAACCTTGTAATGTTCTATAAGCTGGAACTACATAAAATAAAAATGAGTCTAATATTGATCTATTAACTATATTGATGACAGAAAAACACTTCTCTAGCGATAATGTTATATATATATATATATTGTTAATTTTAGAACAGAAGACATCTTTATACAAAAGAGAGATAGCATCAGTTAATTCTAATCTGAAAAATTTTGATGAAGCTGTTTTAAAAAATCGCAAAAACCTTGATTTTACAGAAAAACTTTGGATTATTTTAAAAGGTATTTATAATTTTATGAGTTCTATTATTTATCTTAAATTTAAGGTTCCAAATTGGTTAATAATATTCTTAAATATAAAGTAATACATAAATTGAACATGAAATGAGTTCATTTAAAATTTTTTTTATGGGGGCACTTTCTAATGAAACCGGGACAACGCTACTTCACAAATTAAAGCTTCTTTCAAGTTAATTATTTCGTAGTTTAAAACTAAATATTTCAATAAGAAGTTATATTCATTCAGAACATTTTTTAAAATTATAATATACTTCTATTTGCTTCTAACATGGATAAAAAAAAACATTCCACTTTGATAGCGATAGTGGACGAAGTCGACAGAAAAATAATTGATGTTTACTTTGTTCAGATTTAAGAACAAACCTATTTAAGAACTTTAAGTTAAGGATTAGAAATTGCACATTTTATTGGATTATAATCCATGATAAACTATTTATTACGATAATATGGGAAACTTAATTAAAAAGTCTAATGAAATGTTGAAAAAAAAATCAGAGCAAACTGTTGGTTCTTTTAGGCGTGACGAATTGTCTCGAACTTTTGGGGAAAGCATTTTCTCTTAAGATGTTTTTTTTTATTTCTATTCATCTTTAATTTATTTGATCCTAATATTATTGCTTTTTGTTTATTGTCTTCTTTATTTCTTCTCTTTTTAAAAAAAGATTGTTCTTCTTCAGAAGAATTGCAAGATGCTTTCAGTTTTGTGTACAATGCACTAACAGAATGTTTTGTACCACCTCATGTAAGTATATTGCCAAATTA
Organism: Troglohyphantes excavatus; assembly: GCA_963932185.1. Taxonomy (NCBI): domain Eukaryota; kingdom Metazoa; phylum Arthropoda; class Arachnida; order Araneae; family Linyphiidae; genus Troglohyphantes; species Troglohyphantes excavatus. The sequence goes on from OZ010672.1 coordinate 36,429,230, forward strand.
ATTAAAATTAGTTACCTGGATTTGATGATCATTTGTAATTACAGAGTTTCAGCATTGTTAAAAGTTGTCTAAATCCTACTTGAGGCTATAGAATGTTCATAACTTTCTATGCAACAATTTTTGTTTCTCAAGTTGTTTTAGAGTTTAATGATAACAAACATACAAAAACAACACTCTTTCATTTTTTATAATTATATGAAAGTTGCGTTGCAGCTACCTGATGAACTATTTTGCTGTATACTTCTAATTAATATAAATGTGCTAATTAATGTTTCAATGCCTTTTATGAATTGCGCCTTTTAGCTTCAGAATGGCTGCATTAAAAATTTTAAATTGCAGTTTAAAATGACATTTTTAAAGCATTCTTTTTTCTGTAAGAAGTGTTTGAAATTAACAAATGAAAATAGTTTATTCAAGTCGTAAAAGTTCTGTATATTGAAATTGTTTTTAAATTGTAATTGTTGATTAAATGTGTGTTAATTCTAGACTTGAAAGATAATTTGTTCTATAATGAATAGCAATTTTCCCGTTGGGTTATGCACAGTGAAAATTGCTGATACAAGTATTTCTTTATTCTTTTTGTAATTAAAATTTGATATTTAAAAAAATGAATTTGATTTTAGGTTTTCCAAAAAAATATGTCTACCCTTGCTATAGACATTAAAAAAATGATGGAGAAATCAGTGGTTTGTCCAGCTATGAATCCGAAACTTGCCATTCAACTTCTACTGGAAATAGGAATGGAAAAGTTGAGACGAGACTATGTAGCACTTTTCCGAAGTAGGTTCAATTTAACAGCATTTTTTATTTGTGTTTTTTTTAATTAAAAAGGCTTTAATAACAGGAATACTGATATTTTATTCAATGTTTTAATGTTTATTAAGACTGATTAAAAATAAAGCATTTTTAAGAAAATGGTTACCGTATATACTCGCGTATAAGCCGACCACCTAATTTTAGGATGATTTTTTGTCCAAAATCGGAAACTCGCGTATAAGCCGAGTTGTATTTTCGTACATGAAAAATTCCGATTAAAATCGGCAAATCCTCGAAATTTTAATTAGAAAAATAAGTATTTAAGCCTAGAAATTAAAAGTTTAAAGAAATTAGCTGGAGAAACGTCCTTCCTCTAAGTTCGCGACAATTCATCGGGCTTAAAAGTATCTACCACTCGCGATGTTTCGGTGCCTTTCAAACCTCCATCGGACTTCTTAAAGTAAATCTCCCTTATTATCAAATAAAATATTTTAAACCACATACTTAAATACCAAAATGTGCAATTTCTAATCCTTAACATCGTTTTGTAAAGATTTAAAAACTTAGAAAACATCAACTATTTTCTGTCAACATCGTTTCATTACTGTTTCTATTAAATACGGATGATAATTTTTTTAATCTATCTCGGAAGGAAATACTACTATTTTATGGATGAATATATATTTCTTATTAAAATATTTAGTTTTTTATTGCGAAATAAATGACTTGAAAGTAGAACTTGAATTCGCCGATTAGCAATGTCCCGATTTTACCGCTTTAAAGCCAATTTCATCCAAAATACTAATAAAACAACTATTAATATCTGTACATAATATTATCAAGGAATAACATTTATATTGGGGAAATAAATTTTGTTTAATTATTGCAATCGAGTAAGAAAGATATTGATTTTAAAGTGGTATCATTCGCTATTCACGATGTCAACTTCTTAGTCTTCCGTCCTAAATTCTATTAAAGTAACGTATTCTAGCTTCATAAATTCTACAAACCAATGAAATATTTATCAAAATATATACTTTTTATTTAGTTAATTATTTATGCGAGTAGATCAATTTTGCGTTACGATTACGCCGCAATGTGAAGAACGGCCTTCAGTCAGCACGTGACGCACATTCTCGATCTCGGAAATGTGTCGGCGCGTTTTAGAAAAATCAGTTTAATTTCAACTTCTCTCTTTTTCCCATTTTAGGGAAATTATATTATAAATTTTACTGACCCGCGTATAAGCCGACCCCCCTACTTTTTGTTGAACATTTTGACTTAAATTTCTCGGCTTATACGTGAGTATATACGGTAATAGCTTGATTGTTATATAATTAAAAAAATTGGCAAAAGTGTTGACTGAAATGAAGATATAGTTGTAAAAACAAAGTATAAATCTATTGTGAACTACTTAGTATTTTCTAGTTTTCTTTCTTAAAGCTACTTTTCTTATTCATTAATCATGCTAAGAGTGTTCTTTTTTTGTCTTTAATTTTAAAATTTACATCTGCTTTATGATATGTTGTTTCTTGTTTCTGTTATAAGGTAGTTTCCCTGTAAGGTGTTTACAAATGTTGATGACACGTTTTTAATGCATTTTTTATTGGACTGTAAATGTATTGTTGTGAAAATGTAAATGTTTATTCCTGTGGAACTCATTCAATATATCATTTTAAGGTGGAAATTGGTATTTAAAAAACCATTTTTAAATAGTAGGTAGCATTTGCCTAATTTTTCTCATTTATTACCAAAGATTTATAAAAATTGCACATTAAATTCAGTTATAAAAACATGTAAAATCATAAAGACTATGTTTTCCTTAGCATATTTACTCAAATAATATAACCACTTGCATAATGAATAAATGTTGATAGGTAATTTTTATCTTTACACACATATATACAAATATCTAGGAAATAACATTGCAAGTCAGTATGACATCCATAGTCATACTGTTAAAATACAAATGCAACGTTAAAATACGCAATAAAAGTCCGTAATAATCCGGACATGTTTCGGGAGATATCGGAGAATCCGAATCCAACAATACTCTTCCTTTCCTTGATGTTTTAATTACTCGTAAAGATGACCATTTATCCACCACCGTATATAGAAAACCCTTCGCAGTTTCTTTGCCCCCTCATTTTAAGTCCTGCCACCCCATACAACAAAAAATGGCTGCATTTTACACTTTTGTTAATCATGCTCTTAACATCTGTTCTACACCCGATTCACTCCAGACTGAACTTAATTATTTGAGAGCCGTCGCCGTGGATCGAGGTTTCTCACCCAACGTCGTTGATAAGGCCCTACATAAACTTAAAAATCCATTTAAAAATTCTAGTCTATCTGAGCGATCTAAGTCTTTAGTTGTTTTACCATATTATCCCCAGATCAGCCATCAAATTTCTAAAATTCTCGGTAGGTTCGACATACGTTCCATATTTTCACCTATCAATAAGATCACGTTCACACAACTTAAAGACCCTATTGACGATCTTAATAACTGGGGCATTTACAGTATTTCATGTCAATGTGGCATGTCATATATTGGTCAAACAAGGAGAGCATTAAGATTTCGTATCAAGGAGCACCAAGCACATACTGTTAAACAAGAAATAAAGAAGTCCTCCATTGCCAAGCACTCTTGGGAACATGGTCATATATTTAATTTTTCTAACTCACATTTAATTTGCAAACCTAAATCTCCATTTGAACTTGACTTCCTGGAGGCGTTTCATATTTTTAGTAATATTGATTCGGTTGTCAATGAAACGTTTGCGGTCCCAATGTTTTCCCGCTTGTTGGCACATAATAGTTAACTCCAACCGTTTGTAATAGTTTTTAGTTAGTTTTTTGGTCTTTGGCAACATTTTAGATTGCTTGGGTTTATTTATATTTCATTACACACAGACTTTACATTTTCCGCTGATGAAGGGTGATGTATCTCCCGAAACATGTCCGGATTATTACGGACTTTTATTGCGTATTTTAACGTTGCATTTGTATTTTAATATTCTTAACGCAATGTTCTATAAGACGAGTTTTTATCTCATAGTCATACTGACTTACAATGACATCTTCTGATCTGGGAGGATATTAACGATTTTTCGTACATAACTCGTTCTTCTACTCCTTTAGGAGACATAAATTCTTGCTTGTGCCAAAAATTTTTATTTCCCCCTTACTGCATGTTAACTTTTGTGATGAGGGAAGCAGCAATTGCAATACTTGTTTTATTATCTATTTTCTATTACAGCCATGGCGAACCATTACGGTTGCGGTTACACTTATGAAGTTACAGACACTGTTAACTTTGTTGAGATACAGTTACATATACAACATCTCCCCTTTTCATTTTTTGAAATTTTAAAACATATAAAAAGTTCTTAAAAATATTACATTGCAAACACAATTTCACAATTAAAACATTCCAATGAAATTATATCACTCATGAGACTTGTAATCAATCAGGAGGTTTTACAATTCTCCCATACTTGGTTACTTGATACCCAGGTTGACGATCAACCACCTCTCTTGACTTACACAAATCAGAATCAGTCACACTTTCATTACACACAGTATTTTCATCATTCACCTGAAAGTTAGGGCTATTTGCAGATGGACGCAAATGCACACAATTTCTCCTTAACAGAGTGTTTTCCTCATTTCTTACATAATAAGATCTTGGAGTATCAGCAGACTTGATTACTTTACCTGGTTCCCAAACTGTACGATATTAAATTAAGAAATTTTGAATAGGCGTTAACTCAGGAAGAGGTCTTGAAGTTCTATCATAAAAAGATTTAAAATATTTTTGTTTTTTCATAATCTGCTGTTTTACGTTAAGCTGTACTTCAGGAACAAGTAAATTCTTACTTACAGGAATTTTAGTTTTAACCCTTCGACTCATTAAGATTTGGGAGGGAGTAATTTCTAACCCTTTAATTGGGGAATTCCTATAATCCATTAAAGCAATTTCTACATTTCCTTTACACTTCCTTACAATGTTTTTAGCTATTTTTACAGCACTTTCTGATTGACCATTTGACTGAGGAAATGTGGGACTACTAGTAACTACTTCAAAATCCCACTCTTTAGCAAACTTTTTAAATTCAAAAGAATTAAAAGGCATATTATCTGATACGCTGATTCTAGGAATCCCATGACAGGCAAAAATTCCCTTTAACTTATTAATTACCTCGCTGGCACGTTTGTTGTTTATAACTAGCAGTTCAATCTATTACAACCAAATAATCTTTCCCACCATGTTGTAAAATATCCATTCCAATTTTCTCAAAAGATAAATTCGAGATCTCATTGGGAATTAAGTGTTCAATATCATTTGCCATTCCTGGCCAGTATAAAAGTTCACTGGCTCTAGATTTTGTTTTATCCATACCAAAATGATTCTCATGTAGTATTGACAACATTTCCTTACGCATTGCTGCTGGGACTACAATTTTTTCATTAAGAAATACTATATCATCATCAACAAATAAATCATTTTTAAACTTAAAATAAAACTTCACATTTTCAGAAAGGCTTTCTTTAGTATCAGGTCATCCTTTTTTAAACAGATTGACAATTTCATTTTAAATGGGATCAATTTTAGTTTTAACCTGAAATTCCCTTTATCTTCTGTCACTTACACGCAAATGTTTAGTAACCTTCACCCAATGAACAAGTTCTTCTAGAAAAGGATTATTATCAACCTCCTCTTTATATGGCCTGGAAAGAAAATCTGCTACAAACATGTATTTACCTGGTAAATACTGTACATTTAAATCATACCTTAACAATTTTAGTTTCATTCTCTGTAATCTAGGTGAAATTACATTAACTACAGTTTTATTCATAATAGACACTAATGGTTTATGATCAGTATGTACAATTACATTTCTACCATATATATAGTTATGAAACTTTTTTGTTGCAAACACAATACTAAGAAATTCTTTTTCAACTTGTGCATAGTTCTTTTCTGCATCATTTAAACCTCTTGAGGCAAAAGCAATTGGCTGCCTATTTTGCAATAAGCAACAACCCAAACCATCTTTAGAACTATCACATTGCAAGACTATTTCTTTATTGCCATCAAAAGTACCCAAAACAGGAGCATTAATTATTTTACATTTTAATTTATTTAAAGCATCGGTGTGCTTAGGCATCCACTGAAACTCAACATTACCCTTAAGCAGCTCTCTCAAAGGAACAGTACTTGTACTCATATTAGGAAAAAAAATTCTTAAATAATTCATCATTCCCAAAATACTCTGTAATTGTTTTTTATTAGTGGGTATTTCAATGCTTAAGATAGCTTTAACTTTTTCTGGGTCAGGTTTCATACTAAATTTATTAAACACATGTCCAAGATATTTAACCTCCGGAACACAAAACTGCAACTTGTTGGGATTAAATTTTATGTTTACATCCTTAGCTCTTTGAATTACCTGATTTAATATTTTATCATGCTGCTCTTTATTTTCACCTACAATTAACAAATCATCAAAATTAACCAATACACTAGGAATGTCACCAAAGTTTCTTTCATTAAAATTTTGAAAGTATTCAGGAGCATTTTTAATACCAAATGGAAGTCTTAAAAATTTATAGCAACCAAAAGGTGTACTAAACTTACACAATTCACTAGAATTTTCTTCTAATTCTACATGATAAAATCCATCTTTTACATCAAGAACAGTAAAAACAGATTTATTACTCAATTTTGGAATTCTTCAACAATTGGTATTAAAACATGCTCACGTTTTATGGCTTTATGTAGATCTTGTGGATCCAAGCACAATCTTAAAGACCCATCTGTTTTTTCAACTAACACAATATTACTGACCCATCCTTCAGGATAGTCTACTTTAGCAATTATATCATTTTGAACCATTGATCTAACTTATCTTTTAATTTAAATTTTAAAGTTTCTGGAACCCTTCTTGGGGGTCTACAACTGGCGTAACAGTTTAATCTACTTTAATTACACATTTAATGTTAGATTTACCAACTCCTTCAAACACATCACTATTATCATTAATAAACCTATCTTTAGGATCGGTTATATTATGCACAACATTTCTGTTTACCAAACCTAGGTCTATGCAACCAGATAAACCTAACAGAGGCTTATCACAAATTTTTGGTTCTACTACCACAAAATTTAAAATTTTAGCTACATTATTTACTTTATACTTTAATTTTACAGTTCCTAAAGGCTTAATTTTAGTACCACCATACGCTTCTAATATAATGTTACTAGCACTTTTTTTTACATCATTAAGATCCAACATATTTATTGAACAGGTATTTACCTCAGCTCCAAAATTAAATAACACCTGTTTATTTCCCACTTCAACAAGCTGAGTCCACTCTTTTACACTAGATTTTCCACTATTTACACTGCCTATGTAGAATACTTGGCCACTATCTTGATTCTCAGAGCTCACTGTAGCCTCATTTTGGACTTCGGCAACCCTTTTGAAACTTTTCTTGTTTACTTTAACCGGTAACAGGCATCCGACTTTAAAGTGATTCACACCATTGCAGTTTCTGCATATTTTTCCGTAAGCTGGACAGTTCGCTTTTTCGTGACTTGTATGGCTCTTGCACAAATAACGATAATTAGTTCAGTTTTTATCCGAATGTTTCTTCATCTCATTACGGTCTGAATCGATAGGCTTCTGTTCTGTTTTGTTTTTCGTTTCAGAGTATTCACAGTTCTGCTTCCTTGTAAAGTCTCAGCTTGAGATTTATTTAATTCTGCTGCACGATCTATTTCACAGGCCTTAGATAAATTTAATTCTTTTTCACGTAGCATCCGCTGTTAAATCGATTTATCCTGAACATCCAAGACAATTCTGTCTCGTAATATGCTGTCAATCTGCTCACCAAACTCACAGTTCCGAACTAGTTTTTTCAGTTCCGTAAAAAACAAATCAAAGCTTTCAGCTTCTCCTTGACATTTACTGTTAAATAAGTACCTTTCAATTACAACGTTCCGTCGTGGAGCTGCATATTCTTCAAGTGCTGCAAACACTTTGTCGTAGTCACTCCGATCATTTTCAGATGTATTAAAAAGTTCAACAGCTTCCTCACTGATCATATCAAGCAGAATGGCTAGCTGCATTTTTTTAGTTTTTTCACCATGACTGGCGGGCGGCCTTCATAAAGATGAGAAAGTTTTGTTTCCATCAGCGCCATTCCTCACAAAGGTTTCCATCTAGTCTCAAACACTTTGGTGTTTTGCAACCACTACTGGATTCCATTTCTTTGTAGACGAAACGGCGTCAATCAATTCGATTCCGGTCCTTGACTTAAGTCAGCAACATGATTATTTTAAACGATTTCTTTCATTTTAAATAAGTTTGCTACCACGTTTCACCTGTGACTGCACCATATTTTATTATCTATTTTCTATTACAGCCAAGGCGAACCATTACGATTACACTTATGAAGTTACAGGCACAGTTAACTTTGTTGAGATACAGTTACAAAATATTTATACAACAATACTTCACATTAGATTTTTTTATTAAATGATATATTTGAAATACTGAATACATTAATTAATATTTCCTTTTCTTGTTTAGGATTTATTCCTTTGGAAAGTATTAGTTATTTCCTGGAACCTGACATGTTGTCTCTAGATGCTGTAATTTGCTTAAAGAAATTGCATTCTGTTTTGGAACTGACTATTGTATGTATAAAGCGGCTCAGCCTTTCAGAAATACTCTTAAGTGAATTTGTTAGGTAAAATAGATTTTAATAACTTCTGTTATATACAATTTAGTGTGTATGATTGTTAAAATATTTATGTGCATTAATAAACTAAATTAAAATTTTAGGACCACATTGAAGCATTACACCACTGTTCCTGATATTGATTTGTCACATATATTTAGTTTTAAAATTCCTGCTGTAAAGGCTCGCCAATTGCTTAATCCGTAAGTTAATAAATTTGATATAATTTTTTTTTTATTTCTTTTTGCCATTTAAAATAATAATAATAATAATAATAATATTAAAAGTTTTGTTAAGTAATTTCTTAACACTTTGAAATGTTTTCCATGTTTAAATTAGCATTCAATCATTATTATCTCTAGATCATAACAATTTAAACTAGTTACTAATTTATATGTTTTCTTCACATTCACAGAGACACATCAAAACTAAAGAATTATGTTTTTTTTAATAATAGAAGTAATAAAATCTATATATTTTTAGAATATTTCTAGTTATTTTTTTTAAAAAATTATACTTTTTTTATTAAAAGTAATGTAAGTCTACAAAGCTGTTTGAGTGAACAAAGTTTACTTTGTAGTTTTTTTAATGTCCAATATTGGCTATTCCACAAATCTTAGCTGTAGGCATAAAATTGAGTAGCACGAAAAATAATTGTTATTTTACTGTAACCATATATATGATTTATTTATCTTTTGATTTGCAAAAATCAGCGAATTTATTTTACTTGCTGACAGATTTCCTTGGATAATTTATTTCACTAATTTGAACCCCAAAATTTTGAAATTTTGAGAATCGAGCATCAACAAAGTGTTGAATACTGAATACTTCCAAATAGTTTAGTTTTATGTCTTGTGACAACTGCACATATTAGAAATTTCGATAAAAGTATTTAGGCTGTTTTGTTGTGACTTTTTTATGTAACATTCATCAACAAAAATTCAGTTTAAATAACAATATGCATTAACGATTGGTTAAAGAATTCAATCTATTTGCACAGGATAGATTAATGTTTTTTTTCATTAAGTATATTTCTTTATAATTTACATTGTGTCAATAAAAATTAACTTAAATTATTTGGTATTTTTTCAAAAATAAACGTGAATTTACTCTGTTGGACTTATTTGGAGTTTGCCATCTTTTATTGAAATCGCTATGTTAACTGAAATAAATTTGTTTCTTTTTCTCTTTTATTTTAAATCATGTAATTAAGAAATGACTTTAAATATTTCCAGATTTTAATTTTTTTAAAGTGCATAAATTATATTAAAATTCTAATATTGAGTAAATTACAAAATGTATTTTTTACCCTTTGAATAACTCTCTTTCAATAACTGCATTGTTACATTATTATAACTTTCAAAAGTCAGTGACTTTCATTTCACTTACAAAATATAATTATTAATTATTATGTAAAAGAATGTAAGGATTTTTTTTATGTATAATCATGTTTGTATAATATATCTTGCTTCTTTTCGAAAAGAAGAATACTTCAGAAACCATTTTTTGAAAGTAAAAGCATGTTGTGGTTTTCTCAAGAACTGTCTTGCTTGTTTATATTCGTAGAAAAAAGTGTTATAGTTTAAGAAATCATGGTTTTGTATATAAGCTAATTTTAACAATTTTAAGTTTTGCAGAGGTTTAAAAATAAATTTTGAAATCTTCTATTTAATATAATGATTGGGTCTTTTGAATTTTAAAAATAGAGTAGCTGCCCAAATTCCTTTCATGAATGCTACAGATTTCCTTCCCATTCGAAAAGTTTATCAAAGGATGACCACTTTTTAGAATATAAAAAAAATGAAGCTACCCTATCCAAAAAATAAATTTTATTGTTCGAGGTTTCTTAATAAGCCATATCTCTCTTCTCTGATTTGTTTGAGCAAAACTGAAAAATTCATTTCACAAGCTGTATGTTTCTAGGCTACAAGAGTATGCAAGTTTGTAACAGTCTCCATTTTTTCTAATATGAAAGTTTGTTATAAAATAATATCTCAAAATGTATAGATGTAAAACATGGTATAAATATGTCAATTTTAAAATCATGTAACACTTTTAATTGTTAGTTTCTACATATTATTTACCATTTTTTTTTTTACATTAAAACAATGTATTTTGCTTTCAGAATGCGACCAACAATTTGGGAAATATCATTTGTGAGCAGTATGAATGGTTTTATGAAGCAGAGTATTCATCGTTACACTACTACACCAATTCATAAGCATATATATGCTCCAGACAACTATCGTAATATTTTTTTTCAATAATTATAATTACATTATTCATTTGATGCATTTGTGTATCAACTTTTTCTCAGCCTTACACAATTTTTTAATTTATAAACAACTAGCTATTACTTGTAGTTTCACACAGTTAAACTTTATCTTTAAAGTTTAGAACTCAACCAAACAATTTTAGAAAAACTGCAAAAGAGAGAAAAAAATCAAGAACTGAAACAGATTGATTATAAGATTAATAGTATGCTGGATGAGCTAAAAAAAAAATCAAGTCTCTTAAATGTTCCATTATTACTCATTTGTAAGAAGATTGACATAACTCTTTTCTCAATAAAATGTTCGATTTAAAGTTCTCTGGGTAGTCATTTTTCTTGGAGTAAAAATATAAATATTTTTTAATTTAATTAAATTCTACAATTTAAAATATTTTATAAACTTTCGTATTAGCATGCAAACTCTTTAATATTTTCCCTTTTTATAAAATAACTCATTAAACATTTATTTAGAAGAGAAGGGTAGAATTTTTTGACCCATTGCCTTGGTCTAAATTTTAAAAAGTTATTCCCAAGATCACAAAATTAATATAAAATGTTTTATTGGCTGATTTCACAGATTTTCTAATGTACATGTATATAATGATAAATTGGTTATTAGACTTAATATTTCATAAATTTAGGCAATTAGTGCAATATTTGGCCCTTGAAAAAATTATATGGGTCCTTGAAAAGTAATTGAATTTTTTCAAAGTAAAAGAGTGGGCCATTGGAAACAATTCATAAATAAATAATTCCATGGTACCCACGGTCCTTGAAAGGTACTGAAATTTAATTTGGCAAACATGGTGCCCTGGAAAAGTACTTGAAAATTGCTGAAGAATGACCAAAGACCTTGGAAGTACTTGATTTGTTCTAGTTGCTGATTCCCGTGTAACGAAATCTCAAAACTCTTCATGCCTGAGAGCAATCTTCTAAAACTTAAGGAAGACTAAAAAATGAAATTCTAGAACCGAACAGATTGATTATAAGGTTAATAGTATACTTAATGAGCTAAAAAAATAAAATAAAGTCTGTTAAATATTGCATTATTACTCATTTGCAAGAAGAGTGACATAACTGTTCTTTAATAAATGAGCAATCATTTTTCTTACAGTAAAATTATAAATATTTTTTAATTTAATTAAATTTTACAATTTTAAATACAGGTATTTGTAATTAACTTGTAAGCTCATTGATATTTTTAATTTTTATAAAATAATATGCATTAAACATCTATTGCACTAAGTCGAAGGTAGAGAGTATCATTCTTTTGACCCTTCGCCTTTGTCAAATTTAAAAAAAAGTATACTTAGGTAAGATCACATAATTCCTATTAAATATTTTACTGGCTGATTTCACAGATTTTGTAATGTACATGCATATAAGAATAATTTTTTTTTATTTAACTTAATGTTCTTGAATATTTATATTTTTAAGTATTTCATACATATTGAAAAAACTTTTGTTCAGTGCTGTTAGTAGTGAAATATTAGATCCTAGAAAAAACACATACGGGTCCTTGAAAAGTACTTGAATTTTTTCTAAGCGAAAGAGTGGAAAATATGAATTAAGAGCTCAATGGGAGTGTTTTACCCTATACTATCCGTTCAAACACCCGGCGTATAATTAACCGCAATATTACCCTCAACTAAAAATATATTTTATATTAAATAAGTCATCCTTTATGTTTAATAGATATGCATTTTACATCCAAATTTTTTCAATAACTGATTCAATTGTCTTAGTTTAAAAATAATTCAAATTAAAACCCCCTTTCTGTATACTTTAAATAATTTATTTCAAAATTATTTATTATCAATATTAAAAAAATAAAAACATCATAATGCTCTTTTCAAATTTTCAACATATGTATCGATTCTTGTAAATTGTATATTTTTTTATAGATTTTTTAAAATATATTAAACCTTTAAATGATATTCAATGTGATGGATATATTTATGATTCTTTTTATTTTGCAGATCCCAAGTTAATGTTAAAGACAGCATCATATGTATACTCACTTGCAATGTTGGTCCAGTCTGATGCATTTCAAGACTAACCTTAAAATTGTGATATTTTTTTTTGGTATTAAAATATAATTAATTATAAAGTTTTCAGTTGAATAAAAACCTTTAATCCTTACAATTTTTCTAGCCTTATCTCTTGATTTGAATGTCTTCCTTTTTTTAAAACAACTTTAGTTAACATACATGATCTTGGATAATCCATATGAAACTTGCCTCATGAGTATACTAAATGTAAAATAAAATCTTAAGGCCAAACCCTTTTAGATTTTAAAATCTATGCATAATCAACAGCTGATTTGACCGTCTTCCTTTTTTTAAAACAACTTTAGTTAACATACGCGATCTTGGATAATCCATATGAATCTTGCCTTACGAGTATACTAGATGTAAACATAAAATCTTAAGATCAAACCCTTTTAGATTTTAAAACTATGTATAATCACCAGCTGTTGTAGTAAAAGAAACAAATTGTGTCAATTTCACTGTATACAGCACTTGGGAGCTGATATGTCTGGTTTAAGGCTGATTTCTCGCCAAGGCGTTTAACATCTAAATGTGGCATTCTAAGGCTTTGTTTATCTTTCTTTGTCAACGGTTGCGTTCGCATCTAGCGAACTCGCCCGTCTGCTTTCTGGGTGCAATGTTGCGGATAAATTGCTTTAAGGTTGTTGATTGGTTGGAATATGTAAGTGTTTAACGAACTCTGTTTGGCTGTACTATTTCGCGAAAGATTCAGTTTATCATAAAACTGGGGGTGAAATTTGACGTTCTATATGCCATCTGTAACAGCCCTTTTGTGTAACTCTAGTTAGACTTAATCAAATTAAACTGTATATTTCCATAATCTATATTTTAATTATTTATTAAACAGTCTGATGTGAAATTTCACGACAGAAAATATTTCGAATACATATACCCCTGTTAAATCACTTTGTTGCTAACGCTATGCTTAACGTGATGCTATCGTTTTCGAATCTTGTGAGGTATTAACATTCTTTTTTCTACGAAGATATCATGGCCGGGAGACTTAAGCGACCGCCCAACAAAGCGGAGCTATAAATTGAGAGTTTGAATATTAGCAAGGGCATAATTCAGCATAAACAATACAAATTAACGGTAATTGTTCTTTGAAAAAAGACATAATTGATAAAAATGTTTTATTTTTAAAAAACAAACAAAATCTTTGATAATCTACTTGTTATTTAGTTAAAATTCTTTGAATAAAAACCTTTACCCACAATTTTTTCATTTAAACAAATTCGAATTTTGTTGTATAGGTTAATATTTCCCTTTCACATAAGACATCATGGCCGAGAGTCGTAAGTTACCGCGCATCAAAACGGACACATTGAATAGAATGCGATTTCGAATACCTGCTAGGGCAAATTTTAGCATTCATACACGGTTTATTCGTATTTCTCCCTTCCAACACAACCCAATCGCGAATGAGGAGGTTTTCAGGCTTTAATCGTTACACAACATTGCTTTACTGGTAGATGCCATCTGCGCACGCGCACTATAAACTCCTGTTTCATGCGTTTTTACTAAGCCACACTCTATAAACCTAATTAAAAGACGGTTCACGCCAACATCGTTAACTCATTGACGCTCAAGCGAGTTTCGCAATTGTAAAGTTGTTTTCCATGCATGGAAAATTAAAAATAATCCTATGCATGTTCTTTAATATTTTTAAAATTTTACTTAATTGTAAATAGATGGCTTGCAAGTTATACCCCAAAACTTTAAAATTGGGTACATTTCTGGGAAAATTGGAGATCAGTGAACATATCACATCCATGACCGTCAGGAGGTTAATCGGAGATATTCAATTTTCCTTCCGTCAAAATGGAAGCTTAACAACGTGGACGCATGGATTTCCATACCCCTTCAAATTAGACGAGTGTATCAGATACGAGTTGCCGCTCTCACTAACTATCGGCATCCACTGCTACGAGAGTGTCTTGTTTACCAGAGGACTTCATGTATTCCGTTTAAGAGTGCAAATAGCACATTTATTATTCAGACTATTTTACCGAAGAAAACTTTCAAATAGGTAGCTGCTATATTGAGAAAAAAATGCCGATATAAGAATTTTAACAGCAATATTTGCTTATAAAATTCTAGTGTTTTCGAGTACCCTTCAAAGCTAGCTTAATCTTCAACACATTATATTTCCAATATATTAAGAAACTACCTGAAATACACTTTCTACGCACGAGAAGAAAACTTACAAAATAGATACAAATACAATATTAATAAGCGAGAGAAAAATATTCTTAATTTCTCGCTCGTCGGAGGGACCCAAAGAAGTAAAAGTTGGAAAATTTTATTATCAATGCCCGGCAAGAACTGAACAGCTTCATAACATGGAGAAGTTGGCCATAAAACAAATCGGATATATAAATGGTATTACCGTTGATTAACATTCGAATTTTGGACTTTGGTAACATCTAAGGAATTTAAAGATTAACAACTCTCATAATTATTAATATTAATTATCTTTAAATAACTTGTAATCTTGTATTAGACATTTATATCAACAAGAGCCGTTAAGCTTCCTAAATTGGCAAGGGTATAAGAATAAAAAGGGGAAAATGCTTCAACTTCTTCAAGTGTGCGTTTCATTGGGAAAGGCTTTTATAAAAGAATAAATCAATACGAATTTTGAAAGAATTCAGGAGCAAAATTGTAGTTTTCTTTTGTATGGTAAACCCTGGTATGTATGTATATATATATATTTAGTAATCTTGCACCTCAATTTAAACCCCCTCCCCTTCCAAATGTCATATCATCTTGAAACTTAGCATAAATATGTAATCCTGCTGATAATACTATATTTAACTATAAAATTATTACTAATTACTAATGAATTTTCTTTGAAATTGTAGAATTAGTCCTTGACAATATTTGATCGCACGCCAACAGCAGGCTGACACTAACTGCATGCGTTAAAAAGATGCGTTATGAACCATTTTTTCTTAATTAAAATAGTTATCTGACGCCATTTTGCAGTACACTATACTAAGATAACATTTTTGCTTTGCATTTCAATTTAAGTATTAAATGAAAAGTTGTTTTTAGTATCGATATTCTTTAAGGAAAAAAAAAAAATGCAATTCCTACTAAAATAAAAATGTAGTTTAGTAATTCTTAGAGTGGAGATTTGTGTACAGATTGAAAAACAAAACAAACGCTCCAACCGTATAAGTAATAGAATCAGGCGTTAATCGAACTTTATATGTACTATAGAGATAAACAAAAATAATGTTCTAAATTGAGTAAAAATTAAAGCTTTCAGTCCACGCTTTAATATTAATTCAATTTAGAAAATTAATTTATTTTTAACTTTACAGTACATTTAATATAATAAAAGCTTCTTTGATATTATTATATATGTGCATACATTTAGATTAATTGATATTTATACTTTGAGATAGATTACATCAATTATTACAAATAATTAAATTTATTTCTTTACAAAAAGTATTGAAGACAAAATATTTCAAATTACAAAAAAAAAGAAAAAAAGAGCATTAAATAAAAGCATTTTTTTTGTAGTGAAAAATAAGCAAGAGTAAAATTTACTCGGTGATTTTTTTAAAGATACTTTTTGCGCGCGCACGTAAAGGTAATGCGGAATTGCAAATAAATAAAATTTGACTATTTAAGGCATTTTCGATAATTATTCAGAAGGTTTGGATAATTTTTTTATTCCTTCTATGTGAAAAATATATTTTTTCAATTTAATTTATTAATTGTTATTTTAATAGTACTTTAAAGAGTCCAAAGGAAAAACGACAAGAGTCCATTTTTTTCTGTAAACGAGATAATTAACTCTTTACATTTTTTATAGGGCCAAATTCCAATTTTGCAATCATAGTTTTCACTTAAAAAAGTTATTAATATGCAACTTTTTGGTAAATATGTTTCATAATATTTTTTTTATAAGTTTAAATAGTTAATTTTTTTATTTTCTTTATATACTTGCTTTCCTCCACTTTTCGGATAAAATGGGTAATCAGTGGGAATCGTGGGATTTTTCACGTAAAAGACATTACTAAAGCAAATTGTTTAATAAAATTAGTAACTTGAGTAAAATAGAATAAAAAACAAGGATCAACTCTTAAAAATCAGTATATTTGATTATTACGGGACTGTTACTGTAACAGTCTTTCTAAAAACAAGTTATAAACCGCCATTTTGGAAATTCGACTTTATTATTATTATTATTTATTATCTTCAAAGAGAACATCTGTTAGTAAAATTTATCGTTTATTTTAATTCAGAAATCTATGCTATAGTTACGTTATTTTTAATTTATTCCGCCATGCGATTTTTTAAAATTTAAAACATTCTGTTTGATTTATAATAAAACGAGCAAATGACGTCCATTTTTTTTATCGAAATTGAAAAAAAACCCACAAGTATGTAACTTATTTATATTAATATATAAACAGTGTAAATATATTGTAGCTAATACTTGTTATTTATAAGCTTGGAAATCATATTTTTGTAGAATATTACACTTTTTTCGATTGTTAAATTTTCCCGAATTTCCTATTCTTAAGCATTAATAATTCGATTACCCATTTTACCCCACTTTGCAAGTCATTGAAAAAAAATCAATATAAAGTAGATTTTTCTATTTTTTTCATTGTAAGGTATTAAAAGGTTTCTCTTCTATACAAAACGCAGGAATATTGGTAAATAATTTAACTTTTGTAATTTTTATATAAAAAATCTTTTTTTGTAAAACTTGATTTAAATTTTAGAAGGAATTTAACTTTTTTCTGAAATATACCCCATTCAACGAAGTATTTTTTAAAAAGAAGAACGAGGTCAAAGTATAAGTTTAACAATATGTAATTTATATTTAATTTCATTATACCTTTTTTACCCCATTACCTATGTTATCCACCTTACTATATGAGACGTACTTTTTTTTCGTTTCCAGCACAATTGTTACGCATGTTTCTCCCTTAGACCCTTCCTTTAGAAGTTTCTAAAACATTGGATTTGTGCGTACGCTCATTCACCATGAATATGAGAAAAATTAAAATCAATCCAAAAATTTAATTCGATCTGACATTCATTCACCATCGGATTCTTGTCTTCAGATAATATAAACGTCTTTATTTGTATGACCCCTTGAAATTACTAAAAATGTGAATTTTCCTTTTTATTTAACTAGGCGTGTTGCGACATTTTTTTTTTACCTGAGAGATCTTCCGAGTGTGCCTATGCCCTCCTCCCCACAATACATCTTCAGGTAAGATCGTTGTCCGATCGAACCTTTGCGGTCGACACGGAAGCCGGTTTCCTTGCTGAAAAAAGAGGGGGGAAGCAGAACATATAAAAAGACACTTCGGAAGATGAGGCTTTGCTGTATCTTAAAACGGAGTTAAAGTCATGTTCACCTTTTGTTGTGTGATTACTATCGTTTTATGCGTTGAACACGTTGTTTCCCAAAGTGAGTTTTTACAAGTTTCTACTAGACTACTCTTTAAAGTAACTAAGATTTCATAGCTTTTTTTAGAATTCGCATACATTTAGTGGTCGTAGAAAGTTGAATTTTCTTTGTCTGAAGTTATTTTCGTTGGTGATTTAATTATTTCAGTTACTCTTTCATTATTTCAGCTGATTTCAGTATTCCATTGTTTAATTTAATTTGTATTGTTTTTGATTAGGTTTGTTCTACTTTTATTTATAAAAAATATCAATCTATAAACCTCTGATATCTTATAAGTGGCTAAAAAAAACATTGTAAAGCTGTTTCCACTATAAAAGAATATAAATTATATTTCCATTATATGTCTTTTAAAGTTTTTTTTACATAGATTGTTTTTAAATTAAGCTTCATTGCAATGTACTTGAAAAAAATATATAGTATATTTTTTATTTAAATGCCGTGTGTATTGTTTAGAAAATCGGAGATTCTCTGTTGGAAAATTAAGGGTCAGCCACTCAGAAAGATTTGATTAAATATAAAAAATAAGGGAAAATATTTTGTGTATAATATGCGAAAACAAAAAAATCTTATTCCTAGATAATAGATGATAGCATTTATCTAGAGTTTCGCTCAATTATGGGAAAAGGGAATATTTTTATAATCGTTTTTTTTCTGTCTGTTGATGGCTACCATTTTTACGCAATTTCAATTAAGTTCTGCTTATAACTAGTCAATAAAGCCTCGCAAAATCTGATATCAAATTAAAAGGCTATCAAAATATCAAATTAAAAGGTTTAACAGGTATTGAAACTTGTGAAAAATCTTAAATTATATGGTGTGTAGTATCAAGTAATGTTATGTTCTTGATAAAGGTAACTTTATAAGTAATTGTAATAACATATAATTTAATCATATAAAATGTAACATAAAATATTTAAACATCACATTATTTTTTGTGTTATTTATTATTTTACACACCATTTGAAAAATGTGAACAAATGCTAAGGATATGGAAACAATAAATATCTTTTTGGAAAATTATTTCGGTTTACCTAAATGTATTCTAGTTTCTGACAATTAAAATGGATTACGTTTACAATCAAGTGATTGTAAATACACAATAAAAGGTACCACTGTCTAAACAAATCCAAAATTCAATACTATTTTTGTATTTTAAAGTCTTATTTACAGAACGGGTACGCAGGACTAGGGTTAAGATTTTCGTTTGTTTAACAAAACATAGAGGAATATTTATATATACATAACTTATTTATTACATTTTAATTGAAGCATATTTCGGTGAATTTGGAATGCGTAAGAATTTTAATTATTGTTTATATCATGACTGTAACAATGTTGTATAGCCAGCCACAACTAGTGTTATTATTGTAATTTGAATTATATAATGATGCATGAGTAAGGACATTTTATGACGAATCCGTTAAAAATAGTTTTCAACAAAACAATAATTTTCAATAAGATAGCAGTGATACAGTCAATGTGATACAGTCAAACAATGACTGTGGCCTAACAATTGGTAACCACCCTGCCTTACATTGTTTATAATTTTAAAAAAATGTGCAATAAGAAACAAAATGTATTCTTTCTAACTATTTTGAGACCAGGTTTAAAATTAATAAGCATAAACATTATTGAGATAGGTAAAAACTTATATAAAAACTTATTGAAAGCCTGTATTATATTTTTAAAGAGGATTCTTTAGTTCTTGTTCCTTTAAGGTTTGAAAGTCAAGTCTTTACTTTTTCAGGGGAAGTGAAAGTTAAAGCAGTTGACGTTTTCACTTTCAAAACTCTATAGCGACAACCCGTTCATGTAAAAATTTATTTTTGTTTCTTCCAGGTTTAGACAATTTTAAAAATAAACATTTTATAAAAAATATATAATTTATTTCAAGAATAAATAGTTAAATGTAATGTAATGGAACCAAACACATTTTAATAACAGATTTGTTAGACATATATTTTTCTATTTACTAAGAATGGGGGAGGGGGTCCTTTATTATTCTTGCTAAGTTAGGACAAAGTAAAAGTACCTCCTCTAAAAATGAAGGTTACATTTTGAAAATCATTTGTTAATTTGTAACTGTATTGTTACAATCTACATACTGAGGAGCGAAAATGTAAATCTACAACTGATCTTATGCTTAAGGGGGTCCGATACCCGAAATTCGCAAAAAAAGTCATTTTTTTTTATATTTAAAAAATAATATTCAAACTTATCTTAATAACTCACAAACAACTGCTTCAAAAAATTCCTATTACTTTTTTAGTTATGCTATATTAATGATGTGTTCCTATAACATAGTTGTATCACTATATGTAAACTTTAAAAGCAAATATCTCTGTTCGTGGTTTTGAAATTTAATGAACACTAAAAATGCTAAGGCTTTTTTACTATTATACTTAAAATCATAATTTTTGTGTGTATAGCAAGATAAATATATTTTAAATAGATATATGCATTCAGATTTCCTATTTTTACCATAATTTGTTTTTTAAAACCACTTAAAATGGAATTTTATTTTTTTCGTCAATTTTTTTTCCAAAATTTCTAATATATATTTTTTTTAAAGTGATGTATCTGAATCAAAATTTGAATGCATACATCTATTTACATATTATTCAAGATCTTAAATAAAAAAATTGCTTCAAAATATTGAAAAACAAAAAAGGAGTAGGAATTTTAAAATTGTTAAAAAATGTACTAAAATTTTAATTTAAAAATAAATGTGCAATTTAAAAAAAAATTGAGCGTCTTAAAATGGTTTTTTATGCATATTTAGAAAGAGAAAAAAAATTGGATTGTTCAAGTATAAAAATAAAAAAAAAATGTCGAAGGTATCGGACCCCCTTAAAAGATCTGTAATGTTAAGATCTGTGTAATGTAGAGCAAAAATTTTAATCTAAATTGGATTGAGGAGGAGGGATATTTAATGTCGGTAGGAGTACGATTAACAAAAATGCCTAACTGAGGTCGGAAATAATAGCAAAGTAAAAGTTGGGAATATAGAATTTAACATAAAGAAAATTGAAGACTGGAAAAAAAATCATAATACTGTTTTCACAGGGAACACTGTGTTTCTTGACATAATAGTAGAACACTTTTTCCATTTTTTTTACTTTAATAGAGAAAAGGAAGGGATGGGAGTAGCAGTATTATGAATGAAAGTGGTATGAATTTTTTTCTCTCGATTGGATTTTATTTTCTCCCGTTCCGAAATTTGGATTTACTGTTCGTAATTTGACAGAAACAATTATAGATTTTTCTCTCTCAATGTTTAGGAAGGATACTCAAGGGGTTTGAATTAATTTTTTAGATAGGATAATATCATATATCTTTCATTTCATTTGAAATGTTGCAAAGTTTGATAAATATTAAGTTCCTTTTAAAATCTATTTTCGACAAGGAGGAGATTATCAATTTGCGTTGTGTTTATGTATTTTCTCGCATTAGTCTTGTTTTTATTATCTTACTTAGATTACTATTTAAAATTTGGATAAGGAATGCTTCTATTTTGAAAAAAAATAATACAATTCCAGTTATTAGTACACAATTATCCAGTAACGTAAATTTATCATTTGTTAATCAATTGATGGCTCACCTTGAAAGAAATACAATAAAAAATCCAGTAATCCGTCTTCTTTATTAAAAAAGTATTACTTATAAATTAAATTACGAAAATTCGAGGTTTTAAGCATAGACATTCAAACGTTTTATTAAACTTTAGAGAGTCAGTCTTAATTTAATAAAAACTATTTCTTAAGACGTATACCCTTTTTACATTTTGTGTTGAAAATTTGTGAATGCAAGTATCGCTGCTTAAACTGTGATACCACGCAAGTTAAAAATCACAACTTTCCAGGAAACTAAAAAACAACTTTCTATGTTTGTATAGTAACTTTAATTAGAACTGTATTTCGAAAAGATAAATTTAGACCTCTTTATGGCGTGTTTCATAATACTTAATTCACTTACCATAACCGCCTTTATTATTTGAACAAAATGGCGTAAAAATCGGATTATTCACATTTTTGGACTTGCGTGGTATCATAGATTAAGCAATGAATGGCTTGTTTTGATCACCGCATAAGAGTAATATTATATAATATATTTGATTATACTGTTTGTCCCACGTTATCAATTCCATTATTCCGAAATTTTTTGTCGAAAACACGCTTTCAAAAGTTTAAAATCCACATTTTCGGTTCTATTGGTCTTACAGTTAAAATTTTAACACCAAATGCTCAACTGATGTTAAGATTTTATTTTTCCTTTTGGTATGGATATATTTTTTAAATTTACCCATTCAGATAGAATAACTAATTGAAAATATAGTTTCTGCTGAATGGCAAAGACTATTATTAAAAAAAAGGAAATAAACTATTCCATAATGCATTAATAGTATATCTTGGAACCATATAATGCGTAATCCAGAGCGAGAGAAAACATATTTAAATCTCGAATAATTACAATTGTATTTATTTTAATAATAATTGATTTGAAAGCCATGATGTATAATGTACAAGGAAATCTGGGTAACATAAAATATTATACAGAGCTATTTATTTAAATCCATAATAATTAAATTTTCTTTTGAATTTTTTATACATTTAATTACTTTTTAATATTTATAACGAACCTTAATGTTGTATAGTAGAACGCATAAACTTAGTGTACTAATTCATTGGGTTAAATTATAATTTTTTTTTATGAGCAAAGCAAAAAGTTTAAAATGAATTTAAATAAAAGAAATTTATATTAAGATTTTATGTGTTTGTTTGTTATATCCTTATAATTTAACAAAAAAAAAAATCAACGAATAAAGCAAAAAAAACTTTTAACAGTTAATTAATTTTTTAAAAGTACATAAAAACTTTAAAAAAACAACATTTTTTTAATTTAAAGGGCTTGAGGAACTTTTGAAAGCCTTCTTTACTAAAAGAATAATTCAAAAAAATGTTAAAAAAGGAATATGTTGGCTATATAAATTTTACCCTCCTGCATTGAAAACCTACTTACAATTTTGTTATTTTGATCATTCCTCGGAAGGTTACTTTATAATTCAGGTAAGTTCTAAGAACTGACTATAAAAAACCCCCACTATATTTTAATGGCCTGGAAACAATAATCTGGTATAATGAATTAAAAATATAAAAAAACTAGTCTTTTTTTACTTAAAACTCTTGATATTTTAAAACTTATAGATCTTATAACTAATTGAATTGCAAAGTGTTTGAAAAGTGAACACACAATGAAAGGCATTAAAATTGGCGATGATAAAAGTGCACATATGTATCCATTTTTCAGGTTGTGGTGTCACTCGATATGGGAATGCCTCAGAACGCATCGTAGGAGGAAGGCTTGCCTCGAAGGGAGAGTTCCCATGGCAGGTTGGTCTCATTTAAAGTTAAATTTAAATATAATTAAAAAACATTAATCGATTTCTAAAACGGGAAATAAACACATTCAATTTCTGATTTGATATCTAACATTTAAATGGGGAGTACATGTAAGAAATCCCCAATCATCTCCCAATGGAAGTACTTAACTGAGGAAGTGTTCTCAAATGCTAACGGAATGAAGCTAAAACTGTAACTTCGGTGCTAGTAGCAAGACGGTGCCTAACTAAACCTATGTCCATTATATTAGCTATAGGCATCTTTGCCTCCAAGTGGTATAAGTCCAATAACAGTTTCGAGATAAGAGCGTTTATAGTTTATAACTCGCCTAGGCTACAATGTTAAGTGGAATGACATGAAATTTATTATTGGGCAACTTATTAGACTTAAAGCCACACCACTTGGCCAATTGATAATCTAGCTGCTTAGTTATGGGAAATGGAGTCAGTTCATTTTCAGATTTTTGTGACTTATACCATTTGGCGGCCAAACTGTCCATACGAAACAATGTCATTAGCCGTAAAAACTTGAACGGTGCAGCGCGTCTGTCTATTGTGACTTAAAACCAGCTTATACAGTTACTTCATTTCCATCCACTCAACGAGTAGGAATTGGGACCTTACCTTAGCTTATTTTTTATTTCTATTCAGTGATGTATACATGTGAGGGAGGAGGTTGAAGGGGTCAGAATCCCTACCATTGGACTGTAGATGAAAATATTTTAGTTTTAGCACATATGAAATGTATACAAGCTCAATGTATACACATATGTATGGGTGTTTATGTACATGTGTACATTATGTACAAACATGAGTATGTATACATTTACATGTATAAATACATATGTGTGTACATACATACATGTATGTGTATGTATACTTATCTGTATGTATACATATGTGTATGCGTATACATATCTGTATGTATACATATGTGTATGCGTATACATGTATGTATACATATGTGTATGCGTATACATGTATGTATACATATGTGTATGCGTATACATGTATGTATACATATGTGTATGCGTATACATGTATGTATACATATGTGTATGCGTATACATGTATGTATACATATGTGTATGCGTATACATGTATGTATACATATGTGTATGCGTATACATGTATGTATACATATGTGTATGCGTATACATGTATGTATACATATGTGTATGCGTATACATGCATGTGTGTGTTGGCATGCATGCATGCGTACATCATGTGAATAAATACATGTGTATGTATGCATTTTGTATTCCGCACATATATGTTGCTAAGGTGTTAAAGGGAGTTAATTTGATGGATGACTTCTCTACAATTTCAGCCATTCAATTTTATTGCGTACGCTACTGCTTTCACTACCCGTACACAGTACTTATTTACAAACTATTTACCAATTCGTTTTTAATTATATTTGACGCAATAATTTCGTTACGAATCTTATTTTAGGGTGTATTAATAATATATTTTTAAAACTGACTATTTTTTTCAAAGATTTCCCTTGAACTGTCGCACCCTCAAAAAGGAACAATACCACACTTCTGTGGAGGAGTGCTGATTGACAAAGAATGGTTACTGACAGCTGCACACTGCGTCGTAAAGTAATATTCAATTTGATATTTTTAAAAAATTACAATTATTAAAAATGGTTTAAAAATTCCATATATTTAGCTCAATGATACTATTTATGATTTGAAATGTTTAACACAAACTTGTGAATCAATTATATCAAGCTTCTTAAAGAAGAAGAATCATAAGTTGGAAAAAACGTAAAGTAGAAATATAGGGCAAAAAGCTTACGAAGAGTCTAGGGAAAAAAGATGACGATCCATCCAGAATGGTTGTACAAAAACGAAGAATCAAAGTTTCATGCCTCATAGAAATACACAGAACTTTTGATCTTATAATTGTTTTTTACGGACTATAATCTTCCTTTACTACTCGGTACAGTGAAATTTAGCCCTGAACTAACATAATGCGAAAAGATCTCGTTTTTAACAAAAAGTGAACATCATCGTTTTTCCCTGTACTCTTCATACATAGATATTAATTTATAAATTTTTATTATTTATTTTAACAAATTATACGCCATTATGAAAAATAAACTTAGATTTGTATGTACTATGGGGATTTTCCTTCAAACGCCTTCGCTAATTTCCTTTCATTAGAATATCGTTTTTTATCTTGAAATGAGTATTATTTTAATTAATTGAGTGTTCTCCTTTTATTTTTAATTTTTCTGGTATAATATGTATAATTTCAATGTATAATTTTTTTCGAAAAACCCTATAAAGTAAAAGTCTCATGAATTGAACAAACACAATATTCAAGTACAGAAACACGGTGAAGAGAAAAAAAGTCCTGAAGTATTTAGTTTTTTAATGGAAATTTTCAATTCAGTCTTCCCTATTAAATGTACATGATATTGATTTGATAGAATGAAAATTCCTTTTGACCAATAGTTAGATAAAATTTAATTTGAGAAGGAGAATAAATAGAGTATACTATTAATTAAAATTAATATTTATAATTTCAAATACTAAGGTACCGTTTTTAATTATTTTTTAAACATTGGAAACGAAAAATATTCCTTATTTTAAAATGATGTGTAACTGTGAGTTGTAATGTTAACCAATAGGGCTTGAATATAACAAAACAGGTTGTTTCGACTTCTTAAACTTCAAAGGATTCGTCTCATTTAGAAAGCAAACGTTTCACACATATTATGATGGACGGTCATCACTACTGGTTTTAATAATCCAGAACTGCTAAAAAAATTTATTTTATATTTAAACAATAATTAAAGAACAAATAAATTAATACAAATATCATTACAAACTTTTATAATTAAATTATTGTTTATTTAAATGATACATTCTTCCGAACCAAAATATAAATTGTTAAATTTTTATTCAATTTGTTCAGCCCTCAATTTGTTTTACCACATCCGAATTATTGGAAAGCTCGTGTTGGTGAGCATAACTTGAAAGAAAAGGATACTGGAGAAAAGAAAATTGAAGTCAGCCAAGTTTACTTTTATCCTTGGTACTCAGGATACGACAATGATATCGCGCTGATGAAGCTATCAGAACCAGTTCCAGAAAGTTCCAACATAAAACCAATTTGTTTACCGTTAGAAACCGACAACTTTAACAACAAGTGGTGTTCAGCAAGTGGATGGGGAAAGGTTGACTTTTGTAAGCATTACATTTATTATGGTTCCCTTCATATTTATTAAGACCATGACTTGAAAAGGACGTGATAATCACAAAACAAAATTTTAATTTAATAAGAACTTTTAAATATCATTAGACAATTTTTTATATATTTAAATAATTCACAGAATATACCAGTGTCCCGTCAAAACCGCAATAACTATGCAGAATGAGAAGCTTCGTTTGGAGTACATAAAAATGGCCACGAAAGCATCGTACCTCTGCGATTCATAGTTTTCGAGAAAAATGCGAGAGAGAAGCGGTGACGTAACACCCTGTGTGCGTGGAAAATGCGCTATTGCGAACATGAGAATAACATAAGTGATAAAAATATAGTTGCATAACGTAAGTGATCATTATAGTTGCAAAAGGGGAAAATTAACATAATCAGAGAATGACTATATAGAAACAGGCGTCGTTCGGCTCTCATAAAAGTACGCCATTTGGAAGGCCATTTAGAACATCTTCTTATATATTAAATGAATATATGAAATGATGTTAGTAAACATCATATTATGTGTTTATGTTTGTAATAAAACTTTATTCCTTTGGACAGAAAGGAACATCACGATTTTGGGTTCGCATGCTTCTCGAATACTATGAGTCGCAGATGTATTGTTCATTTATCAATTTTTAAGTACTCCAATCGAGGAAATTAGTTTTGAAGAGTATGTGTGGTGTTGTTTTTCAATTCTATTTATATTAGTCAAAAATAATATAAATACGTATTTGTTGATATATTATCAATTATTTTAATAGTTTTAAGATTTTTGAGTCATACCGCGTATTGGACATTTTGTTTTTAAATTACCGTAAAGGCATGAAGCAATTGACAATGGTCAAAAGGTAAACTTTAATGAACTAAATGCATATTAAACAAAAATGTACCGATTTTAATCCTTTGATATAAACCATACAAGGAATTGTTTTATTGTTAATGAAATATCACCAAAATGAACTTTTGCTGTTCTAGCATTAAATTCTTTATTTTGAAACCACATAATGGCCATACACCAACCATTTCTTCATCAAGCGTTCCCCCTTTCCCCCAAAAAAGTGTTTTAAATTACTCTTGCCTGTTTCTACCTGATGGTTAACTCACTACCTGTTGAAGAGATAATGATTCACGTCTATATTTTCATGACAGCAGACACAGGAGTGATTTAAAACATGTCTTTTGTGTGGGTCCAAGTAACCTTCTCAAGGGTTCAAGTAACCCCAAGTTACGGTACATTAATAATTATTAAAACATAATATGATCAATAATTAAATTATACATTATTATATGTTATTAATTTTTTTTGTTTGGATCCAATTAACGTACTTTGAAATACACCCTATTTTCATTATATTCCATGCGATTGTCGAGTTCGTATATTTAATAGATAAACGGCATATAAGTAAATTTATAATTTTATTTATTTGTACACTTGAAACTTACTTTTTGTTGTATCAAAACATTATTTCTTTAATTGGTTCATAGCCTCAAAAGCATCTGAAGATTTGAGAGCGGTTGGCATTCAAGTGTTCGACAATTCTAAGTGCAATGCATACACTACACGATTTAGAATCCCTATCCAAGCCTGGCATTTGTGCGCTGGAACGATGGAAGGAGGAAAAGGAACTTGCCAAGTAAGGCATACTTTATATAATAAAAATGTATTTTTGAAAGTTATTGGTAATGACAAGTTTCGTTCGTTACGAAATGGACTCATCTGCTAAAATATTTTTTAAAAGATATTTCTTCTATTCTTTGTAATATTTGGAAGGGTATGCATGCTGGTCAAAGCATAGACGTTGGTACATGTATGTGCCTGTTGAGAGTTATTAATATCTATGTACCATCTTGATGAGCTTTATCACAATACAAATAGACATCGTAGGATGCATTATCACCTAATTATAAAATTGAAAAAAAACTATAACAAAATTAAAAATATGCCGAACTTTAAAACTTTAACGTTATTTCCTGAAAAATTAGCATGCTGGTCAATGATCTATTTGAATTCTTAGATCTCCATATATAAATATAGAGGAGAAAATTGTTGTAAAACTAAAATAAAATCCTCAAAAAGGGTTTTGAATGCTAATTGGCAATTACACTGTTTTCTTTGTTTACACCAAATATGTTTCATAGACAAAACAAACATAATTAAGTTATTTATATTTATAAATAACATAGATATATTTTAACAAAGATATTAATCGCGAGAGATATTAATTGAAATATGTTCGAAAATTTTAAACACTGTAAATATTTTTAATTTTTAAAAGATTAAAATATTTTTTGGTCATCTTTTAGAAGGACGATTGTTAAAGAAAGTATTGTGAATTAATATTAATGCACTGTTTGTTTTAATTAATATGCTATTAAATATGCTATTTTAAATAAAATTTTTAACGTATTTTTAATGTTATATTTTTTTAATTGAAGGAAGAACCTGTTTATATTTTTTTTAATTGTGTAGAGTTATTTGAAGAATGCTCATGCAGAATCAAACAAGCTAAAAAAATATTTAAAAAAATTATATATGCATTAAATTTTATAAAAAAGAATTCCCTCTATCCATATCTTATTATTTCCAGAATATTCTTTCATATAAAAGTTTAAAAAATCGGAGGTTCATGGAATTGTATACATATATCAAACGTTTTTACTGTTTTCTGCTATTTGCGATCTGACTGACATGTTTTCTTGCTTGGGCACTCCTCATTTTCTTTACAACTCAGTACAAAAACGTAACAGATTTAAACTTATGAGATACTTTAAAATAATATTTTTATTCACAAAACGTATAGATGTACCTACGTTTCATTGTTTAAGTTTTTATGAGGGGCAATAAGGCGTTTCGGATACGAAGGTCAAACCCAACACTGGAGTAGCTTTTTTCTTCTTCATTTTTCGGCTTTTTAGGCGTCAAATATATAGTAGTTTTTTTTGTTGAATTCGACCTTTTAACCTTTAATTTAAATAAGGAAGAAAATAAAGCTTTTTATTGAGTTTGTCATAGATCCCAAAACCTTAAAAAGCATTTTTCTCGAATACACTGTTTGTTGAGTTCATCTCTCATAGCAGCAACGCCTCAATTTATGGCTTGAGTTTAATGTAATTAACATTAATCCATTGAAGCAAAATTCTATATACCTCGAGTAATGGTTATAAATAATAATTGTATATCAATGGCGAAGCGTGACTCAATGAAATAGGCATCGTCACTTCTCTTGAAAGTCATCGATATATTCTTGTGGAAATTAATTAGTATTCCTAATACAAAAAATATTCTCTTAAAATTAAGTAAATATATTTTATCAGTTATTTTCTCCGCTTTTGTCAGTTCTTTTACGTCTGGTGAACGATGATTTTCTCATAAAATTAAGTAAATATATTTATCAGTTATTTTCTCCGCTTTTGTCAGTTCTTTTACGTCTGGTGAACGAGGATTTTCTCATAAAATTAAGTAAATATATTTTATCAGTTATTTTCTCCGCTTTTGTCAGTTCTTTTACGTCTGGTGAACTATGATTTATTCATGTTTTCTTCTTTCAGGGCGATAGTGGTGGTCCATTGGCATGTCACACAACCGACAGGGGTTGGGTTTTAGCAGGACTTACTTCGTTTGGGTCAGGCTGTGCCAAAAGAGGGTATCCAGATGTCTATACCCGAGTAAGCCATTTCTTGTCATGGATCAAGCAAATGAGAGGATATTAAATATCAATTTTATTTCATATGGTCTAAATGAAGGAAAATGTGCACAGGTGAATTAAAGTCTTGGTGAAAAGTCGAATCAGCATCTTTAGTTTTCATCTTAGTATGATAAATATTTAAATATTCTGCTTTGAAAAAAATTGTGAATTAAAGTTTATGTACAAATATTTATAATAAGCAATTTTTTTGAGTTTTGATTATTCATTTGGATCAATTATCGACGACCTAATACCACAAAAAAATTACAACTAGTAGTTTTGATAAGTCACATTAAGGTAGTTTTTATGCGTATGTATCTGAAATTTTTACTAATTTAGAATGAGTTGAATTTTTATGAAATTAAATTCTTAAAATTTTTATGCATACAAGTGTTTTAACAATACACAATTAGTTTTATATTTCACTTAAACAATCGAGAAATGAAAAACAATTTAAAACTATATTTATAATTTAGTTACAAGTGATACATTAACTATCATGCTGTTAATTTATTATCGAAATTATATGTATTAATTAACATTAATCCATTGAAGCAAAATTCTATATACCTCGAGTAATGGTTATAAATAATAATTGTATATCTTTTTTCATATTTAATTGGTGCATTCAAGTATATACTCTTGTGTAATGACGAATTCTGTGTCAAAATGTATTTATACATCAAGGGTAATGGTAACCTTTTTGGGAAAGAAAATTGCAAAATAACCTTTCCTCAATGTGTATTTTGTAACAATTTGAAATGAATAAAGATTTTGTAATTGAATATCTTTCTTATTTAATTTTATTTACAGAATTTTGTTACTTTAAAATACCAGACATGAAAATAACTTTCTTATGTATAAAAATCTGATTTAGATTAATGCTTTTTGGTTTGTCCTTAAAGATAGGTAAATAGAATAAAGATAGGTAATACTTTTACAAAAAAAAAATTCAACTTTAATATATTTCGTAAAGTTAATGAGTAAATTCTAAATTGTTATTAGAACAAATGTAGGGAAATATGTAGGAAATATATATAATATGACTGCGCTTGTTGGAATAAACGACATTTTTATTCACATCGAACTGTAATAATTGTAATTACTTAATAAGCAAATGGTAAATATTTAACAACTTACGAAGTTTATAAAGATTCTAAAATGTGCTAGAACAAGCCTAAAATACTCTGTTGTCTGAGCAGAAGAGCCGTCTTTTATTAACTACTCAAAAAAAGAAAAATAACCCACCTAAGTTAATTTAATAACTCAATCAGTCTATAATTGCATAGTTTGGTTCAACATTAAAAAGTTTTATTTGAAAATTCAAAATGCATCGAAATACTCATTTCCCCCATGCAACTAAATTCAGTATTTTGAATTTGAATTTTTAAGATTTGGAGTCATGACTCGATAGCAAATTTTTGGATTTAAGAAATAGTATCCTGTAATAGGAGAGAGTTTATTTGAACTAATAACTCATCCCTCGCAGCTCGAGTTACGGATTCACCCCTTAGGTTACCTTGGTATTTGTTTTTAGTTTAGAAAACGATGCCCTTGACTCTGTCCTGATAACGAATTCTTCAGGTAAGTGATTCCTTGGGAAAGTCAAGGTAATAGCGACGTGAGTTGATTTCAGCTTCATAAGGCTGATGACCTGTTAGTTGTCGCCAAAATAAGTTTCCAACCTATTACTCCAAGTTAAAACTGGTTTTTTTTCGCTTCTGTTGAATTCCGGAAGCAGTAAAAGTGGCCTCTTGATTTATTTGGGTAGCTGGAGGCAAGGATTCGACATTTCAAAGGTCACAGGCTAAATAAAAAAAAAAGAAATGTCTCGCGCATGATTTTGATGCAACCCGAAGGTGAAGGTGTAGGTTTTAAAATGATGATAATACATTTTGAAACATTATATAAGTAATAAGATATTGTGAAGTCATTTTTTGGATTATGAGTAGATCAAGTATCGTATTGCTTTAGACGTTAGTGCTATGATGACTCAAGCTATAAATGAATCAATATAATGGAATAGATTTTAGAATATTAAAGTTTAATTTATTTTTGAAAATTTGGAAACTAGGGGAAAGTATTTAAGTGGATCGTATTAGTTTGAAAATCTTCCAATATAATATAAATGATTTATCTGTATTTGAAAATGTCCTATAAAATATACGATATACTACTTATTTATCTATTGCAATTGCCTTCATGCATGTCCAATGTCCCACTCAGAGAAAGTTTAAAATTGTTTTGGCAATTACGAAGTTTATTTAAACTTGCTTCGTTTAAAGAACTCTTCAAAAATAAATAAATCTCTTTCATTAAAAAGTTCTAAGACGAAACGAATCGTCAAATTATTTTGTAAATTATTTCGTCGCCTATTTAAATTTTGCAAACCGCTGAAAACTGAAATTTTGTAATTGGGGAGAGATATTTAATCGATGAAGAAATGTACAAGAAAATTCTTGTAAAATTTGAGTAACTTTTTTTAACAGTATGAGTCAGATGAACGCAACTTCACAATACATGTGTTGTAAGACAATGGAAAATCCATGTTTATTTATTCGTTTTTCTCCCTAGGCCAGAAATGGGACGTAATATTGCTTCAATAAGTTAGTTCCTTAAAATAAATAAGTACATTAAACTATTTTGGTTAAGGCCTTCCTTAAAAAACCTAACGATTTTTTCATAATGAGGATTTCAGATCAAATTTAAGGCATCCATCAAAAATAAAAATTAAAATTTTATATATTATTTTATTATTTTTTTCACTATTTTCTTTGAATAAACTTAACCTTATACAAGATAAAAATAAGGTAATAAAAGTCAGAAGTAATAAAAATTAGCACTTAAAATTTAATTATCAAAATAAACGCTAGCGACTTTGTATCACCACGTAATGCAAAATCGGGTAAAAATGTTTAAAAAAATACATACTTTAAAATTTTACGAACAAATTACCTTTAAATTTATAGACAGCATAATT
The DNA here is from genome assembly GCA_963932185.1 of Troglohyphantes excavatus. Taxonomy (NCBI): domain Eukaryota; kingdom Metazoa; phylum Arthropoda; class Arachnida; order Araneae; family Linyphiidae; genus Troglohyphantes; species Troglohyphantes excavatus. The sequence goes on from OZ010672.1 coordinate 36,462,790, forward strand.
GATTATTATTTTCCATAATGAGTAACAAAAAATAGACTTTCGGACAGTAATATGACAAATGAACAGTCAGAACAATAGAAAGGTCAGTTGAAGAAAAAACAATAATGTCTGTTACACACAAGATAATTTTTTCCTTATAACAATATTTAAAAAATAAATTCCTTGATAGTGCAAAATTTTATAGTTAATTGCAATTTGTGATATTTCATATTTAAGAAAGAGTTATTAAAAAACAATTAAACAGTTTTGAACAAAAACAAATATTTCTTTGTTAATTTTTGTTTTTAAATTTGATGAATGGAAAGTTAAAACAATTTTTAGCAATTTTTAAACAGTTTAAATAATTTTATGTTAATAATGCAGTAGTAATATTCGTCACAGTGACATGTACTTACATTATAATAACATTGGTGGCTGCACTACGTTACTAATGCAGTGTTAATTTTAATTTTAAAAACTAAGTGTAGCTAAGAATCTATTTTCCATTGCTTTAATTAAGAAAATAGAGAAATTAAAAACACACTGTTAACCAAATATGTAAAGAATTTGAATAAAAGTTGCTTAAAAATAAAAAAAAAATATGTTAACTAAATATAATTTAGATTATGAAAGTTTTTTTCTGTGTTCTTCGAAACATCATGTATAAAAAATATCAACAATTTCAAACTTGATAGCGTGTTTTTGTTAAGACCTCTAAGCAAGTATCAAGTATAAAAAATAATTTGCAATGCAACTAAGCGAACAATCATTTTATTTTTCTAATAATATGAAATATGAAAAATAAAATATATATTCGATGAACTAAATTTTTATTTCGTCCCATTTGTATTAACGCTGTCTCTTACTTCCTAATTAAAAATTAAGGAAATTTTATCTGAAATTTTTAATCTGTACCTTACTAAAAATCTGTGGGGCACTTGTTCTAGTAAATTTTTGTCAAGGAAAAACAGGACAAATTTATCTTTGAGGTAATTGACTTGTTGAAAGCATGGAAACATTCTTATTTTCTCGACAAAAAATGCATAAATTATTTCAAAAGTACTTTTTTGGGTGTTATTAATGAAAATGAGGGGCAAAGCTTTATGTAAATGCATTAAAACACGATTTATAAATTATATGTTCGTGTCCTTTCTAATGTTATACTTTTCTCACTCGATTGTATTATGAATTTTTGAATTTAAAAAGAAGAAAGTACTTTTTTAGGATTAAACTGAAACTTTTTTAATTTTATTGTTATATATAGCTCTAATATTAATTAACATAATGTTTTTAATAAACAATTATTAGCACTAAGTTCCGGGACAATTTCTCTCGATACACAGTGGTGCTTAATTTGAATAAGAAATTGATAAATTCATAATTTTACGGTTAAAAAATCAGAAATCGATGGAGAAAATATTCATGTGTACTAAAATTGCTGCTTTAAATTTATTTGAAAAAATCGGTAATACCCTAACAGAATATAAATTTTGAATCGTAATTACCAAGTATATTTCCATTTTGAAAGTAAATAGATTTTTTCCCATAAAATCTAACAACACTTTGAATTGACCTAGCTGTGGGCTTCTTAAATGACACGACACGCGCTTTGAGGAGTATATCTGTCCCTGTTATCACTCTTGGTGGGTCTGATATACGATCACATTCGTCATTAGAGTCACGGTAGAATTTAATCTTCTTAAAATGTCTTTCTATGAGGAAGTTATTTTAAGAAGTACGTTTTTCGGATATAAAAATAGATTTTACTCAATTATGCATATTTGACACTAACATACACATAGCCACTATGTTACTCAATAAATTTGCAATCGACAATTTCTTGTACTTCTGCAAATGAATGGGCAAACATATGTGATGTGTTTAATAGTAATTTTTTTTTTTTTAATTTTCCAATAGGATTGGTTGTTTAGGTTGGTTGACGCTGTTGGTTGTTTGTTTTAAAAAACGTTGTACACGAGCTGCATAATGGGCTATTGACAACGGTTTGTGATCTATCCCGAAGGAAAATGAATGGATTAAATACTGGATAAATTCAATACGAATATAAAATGTCGAATTTAAAATAACTTTTAGGCTTTTTTGTAGTTTAATAAAATGTGACAAATAAACTTTTGATCGTGCTCCGACACACCCGTGTGCGATTTCTTAAACCTATAGCTTAGTTTTAATTATATTACGTATTCAATTGATGTGCATGAATTATAGTAATATTTCATTTGTAAAATTAAAATAGTAAATGTTTATGCAAAAATTATTTTCTAATAATTATAATGATGCATTCCTTAAAATAATTTGTTTTAAATGCATATGAAAATATTTCATTATGTTGCAACGCATATTTTATAATTGTATTCTTTTATTTAAAAGTAATTTTTTAAACACTCTTTTTAGATTTAAATGTAACTCAGGAATAAGCAGGGACCTACTTACAAACTTAGGGGCCCAGGGCAAAAGAACATTAGGGGGCCCCTCGACGTAACGCAAAATAAAACTGCTAAATTTATGCACAAGCACACAATGACGTAATCAGTCAGCTTTAATGCAAATATAATTTTTTTTAACTACTAATTTTCTTCTTTTGAGAAATTGAATTAACGTTAATGGTCAATTCTGCAACACAGTGTTTTCATCCTTTCTAGTTATTTTCTTTCTTCCTTTTAACTTTTTTTTTAGGTGAGCTAGATTTGTATGTTCTACCCATTTTATAGCTAGCAAATCCTTAATGATTACAATATTAGGAAATTTGGTATAGGAAAAAAGTATCCGTAAACGACAAATCTACGTGCGATTAGTAAACACAGCTTGTTTATGGTCTTGGACCTTGGTCATTAATTTAATTTTACTAGTGATCCACTCGCATATCTTTGAAAAACGCGATGCAAAAGGTGACATACATCATGAACGTGCTGAAAAGTGAAATTGATTTAATTGGGTAAAATAATATAAGTTTTGCAAAAAAATTAACGATTGATTTAAAAAAAAATTTGATTAAAATAAATTTAATTGATTTTTAAAAAATTCTGTAGTAAATTTATTTTTAACTTTTTTACATATATTTAGCATTAAATAATAATTGGGGGCCCCTTTAACATGGAGGCCCTGGGCAAGTGCCCCGAATGCCCTCCCGTAAATCAGTCTCTGGGAATAAGTTTAACGTTTGTTTGTACGTTTGTATAAAACGTAATTTAATTATATTATATTCTACTGTTAGATATATTTGTGATAATGTTTTAGACTACCAGAAAGTCTACAAAGAATATAAACTTATTTGTTTGCTTTGAACATAAATTTAGTGATTTTTTTTTATCGAGGAGAGGGGATGAAAACGTTTTACAATTATTTAGAAGTTGCGTTTATTTATGATTTTATACACACACAAATTATAATTTATAACTGTTGTGTTATGTTTTTAAATTTTTTAAAATTTTGGTATTGTTTTCCAAAACTTTCTACATGGAATTTCATGGCAGCACGGTAGTGCATGGTCTCACCTCGTGGGAGGGTATAGTTGCATAAAATGGGTTTATAGGTAGGCCATTGTATAAATGTAGATAGTACGAAACTTAAAATAACACATTAATAATAAACTTAACCATTAACATAGATATTTTTTAAGTGGACGAAATATCTTGTGCATTAAAAAAATAATTAAGCGTTCAGAACTCTCTACTTAAGAAAAAATGTAACCTTCTACAGATTGCATCGTTTCAGTGTGAATGCTGAATAAAAAACTATACACAATTCTGTTGTTAATATTTGCTGTCAATATTTCATGCGTTAAAATCTCTTAATGCATCTATTATCTTAAATTAGATTAAATTAGAGGGGACGCTTTCACAAAACAAATCGGAAGCAAAACATTTGCGATCGATATTTCAAGCCTGTCTGGGAACTTCCATTCACTTTTCTAATATACTTCTAAATAAAATTTAATGCTTTATTTTCCATATTTGGTTTGGTTTTAAGGATTTGTTTTCAGATGTTCATACCGTTTTTTTCTCACCATGCAAGTTTAGGACAAAGTCAAAATTTGTTATTCTAAACAGTTTATATTTTCAAATGATTCTGGATGTTCTCGCAGAAAAGAAACCTGTTTATCAATGGAAGCTTATATTCTTAATTTTTATCAAAATATGCTTTGTGTAATCTTAAACAACTTAAATGGGATTTGAATGTCATTAAAATATTAGTACTGGTTCATTCGAAATTGAATGTTTTGTAACTAATTAAATGACGAATGCGATATTTTAAAACAAAGGAAATGTATGGCATTCTTTTAAGGGGATTTATTTGGTCGGCATAAATAAAAAATTCTTTAAATTCGTGATTTTTAAAAATAAATAAAATTCTTTTAAATTTCTAAGCAGAATGAGTAACTTATAAAGAATAGCATAGTACTCATTGATAGGCAAAGATATGGAAATATTGAAATAAAAACAAGGGACAGAAATTAGCATTAGTCTCACTATTACAACACAATGGGCTAGTGGTGGAAGTTGGGTTTCTACCCAGAAACCAACGTAAAGTCATTAATGCAAATATAGTTTTGTACACAATCCTCTGACGGAGAGTCAGATTTATAGGTATCGCTGAATTAACTCCGCACAATAGGTTATTGACAACGGTTCTCTATCTCGACAGAAAGGTGCGAGAACATTGCTTCGAAATTTAGAATCATGGTCAGATGAAGAGGAAGACGAAACCTGAATGAATGTGAACATTTGAACCACGGCAGATATTTTACTGTCAGTACTTTATTATATGTAAAAAAAATAGGCTATTTAAGGAGTTTCGGGCTTTTAAGTCTGTTCCGAGTAAAAATGCGTGAAATGACAACTCAATACATGTAGTTTAGAGTTTTATTTAGAATACACATAATATTGATACATTTAAAATGACGGATAGGTGAATTATCCCGATTTAAAAAATAAAAACAAATATAAATTTTGTGACCATATCTTACTAAGTACACAGTACAGATACCGAATGAAACCTAATCAGAAACTTCAGAAGTAGTATTCATTGTTTTTTGTTTTTGGCCTTTAGAATTCGAAGGACCAGCTTCAGATAAATCTTTAAGTTTTTTTGTGCCAGCAATCTTCGTTTTTGTATTTTTCGCTACTTTAGTAGGCTTACTTCTTTTGGTGACTTCCACTTCTGTGTCTGAAGAATACAACTTCAAGGATTTACGATTGTGTGATTTCACGTTCAATTCCGTATCAGAGAAATCTTTCCTAGACTTGTTTGCCACTGGATGAACGCGGGATGAATATAACTTCCTGGAACGAGGTTCTTTAACATTAACTTTGGCACTTTTTGTTGGCTTCGAAGCGGCATTTGGAACTTTCTTTTGTACTTCCTCTGAATCTAATTCTTCTTGTGTTGGAACTTTGATTCCGTTAACCCGAGATTTAATTACTTTTGGTTTAGGAATAGGTAAATCTTCGCTGTCAAGTATGGATTTATTTGTAATTGCCTTTGTTTTGGTTCCATCTTTACCGAGTTTCGATTTAACAGCAGCTTTTGCTTTCGGTTTAGCTTTATTAGTAGATTCAGACTCTGCATCGGATTTTGATTTTGCACTTTTTGCTTTCGGTTTAGCTTTTCCACTAGATTCAGACTCTGCATTGGATTTTGCAGTTTTTTCTTTTAGTTTTGGCTTAGCTTTATTACTAGGTTCAGACTCTTTATCGGAATTTGATTTTACAGTTTTTGCTTTAGGTTTAGCTTTTTCACTAGATTCAGACTCTGTATCGGATTTTGCTTTTGCAGTTTTTGCTTTTGGTTTAGCTTTATCACTAGATTCAGAGTCTGCATCGGATTTGATTTTCACATCTTTTGTTTTCGGCTTTGCACCAGTTGCTTTCATTGTATCAGATTTTGTTTTTACTGCAGCTTTGGGTTTTGGGGCAGTCGCAGTCTTGGGTTTCGTAATTTGTGATACCTTTGTTGGCGCTTTCGCAGTCTTAGCTGTTGCATTTTTTTTAACTTTATTAACTTCTTTGTTTATTATAAAATAACCTTTTAGCCCTGTAGCATTTTTTGATGTTGCTGGTCTTTTAAGTAATCCACTTTCAAGGGCTTTCATTATTGCCTTTTTCATATTTCCCCGTAATCTGTTACTATCCACGTTCTCTTTGTTATCTGAAAAATCAGCACATTGTCATATAAACAGTTTAACTTTGTTGTTCATGGTTAATAATCTTAGTTATTGATTACGAAATCATTCTCGAAAAGATTGTCTGCATAGACTGATTATTCTCAATTACTATTTTTACTCAAAATCATAATATAACTTCGAGATAGAATATATGAAATAGTTTCAATCTCAATTGTTGTCACTAACCAATACAATAACTGAATCCCCCGCACAACCTTTTCCAGATAGTAATTAATTGCAAAAATTTAGTTAGTAGTAACCCCAAGTTTAAGAATTTAAATGATATGACGTCCCTTCATTTTAGAGTTATGAATTTTATAGAAATTTCCCAATTATTACAAATTTTAAGTGTAAACATTTATTCCTGAATTTTTTCTCTTATATAATAAATCTGAATTTTAGAACCAATTAACCCTTAAATACTTTTCTATAGTATTTGGAGTCACTAATTGGGAATCTAAGTTCCGTTAGCATGTTTGGTTGAATTAACGTCGCACTAGAATATTCATAACATGAGACGTGTTTCACTTAGGTTTCTTAGCTACAAGTCAGTGGTTACTCATTTGCACACCAAGCAGAAACCTATGGGTAGTTAAAAGTAATACTATAATTTTGACTGACATGGTGCATATAGACTAAGTGCCAAAGACAAAAAAATTCATAGCATTTGCAAAACGTTATACGTAATACCACATTGCACACTAGTCGGCATAAACGCTAGTCTGCCTACCTGCTCGCATGTCGAATAAATTGATGTTAAATGTTTAAAAGCTTTAAAGGCAAGTCCTAACTTACTGAAAAAATACGATATTTTTCACCCGAGGACGATTATTTTTTTAAATAAATATTTTAATCTTTTGATTTTTGAATTTTTTACTCTTACTATCTATACATTTGTTAGGTACTGCTGTTTATTCAAAGTTTTTCCATTTTTCTACTTTTTACGCACGTCGGCAGAGGCGGTTAAGGGATTCGTTACAGAATTTCAGTCTGTCTTTTTGTGCATTTATACTTTTTGATATGGATGTCACCAGTAGAAAATGGGCCCGAATTGTCCAGTGGCAAAGTATCCGGCTCTTAATAGGAACATTGCGAGTTCGACTATACGTGGCCTTGATAATTTGTAGCAAGCTTGTGGTCGGATGGTTGCCCGATTCGTTTTTAAAAAAAGTATTCTAAAAATATTCACAATTTCATTCGCAGTCGATAAAGGACTGGTGCACGTTACATCTAATCGTGGTCAAATTTCGTGACACCTGTTGAGGTTGCGTCGGGTACAACTCGGGTGTTGTCCTCGTCATCTGACCATGGTTCAAAAATTCTAGGACGTTTTCCCAGGTCTTTCCTTCGAGATAGACCGCGAACAGCCCCTATGCAGCTCTATTGCGGCGTAAATTCAACCAATTTTTTTTGTGACTAGCAATTATGAAACTTTTGAATTGGTAGCTAGAGGAGTTCATTTCAGAGTTCTATATGGTGAAAATTATCGCTAAGTTTGCGGAAATACCGTGCATTAAATACTGTACTGTTCATGCAACTTATTTCGGTGGCTTCTTTACTGACCCATTTAATGTGAGATGCAGCTCTATTACTTTAAGAATTATGCGAAAGCGCTCCTTTTTACATGCTTTTATTATTCTTGAAGATGAGTAAGCATTTCGAGTACAAAAATATTATGACATTTCAAAGTCGGACGACAAAATAAATTTACTTACCAACTATCCACTTTTTAATTGCAATATAAGATGCTCCTTTTTTTGGGACACCTATGAAAAAAAAGCAAAAAAAAAAAAATTAACTTTGCGCCTGAATTTACTTTGGTTGCTTGATTTTAACTGAACATTTCGCTTCAAAATCCAATCAAAATTATTTTTTAAATGCATATAAAAATAAACATTTAAATTGCAATTAACTTCTGGGTTGGTATTTATTACAGATAATAGGTATAAAACGATCTAATAATAGGTATAAAGCGATCTAATGATGAGGTTGATGATCAAATAATAGGTATAAAGCGATCTTATAAAGCGATCTAATAATGAGGTTGATGATCAAATAGGTATATTGTGATCAAATAGGTATATTGTGATCCATTATTAGGTATATTGTGATCCATTAATAGGTATATTGTGATCCATTAATAGGTATATTGTGATCCATTAATAGGTATATTGTGATCCATTAATAGGTATATTGTGATCCATTAATAGGTATATTGTGATCCATTAATAGGTATATTGTGATCCATTAATAGGTATATTGTGATCCATTAATAGGTATATTGTGATCCATTAATAGGTATATTGTGATCCATTAATAGGTAAATTGTGATCTATTAATAGGTAAATTGTGATCTATTAATAGGTATAATGCGATGCTTACCAACAGTTTCAATGGCTTTGCAAATGAGGTCCAAGGTTTTAAGTTTCTTAATAGCGGGTTGTTTCGGCACATTTTCTGCATTGGAAATCGTAAACGAAGACTCATTTATAGTGGATGGGCCTGAAGTATCGGATATTCCAGCAAAGGTTGTAGAAGGTTTGGCCACTGCCGGAGTACTCGCAGTTATCATGTTCTTTTTGGGACCCATATTCGTTTGACGACGACTATCTGAAACAGCATTAAGCTGGATAACAATGCTAGTAATGGGTAAACAATTTTAGATAATAATGTTTGTACCTACTAATGTATACACCTGCATCTATCATAACTTTGTATTTATGTCTGAACCAACCTTGTACCAAAGCTACACAATGTGTCCGAGGTATATATTCGTTCTAATAAAATTATAGTTTGAAATATATATGAAAATATTGTAGGGGAGACTGTTGTACCTACGGATAAAATTTATAATTTAATTTTTCTCAGTAGTTAAAAGTATTTTTGTAAACTAAAATTTTGATTATGAACCCAAGGAGACATCCCAAGAACATGTTAAAATTAAAAGGGTTCATTCAGGAAATATATTATTCCATTAAACATTTGAAATCTCACCAAATGATTTAAAAAAAATGTTTTACTTTCAAATAACTTTAATCCATCTGTTTAGGTAAAAAGGTTACAAAATGTTTAATATTTTATCTATCACTGTCACCAAAACATAATCACCGAGTGACATGCAGCCAAAATCAAATGACTTTTCCAGTATTAAATCCAGTAAAACGTAGTAACAATTACTATCTTCATACTCGAATCCGTACCAACTTTAAAATTTTCAATAGCAACACCTACTTTTGATAGCGCAGAAATGTTCCCCGCCCTCAAAATAATCTAAATATAAGTTTTCGTTAATTTCCTACCATTATATGCAGAGATATTATACAATACGTATCGATTTTTATTTACAAATGTAGTGGCGGCTTATATAGTGGTGTGGTTTTCTTTAAAAGGCATGGGACAACGGACATAATTATTATATAAAAAAGTTTAAGTATAATGAACTAAGATATTCACATTCTTTAAATATTTACATGTAGTATTATCAACTTAAATCAATGATTCTCAATTTTTCAATGGTCAAAAATATGAGACATCGTTCTCGGATATTTACTTCGAGATAGGCCCCGTACCGTCGCCAACAGCCCATTGTGCAGGTCTAGTGCAAAGTTAATTAACCAACTTCATATTTTTTAACCATGGTCAGATGACGAGAACAAAGTATGAATTGACACCCAACGCATCTTCAGTAGGCGATAGGACATTGGACTTGGATCATATTTAACGTGCACCACTCCCGTACACCCCTCGCCTTGATATAAGAATTTTGAATTTTATGCCAACGCGATCACAGCGCTTTTTATTTTCAAAATTAGTGAAGATTTCTGTTAAGTTCTGCTAATTTTAAATTTTTGTGTATGACCCCTGAAATGATCATTTTTTACACATTTTAATATAACAAAAAAACTACAAAGAGGAAAATCACGAAATTTTAGATATGGATTTAAAGCGTTTTTCTGAATCCATCACTATCAAAATATAGCATGGTTACTATTCATAAATTTTATGAATATTAATATCCTAATTTAAATAAAATTAAAAAATATACATATAAGTAATGAAAGTTAGTGTATTTTATTTGGGTCGTTTAGAAGTAACACGGATAAAAATTTCAGCTTAATAAAATTATTATTTCGAAAGATATGATTAAAAGTTTAAGAAATTCATTTAACATTACGAGTTCTAAACTTTCGAAATTCATAATAAAAAAACTACTTAACCAAATGACTTGCAAATTGATTTTCAGCGATGAATTTTGTCGTAGATTCTAAATATTGAATCAAAATTGGGTGTTGCTATTGGAAATTTTAAAGTTGGTGCTGATTTTAATATGAAGATAGTCCCCTATGCAAATTTTTTGTATATCAATGTGTAGTAGACTTTATTCCATACAAAATGGTATATTAAGTTTAGCTCTACTATAAAAATTAACGAAATAATCATTGGTGGTTCGTTTTTTTTTTCCGCAGCTGTACATAGGCACGCCATTTTGATTTTCAATGTCAACATGTGCGATGAGGTTACGCTAAATTGAAAATCAAAAATAAATCACTAAAGCCTCCATAATTAACTATGGCAATGGTTAGTATCAAAAATAAATCTTAAAAAAAATACACGCGATAGTTTCCAGGATGTTTATTTTACTTTGACTAACCAAAAATGAGAAAATCTGATCTAGTGACTGAAAATCTGATCTTTGTAATCGAACGAGCAGAGTTAACAAGGCTTACTAACGCACCCCATCCCACAATTCTGCAAGTCCCTCTTCCTTTTGTCCCAGGATATTCACAAATTTTAAAAGGAATGTTCGTTGGTCCTTAGTTACAACACTCGCCCCAAAAATTTATAATGCAAAAACGCCAACTTTTCAGAGCATTAAACTTGGGGGTAATCAATGGTGGATTTCAATGTACGCTGTTTAAAGGTATTGGAACACTGACTATGCCAGGTTCAATTTGTTTTATGTGGGTGTTTTCTCTTATCTTCCCAAATTTTCAGGTTTTACATGCTAGTTGTTTGTCAAATATTACAGCTCAGTTTTAAAATAATATCAACTAGAAATTTGGTACACCCAACAAAAACCTGTGCAAAGTAATTTTTAAAAATGTATTCTATATTTATATGAAATAAAACATAAAATTATTTTAAAATAAAGGGACGGAGACTTACTCGATAACACGTCTATATCGCACGCAAACTGCCAGAAGTATGGAAAAATTCCCTAACGGAACTTCTATTAAAAATTTGATAAATCTTCCAACATAATTTTAAATTTCAACGTATCATTCAAATAAAGACGGATAGTCATTAAAACATTTTCAACTGCCTATGTGTTGCCTCATATGAATTTAAACAACATCAAATTTAAATTCGTCATCTGACTAAACTTAAAAAATACGAGGCAGTGTTCCCTGGATTTTCCTTCGACATTGACCTCGAACCATCGCCAATAACCCATTATGCAGCTCTATGCGACGTTAATTAGGGCCTCCAGTTGCTCATTGGATAAAGGCGTTCAGTTTGGAATCAGAGGATTGCTAGATCGAGCCCGTGCGATGGACTCGACAAAGAAAAGTAAAAAAGTAGTGGTTTTGCGATCGGAGGCTTGTCAGCTTCGCTACAAAAAAACTAGAAAGTCATCCAGAACATCTAACAAATTATACTGGCGTGTATACAGGACTGGTGCATTATAAATCTGATCGGGGTCCAATGTCCTGACGCATACTGAGGTTGCGTCGGGTGCCAGCTCAGGTGTTGTCCTCCTCATCTGACCATGGTTAAAAAATACGAGGAATTGTTCCCGGTTCTTTCCCACTGGATAGGCTCCGAATCGTCGCAAATAGCCCAATGTGCAGCTCTAGTGCGACGTTGTTTAATCAAACCAAACCAAGTGACGGTAATTAACCAACCAATCAAAATAAAATCCTCGTAATTTGGTTTATTGAATTAACGTCGCACTAAAGCTGATCAATTGGCAATTGGTGACGGTTCGGTTGGTTAATCAACGTTGCAATAGGGTTGGCCTCCGTGGCCGAGCGGAGAAGGCGTCAGCTGGGAATCCGAGGAATCCTGGTTGGATCTTAGGCGATTGGTTTTGTTTTGTTTTGTTAATTAACGTCGCACTAGAGCTGCACAGTGGGCTATTGGCGACGGTTCGGGGTCAATCTCGAAGGAAAGACCCGGGAACACATACACATTCACACACACATTCATACACACATTCATACATGCACCTCGTTATTTTAGAACCATGGTCAGATGACGAGGAAACACCTGAACTGGCACCCAACGCCTTCAATAGACGTCGGGACTTTGGACCCCGATCAGATTTATCGTGCACCAGTCCCGTATACACGCCAGTATAATTTGTTGGATATTCTGGACGACTTTCTAGTATATTTGTAGCGAAGCTGGCAACCCTCCGATCGCAAGATCACTACTTTTTTACTTTTCTATGTCAAGTCCATTTCCCGGATTCGAACCACCAATCCTCTGATTAGTAGCTGAACGCCTTACCAACTGAGCAACTGGGGCTCCTGGATCTTAGGCGAAGGACTTGACATAGAAAAGTAAAAAAAAGTAGTGATCTTGTGATTGGAGGGTTGCCAGCTTCGCTACAAAATACTAGAAAAGTCGTCCAGAACATCCGCAAAATTAACGGCGTGTATACGGGACTGGTGCACGATAAATCTGATCGGGGTCCAAAGTCCCGACGTCTATTGAAGGCGTTGGGTGCCAGTTCAGGTGTTTTCTCGTCATCTGACCATGGTTCTAAAAATAACGAGGTGCAGGTATGAATGAATGTGTGTGTGAATGTGTATGTGTTCCCTTTTATTTCCTTCGAGATAGACCCCGAACCGTCGCCAATAGCCCACTGTGCAGCTCTAGTGCGACGTTAATTAACCAACCCCCCCCCCCCCAAAAAAAAAAGTCCCGACGTCTATTGAAGGCGTTGAGTGCCAGTTCAGGTGTTTCCTCGTCATCTGATCATGGTTCTAAAATAACGAGGTGCATGTATGAATGTGTGTGTGAATGTGTATGTGTTCCCTGGTCTTTCCTTTTCGAGAGAGACCCCGAACCGTCGCCAATAGCCCACTGTGCAGCTCTAGTGCGACGTTAATTAACCAAACCAACCAACTAAAATAACGAGGTGCATGTATGACTGCGTGTGTGAATCTGTTCCCGAGTCTTTTCTTCGAGATAGACCCCGAACCTTCGCCAATAGCCCACTTTGCAGCTCTAGTGCGACGTTATTTTAACCAACCAACCTTCGCGATAGACCCCGAACCGTCGCCAATAGTCCACTGTGCATCTCTAGTGCGACGACAATTTACCAAAAACCAGTTTAATTTTTGTAAAGTCCGCTTCGATTCGATTAGTTTGGTTAATTAACTTCGCACTAGAGCTGCACAGTAGGCTATTGGCAGCGGTTGGGACCTATCTCGAAGGAAAGACCCGGGAACAATGCCTTTTATTTTTTTAACTATGGTCAGATGACGAGGACAACATTTGAGTTGGTACCGGACGCAACCTCAATCTCTCTTATTGCGAGCTCGCTGCTCTTCCCAAGAAAAGAATCAAACTTGCAATATAACCATTACATTTGATCAAGTCATTGTGGACCGCAAACCAATGTTTATAGCATTGGTGGAACTAAATTTGGTTTGTATATATAAAATATTGATTTAGTATAGTATAAAGTTTTATTTGTTGAATAGATTTTAATATATATTTTTTAAATTATATATGAATGTTTTATTGTACCTAAATGTTTTATTGTACCTAAATTTATAAAAAGACGATTTTTTAGTTGTTGAAAGCAAGATTTTTCTTGTTTATTAAACTTTTACGGAAAGCAACTTGTAGCTTGCCAGGTATTAAATGTGCGCTGTATTTGTCGTCTTTTTTGCATGTGTGTCGTCAATTTTAAATTCTAACAAATTGGCAAGTGTTACTTTATTTCATGTATATTTAGTTTTATTTCCAAATTAATATGTTCATTATTTAGATTGCTAATGGAGATTTTCTATCTTAAAAAATAATAGTTCACTGCATTTGATTTGTAACACCCGTCGAAATGACGTGTACTTGCATTGAAATAACATTAGAGGCGGGAGTATGCTACTAATGCAGTGTTAAATTGAATCGGCTGTAGTTTGAAAAAGCGATACTCTATGCAACTCTTGCCTAAAATATTTTATAAGTATTAACCCTTTGCACTCAAAGAACATCTTTGACACTTGCGTTCTGTTATTTTTCCCAGAATTTAAAATGATCGATTTTTTTTTTATCACAAGATCATGCTGTTCTCTTTTATTTTAAAGAACAGGTAACCGAAAGAACTAGTTGCTATGTAGCCAACGGAGTGTAAAAAGTTAAAGTCTGAAATTTCACGAACAAAAAAATGCATTTTAAAATGTGATAAAACTTTAATGACAAATTTTAATTTGTGTTTAGTAATTTTTTGAATGTTTGCCATTTTTAAAAGTACACATAAATGAATTTTTACACGCGAACCCTTTATATATCTAACTTTTTTTCTTCTTGAATTGCATCTAAAAATTATTTTTACTACCTTCCAAATGTCATATCGTCTTAAATACTATATACTTGACCGAACACCTAACTATTCAGCCACCACAGGCCGTACAAGTTTGGAGTTGGGGTGCCAGCTCCAGGTGTTGTCCTCATTTTCTGACCATGGTTAAAAATTACGAATCAGTGTTCCCAGACTTTTCGTTTAAACAGCCGCCAATAGCATATTGTGTAGCTCTATTGCGAAATTTTTTCAACTGTCCAATTTTTTTATTTCCTACTGATATAGACCAAATTGAAAATGGATTTAAAATCAACTAAAAAAGCTACGAAGGCAGTAAAGATCAGAACAAGTACTCCTAAGAAAACGTCGGTTTATGACTTTTTCTCAAGAAGTTCATCAATACCTGCTGCATCCACATCCAACCCTAGCTTATCGAAACTACAAGAAAAGAAAAGTTCAATACTTTCGATGATATGCGAAGCTATTAAAACAGTCGGTAAATGGATATTTTAATCATTATATTTGAAAAGTGTTTAAATTCGGGTAATTTTTAATGTGGAAAGGC
Organism: Troglohyphantes excavatus; assembly: GCA_963932185.1. NCBI lineage: Eukaryota > Metazoa > Arthropoda > Arachnida > Araneae > Linyphiidae > Troglohyphantes > Troglohyphantes excavatus. The sequence goes on from OZ010672.1 coordinate 36,478,051, forward strand.
TTGAAACCTCAGCTGGACTTTATCCCGGCTATAATCATTTCAACTCGCGTCTTCGGTTGAGGATCTTCAATTGGAGGACCATAGTATGGGTTTAAAAAAGGATCTATGTAATCGTATATATACACCATTCAGTAGTTTGATTTAAATTGAACTATGAAATGTGTTTGCTTGTTAAGAACTGCCTTAATGAACTTGCGCATTTTCTTGTACTAAGTCTTTTAGTTATACAGTAGAACAATTATCCGGATCAATTTTGACCAGATCTCATCCAATTAATCGAAAATGCGGATAATTGGATAATTAGCAAAACATGTTAATCCTTAGTAAAATACGAATTTTTCTTTAGTATGTAATGTAATTTAATGACTAATAATAAAACAATATCATTCACCGATCACAACTTTTTCAAATGTGGATTTTGCTGATTTTTTTTTTCTCAGCGATCCGGATACTAAGCGATCCGTTTTGTTTGATCCGGATAATTGGAGTTCTACTGTACTAATAATTCTTGTAGTAAAAAATATATTTTGGTATATGAAATTTATACATTTATAGTTTTCTGTAGATTGACGTTGAAAATGGAAAAAATATTTGGAACAGATGTAGTATATGACATTTGGCGCATTTTTTTTTTTGGCGACGAAAAATTTCCGTTAAACATAGCATAGGGTTGCCAGATTGAAAGTCGCCCCAACAATCGGAAAATACCAACAATGTCAGGTGGGGTTGCCTTACTATACATTTATCGCCCCTATAAAACACGCCAAAAAAAAACCTCGCGCGCCAAATGTCCTATACTACATCTGTACCAAATATTTTATTACATTTGTTTGATAATTTATTTGCAGGTTTACCTATAAAAGGAGCTTCGTACATCGCAATTCGAAAGTGGATTATTAGTAAGTTTACCTTCGTTCTAATAATTGGTAGTTTAAAATTTTAATAACGCTACGAGTTAAAAATTTAGGATGGTTAATAGCTTTTTGTATAAAATTCAAGTACTCAAAAATCCGTATATGTATTCATAAAATAATCGTTTGTAAATTGACACCATAAGTATAAAATTAATATTGGTAAATATTTACATTTTTGCTCCTTGTTAAATTAAAAAAAAAAAAAAAAATTTAGTGCATTTTTCCTAGGAAGTCTGTTTTTCTTTATTTAAAAATATTTTATTTTCCCTGTTTTAATTCCTTGCACTAGACGAAACTTTTGTTGTTACTTGCTTTTCTCTGTATCTTTTACAGGAAATATAATTTGAGATTATCTGTTTTAAGAAATGTTTGATAAACACAATTAATTTAAAGTTTTCCCATTCCAACTACATACTAACAATAAAATCGAAGATAATGATCATAAAGTTGTGGTTAACAACGAATTCGGTTGATTGAATACCGTATAATCGAAAATTTACCACATTTTATTCAAAAAGAAGAAATTTCTTTTCCAAAAAAAAAAATATATATATAAACTGATGAAAATCAAAAAAAAAAATCGATTAATTAATGTTTCTGTATTTTATATCCAGTTGCATTAAACACTACATACTTAAAAAAATAATTTTAAATTTCAGCAACTAAACTCAATTGCTTTAATGCACATTTATTTTGATTTTTCTCAACTTGTTTGATCTTATGATTTTTATTAAAAAAAATTGTAGAATACTAAAATTTTTATGATTATGTACTGTATTTTTCCTTTAAGAAATTATCTAATAAAAAAATCTTTAGAAAAGCAAATTTTGAAATATTTTTGAATTGCTTTCAGTAAAACATTCAGAGTTGTATGACGTTTATATTGTTTTTCAGATAATAGAAAAAGCGCTCAACCCGAACGTTTGAAGACATTAATAAAGAAATCCATTGCTAAAGGACTTGAAACAGGATTATTGAAAAGACCAGCTTTTTCCAAAACAGCTGTAGGGCTCCAAGGGTATTTTACTGTAAATCGAAAGTATTCTAGTAAAAATTCAACCCAGATGAATTCCAAAAAAGAAGTTTTAAACTCAAAAGAAAACGATAACAAGGGCTGAATACTAAATTTGTATCAACTTCTTAAAGGCTTAAAATTGTAGAACTGCAAAGCCCTATAGCAGGTTGAACTGAAATCAAAGTTTTAAGTAATTTTGAAGTTTGAAATTTTTTTTTATATTTGCCCCAAAATTTTTAGGGAAATTATGATTTACTGCTTGATTAAGTACAAGGATGACAAATCTCACCAATATTCAATTTTCCTTAGTATAACATCTAAAATTACCATAACAAAAGTTTTCAAAAATTATAAGGGGTTTTCAATATTACAATTTCAGTCAGTTAGAATTGAGGTTTTTGCAAAACCAAATTATTTGAAAGTTTTTAAAACCTGTTTTTATTAATATTTAATTTGTTATTGTATTTATTGAAATGTTGAATACCCGAATAACTTTCAAAGTTTTGTATTTTATTAAGAATAAAGTATATAATTTTACTTTTGTGTCGAAAAGTAATTAAATTTGAAAGAAAGTATTTTAACCCGGAAACAGGAATGTTATGCTTGATAAAACTAATTTATACGAACGATTCTATTCACAATTTCTTTTATATCCCTATTTAGAAGCCTGTTTGAAATAACATTGATTGAGCTCTTTCGAAATTATATAAATAGTAAAAAAATAGGTAATAGTATCTCTTCAATAAAAATCCTTAATGTATTTCTGAAGAAGAAAAAAATGCCACAAAACGATGAATTAAAAGTGCATTGTGTGGTACATAAATATTCATATTTTTTTTAATAATTGAACCTCTTCCTTACATTTGATGCTAGTAAATGCAGTTAATAAAAGAGCAATATTTTGAAGTCGTATGAAATTAAATTTCGATATTCCTCATGATAGATATTTATAAAGGATTCATGTCTTCCCCCTTTAAAACTTAAAAAAATTATTAAGCGTCTAATGCTAGTTTTAAGTGAATATTAAGAGTTGATGAGTATCAGGAGAAGAATTTTTCTTATTGTGTTGTGCTTCTTTCACATTTAAACGTAGATTAGTGCCGAAATCGTAATCTGAGAGGTTGTGGTTCGAATCTCGACCCGAGTGTAGCAAACTCGCAATCGGAGGGTTTCCAGTTCAATTCGTCGTCTTACGCAAAAAAACATCAAAGTAGGGGGAACTGGTGCACGCTAAATCTGTTGCCAGCTTCGCCACAAAATACTAGAAAAGTCGTCCAGAACATCCGCAAAAATTAACGGCGTGTATACGGGCTGGTGCACGATAAATCTGATCGGGGTCCAAAGTCCCAACGTCTATTGAAGGCGTTGGGTGCCAGTTCAGGTGTTTCCTCATCTGACCATGGTTCAAAAATACGAGGCATCGTTCCCGGGTCTTTTGTTCGAGATAGGCCCCGAACCGTCGCCAATAGCCCACTGTGCAGCTCTAGTGCGACGTTCAATTAATCAAACCAAACAAAAAAAATCATGGAGTTCCATCTCGGGTATTGTCCTTGTCATTTGTCTATGGTTTAAAATTACGGGCAGTGTTTTCGGGTATTTCCTACCTACTGGGTATATCCAGAACAGTCGGCAATTGCCTATAGTGTAGCTCTAGTGCGACTTAAATTTAACCATCCCATTTCAACCTTTTTCCCCCGTTTCGGGGGCTTATCCTACTTTTTGAGTTGCCATTAGCCCAATGTTCAGCTCTAGTGCGACGTAAATTAACCCAAAACCCTTTTTTAACAACTGAGCTTGTTGATATGTATTAAAAGCGCTCCCTAATAGAGTAGTTTGTGATTTAACAGAATTCTTAAAAACATTTAGTTAAATAAACATAATTTGGTTATACCATGCAGCAATAATATAAGAAATGCGTACTGATTTTCTGTATGTGTGGCGAGAAAATCCAAATTGACATATTTTTAAGATCCATGTTCGATGAAAGATGCATGTAGCATGGTTAATTCTTGGCATATGTCAGCTGAATTACTTTTTATATTGTGACTTGGAGTGCTAAGTCTTATATTAATCAAAACTTGAGGCATGTTTGAATCCAAAGCTTCGTATGAAATATCAAGCTATTAAAATAAGTATTTAAAAACATCTGGGCATGACTTTAAATTAAAAATTTCAAAAGAAACAAATAACAAAACAATGATTTGATTTTATACATGGAAAATTTATGTACAAATATGTTTAGAGAAGATTTAAATCTCTAAATTTATGCAGATCAATACAAACTTAAGTTGTATTTGTAATATTAAGTTGAAATTATTATTATTTCTTAACAAACTTATGAACAAAAGGGAAAAATACTTAGCATTTTCTTTTTTGAGATCCTGGGTTAAATTAAATGATTTACGGTTTTCACATAGAATAAAACTGGTTATCTCAATCTTTATATCATATTTACTGATTTCTTCCATATAAAAGAATTAAAAAAGAAGTGTTAAATTAAAAAGATAAGTAAAAACAAGTATTAACATAAACTGAAAAATCTAAAAATTTCACTACAATTTTATTAAGTTTATTACAATACACATATTTACACATACTCAAAAAATGAGCTACTTCACATAGCTTTAGGAAGAAAATCATATTCGCTAAAGCACAAAGTTAAAACGAAGACAATGATTTCCATTTGAAAACCCAATTTTAGTAAGTTTCAAAATGAATATTCATTCTTCAACAAATATAATGAACTCATTAACCTCAATAAGTAACATTTCTTAATATCTTTAAAAATATATAACATATATATTAAGAAAAAGGTTTTGTTAAATTTAAAAGCTACATAGTTAAAAAAAAATTGCAGGTAGTTTAGATGTAAGCCACCTCACGAATGAGAGATAGTATCCTGTTATTTAATAATTCCAATATTGGCTCAACTTTATAAACAGCACTTGCGCCATTTCGCTACGATTGCGTATGTGTGGCTTTTGAGAATACCAAACAATTATTGAAATATTTCATTTTTCCGCAGAATATTTTGGAATAGTTAACAAATTCAAGTTAATGAGTTACATTAACCAGATATCTCGATTTTCACCATGGCATTTGTTTGACTTTTAGTTATCTAGTGACTTTTTCAATCCAGTCTGTATATTCAGATATTTTTGTGTAGACTCCAGGAAGTTTCGGCCTAGCACAGCCAACTCCCCAAGAAACAAGTCCGACCAGAGTTGATCTACCATTCTTGACTGCAGTCAAAGGTCCTCCGGAGTCACCCTACAAAATAAAGTGGTCAATGAAAATTAAATTGACTTTTAAAGTAATACAGGGTGCTCCACAAAGGACTCCTTGATTTTAAAATTAATTAACTCGGAAACGGAGATAGATAGAACAGTCAAACAAGTGTAATGTTTATTTTGAAAGTCGTTAATATCTCATACAGAAGTTTCAAAATTAACAAATGTTAACGACAGATGGCGCTGTCTATTCAAACAATCTATTCAAAACGTACACCTTTCGCAGCACATAGATGGCTTAAACGAAGACTGAAATTTTAGGCACACTCTGTAGTGTGTGCACAGAAATGGACGCACGTGCTTCACAGATCAACTGTTCAAGCTCGTCTAGTGTTGCCTGATTGTTCTGGAAAGCAGTGCCCTTCAATGTGCCCCACAACAGGAGTAAGATCGTGTGAGTATGGAGGCCAGTCCACGCGTACAGCTCCATCTGTCAGCAACATTTGTAACTAATTTTGAAACTTCTGTATTAGATTTTTATGGTTTTCAAAATAAACGTACCACTTGTTTCACTTTTCTATCTATCTCCGTTTCCGAGTTATTTAATTTTAAAATTCGGTAGTCATTTGTGGAACACCCTTAAATGTAACACTGTATGGTTGTTATAAAATAAAACAAAATCAATTAAGGCAAATAAAAAGGATTTTTCGAAGGACGCACAGAAATCTTAAAATCATCTTTATACAAGTAGTATTACAAAAAAAAAAGAAAAAAAATTAGTGAATATATATATTATGTAAATTGTTTTTCCGTAATAATGAAAACACTGCGCTTAAAACTGAAGAGATCGCAAATGGTTCTTACAGGGCAAAAAGAAAATTTATTTATACTTTTTGTAAAAAAAAATTGTGTCGATTTTTTTCACTCCTGGATGTTCTCACCAAAAAAAAGTCAGCATGAAACCTTCATCAAAATTGTTAAAATTTAAGGTTTTTTGAAGGTTTTATAAAGGATATTGAAACAAAAAACTGTAGTTTTTTTGAAGTTTTTAATTTTCCTGCATAAAACCTTTGAAATATCTGCATTTTCCCTTCATGATTAAAAATTGAAGGTTTTTTTCAGGTTTTTTGCAGTTTTTATGAAGAACATTGAAACAAAAACCTTTAATTTTATAGATCTTCAAAAAAAAACTGCAGTTTTCCTGCATAAAACCTTCAATTTCAAAATTTTGATGTAGGTTTTATGCTGACTTTTTTTGCTGGGTTGTGATGTCACACTTTTTACAGAATTTAGACAAGCTATTTTGTTGGTTCTCCTAAATTTGTTTGTTGATTTTTTCAAGCTAGCTTTAAGTGGCTTTACTCAACAACACTTATTTGGGGCCGTACTATACAATAAATTCATGCTCGAAAGCCAGTGATAATATTAAAATAAACTATTGTTTTATATAAATTACTTTTGTAACGTTACAAATAATCCGCTAGATTTTCTCAATAAAACTAATTGAAATAAGTATGAGATGATGGAAATACAACATCATATGCTTACCTGACAAGAATCCTTCCCTCCTTCTTTGTAACCAGCACAAACCATGGTTGGGAAAATAGTTTCTTTCCTGCCAATGCTTTTGTACCATTCTTGACACTCATTGTGATCGATTACTTGAAGTTCAACTTTTTGTAGTATTCCTGGAGAGTCTCTAACACCTAATAAAAAAGTGTTAGTTTTATTCTAAAGATATTGATATTCACATCAACACTTAATAAAAATGTAATGTATTTTTTCAAATTAGAAGCGTATTTATGAGAGTTTATTGTTTTAGAATTGACTGTATTATCTTAAGGTGGGGAACATGTCCTCGATGCTCCGCTTTTTTTTATCTTGACGTTTGTGACACTGGATTGGTTGGTTCCCCTCCGAGAAATGGGACCCAACCAATCAAGTATCGGAATTCTTGACGGACGTCGAGCGCGGCGTCTGTAGATGAAAAAAGCGATGGCATGGTCGTTATCTTTAAAGTTTCAAGATCTTCATTTTATTGACAGATCAAATTTTACAGTTGCAATAAGATTTAGGTAGAAACTAATTAACGGGGGACATTTTGGAGGCTGAGAAAAAAAAAATAGTAACATTTAAAATTTCGTAAATGTTACGTATACGTTTCGTATAGTTACAAATTACATTTAGTTGTTATTTTTTAAATATTGTCAACAAGTTTACAATGTAAATAATTTTAGAGTTCCTCAAACTCTAAGCTATTTCCAAAACAGAGGGAAAATAATTTTTACAAAAAAAGTTTTTTTTACAAAAAATGGAACTCTACATTGAAAACGTGGGTGCAAGAACAAGGCAGCTCCACTTTTTTCTGATTTATAATTTTCACTTTTTCCAATCAAGAAAAAAGTCTTTTATCGTCAGCTCTAAGCAATAGCTATAGAGGTATGAAGGAAAATGAGCTGTACACTTGTATTATACGATGCAAGAAACGTACAGCCTTTTTCGTCCTTCCTAAACATTTTCGAAAACTGGAGCTGCCTTTTCCCCGCACCGACGTCTTCAATTGAAAAGTTCAATGTCAACACTGTGTTGTCAAATATTGGCTAAATTAAATTAAAATGTGGATTACAATTTTTAAAATGAATCATATTTGTGCAAAATATTTTAAACAAAACATACACACACGCAAGACCACTTTTGGACGTTTAGACTATGTTCGGAAAGACTTGCATTTTATTGAAAAATACGCATACACAGTCTGAAACTTAATTCTTGAATTTGACACTTACCATATCGAGTTCGTCCCCAACCAGTCACAGTAGCTTTTCCCCCCGAGAAGTCTTCCCCGTTAAATGGCAGGCAGACGGGTATGACATGTCTCCGAAATCGGACTGGCCGCTGCAGCTGCAAAAGAGCGATGTCATGCTGGTAGTTCGATGGGTTGTACCCGGGATTCACCACTTTTCGCCTGACTGCCATCTCTTCATGGGTGTACTTCTCTGTAGTTTGTTTGATGTCGTGCTCGCCCATTCTGACACGCAAACCAGAAGACTGAGTTCTATAATCACAATAACAGTGTTACATTTGTGTATGGTTATGCGATTTCAAATCAAAGTATCTAGCAGACCTTCAGTTGAAATACATTCATAAATGAGTGGTGAGAAGCCGAGGGGTGCAAGTGATAATTGCATCATTTTATGAAAACGCAGTTTAAAGTTAAAGCAAAATAGCCGATTTTTGAAGTTGCTTGTACGCTGCTCAGCACATGACAAACATTTACTTTTTAATTATATCTCTTTGCCACAAAAATTTCATGAGTATTAACTATCCGTAATCGAATTTAACTCTATTTCTTAAAAAAAAATTACTTGTACCTTTCAGCTTTTCAAATTTAAAAATATCTTAAAGCCATAAAATTTGAATAATTTGAATATAGCTCCGCATTAAACAGCAACTTAATAATTTATTAATAATTCTGTAATGTGTTATGTATTTTGTTATGTATATTTTAATTATTGTAATAGCAATTAATTTTTAATTTAAACCTTTTTATATGCCCACTTTTAAAGCTACGTGGGCATATAAAAATATAAACATTTGAAAATATTAAATATGCTCTCTACCCTAAAGAATTAAAAATACAATACATTTATTTAAAGTACTTTTAAAAGTAAGGCCATGAAATTTTAAAAGAACATTAATTTTGTTTTTAATTTGCGAGGATGAGTTAAAATCTAACTCCTAAAGATTTACTCTTGGTTACATATAGTTTTCCCTTAAAAAATGTATGTGCTAAAAATACGAACACATGGATAAAATTCAAACTACGATTCAAGTATTTTTCAAATCATTAAACGAACGAACGATATATAGTAAAAAAATAGTAAACTAAGATACAATTGAACAATAAAATACGATAACGGATTTTTTGCATTTGTGCATTATTGAACCTCAATACTCACCTTGCTACACAATGTGCTGCAGTCACAACCCATTGGCGGTTAATAAGAGCTCCACCACATGATATTTTTCTATATAGGAATGATTGCTTTACAATAGCAACCTGAAAATCAATTTTAAGATATTTTTAATTTTATTATCTTTTAAGTAATAAATATAAGTAAGTAATACTTTCAAGTAATTTTATATAATAAAAATATTATTTTGTTCCAACAAACAATCAGATTTCATTTATGAAATTTGAAAAATCAATTCTTTTTCCATATTACCACTTAGAATTTATTTAAAAATCTCAGTATATTTTCTTTAACAACTAAGTCTATTGTCTTTAGAATACATTTTAAAATATATAGAATTATACATTCTAGAACATATATTTTTAAAACTTCGGAGATTCTATATTGTACCTCGTCACATTCAAATCAATACTAGAGTTTAAAACCCATACTAATATAACAATCAAATACTACAACAATGCAATTTGTTTTAAAGTCGTTACATTAAAAGGTGGGGTTAAAAAATATAAAGTAAAACAAAAACAGTATTTTAAAACCAATTAAAGTTAGAAAATTACACTACTAATTATGATATTTACTAAAGTTAATTAAGTTACTGCATACGCGACGTTAGCAGTCCTCCCACCAAAATTTGTGAAAGCAAAATTAGTTCCAATACTTATCGTTTGTGCGAGTCTAATACTTCAAAAATTATTTGAGGTTCCGTTATAAAGGTGGATTTTATATCACCACTTGTTGCACACTAGCAGTTGCAGACAAAAGGAAAAAAATTATGCGTGTATTGGAAATCATACGGCAGCACCTAAACTTATATTAGAGTTACCATACGTTTTACATATTCAGGTTTGTTAAGCTTTTCCTTTTGAAAGGCTTGTCGCAGAGAGTGAAACGAAGAAGTAACAATCTTTTTGTAAGCTGTGTTGTCCATAATATACAAAGTGTTTTATAGAAATTTGTACCTCAAATAGGTTTAAATGAATTTTTGAAAATTACGTATTTTGGAAACCTATTTTTATTGAACTTATGATATTTGAAAGTGTGTTACCGAATTAATTTAAATTTATTTATTCGATCAAGTGCTTTTTAAAGTGTAGAAATATATTAATTAACATGACGTTTTTGCAACTATTTTTAATTGAAAATTAAAGTGAACATTGAATTTTTTTTCATTTTGTACGTCTAATGAAACAATGTAACTACATATTTGAAAAAAAAATTGGAAGAAGCAGTTGTCTGAGCAATATAATTGTTTTAATAATGTTTATATTTTAATAATTATTTCAAGTGTTTGAAAGTATTCACATATCCAATACAATTAAATAAATCTGTGTGCAATGACAATTAGTTTTTACCTGCCAAGGTTGTTCTCCAAAACTTGCATCTTCTCCACCAACAATTTTACTATCTCTCATGTGACTTCTGCCACATTCTGAAAAATAAGATAAATTAAATCGTTTATATAAAAAATAAACAATTATTAAAATATCCATGTTGTATAAAGTATCCTAAAAAAAGTTTTGACAACTAAATAAAACTATAGAACGAATAAGAGTTTTAAATAGAATCTAAAAAGACATATGATTGAAATATTTCAATACAAAATACTTTGGTTTATTTTTAGTATTATTAATATTATAATTAATTATATATACGTTGAATGCGTCTGACAATATCTTCTCTAATTCTATTTTAAATTATTTCATCTTTTAATATACTTTTATATACTTTCATATACTTTTTGAATTACGATATGTGCATAATAATATTACTATCATATGGGACGTCTGTGAGAAAGATAATTATCCGAATAATTAAAAATATTTTGGTTTACTACTGAAAATTACTGACCTCCCTGGTCCAGGGATTGAAATAATCGAATTAAACAATGCACATAAAATTATTCTCTAAACAACTAAATTTTTTTATTTGAATCTGGTAAAATTAACTATTTTCAATCAGAATACATTAATTTTTAATTTGTATTAAAACAACAACATCTTAAGTAATCATAATGATTTCAGAAGTTTGTGATGTTCCTGTAGAAATTTGCCCATAATGCGGGCCATATAATTTATTTTATGTATATTGATTGCTTTTTTGAAAATTCTAGCACAATTTTTTAATATATCAGAATTTCATTTTATAAATTACAAATTAATATGCCACAGTGATGTAAAAGTTTATTTTTTATATTTTAATACATAAAAATTATTAAGTTTTACCTGTTATTGAATGAAAGAAATAATTTCAAAAAGTTTTTAAAAAAAATGATATTTTTTTTTATTTTGTATTAAATTGGAAAATATTTATGTTTTTCAAATGAATAGGAACTTATTTATAAAGTTGTTATAGTTAAAACATTATAAATAAATTAATTCAAATTAATTTTCAAAATTGTGCTAGTTCCACCAGGTACTTATAGGTGTAAACTTTGAAGATAACTTAAGCAAAACTTCGTTTTATATTAATTTTTTTTTCAAGAACCACTGAATAGATTTTACTTTTTTCTATATTTATAAAAAAAGCATAATGCCATTTGAAGTATAATGTCATAAGTGTAAATGAGGCAGTATATGAAAAAAAAATTTTATTGTAAAAAAATTGGTAATTTTTTAAGTTGCTTCGTTGACACTAAAATCGTTATTCACTTATAAGAATTGATAAAAATGAAGTTAAACAAATTTCTAACAGTACAATTTTTAACTTCACTTGTGTAATATATAAAATAAAATTTATATAAACGTTTTTGATGTTTAAAAATATAAGGGTTTAGATACTAACAAAATAAATGTGGATGCGTTCAGCTGTAAACTTTAAACCATAATGCGTTTTGACGTTTTGCGATGCAAATTATTTTGATCTAAAAAGATCCCTATAAGAAATGTATATATCTCGTACTTGAATTTATACAATTCGTTTATAAATTAATATAATAAATTTGGAATGTTCATTTTTAAAATAAATCCTATTTTTATACATTTATTAAAAATTATTATCAAACTGCACAAGTTAATTTGGCAAAGAAAAATATAATGAAACCGTGAAATTAAAAATAATGTCATTGTAAGTTAAGGTTATTTTTTAAAAAAGCTGTTACAGAACTACAAGAAGTTAAATACCACATTAGTGAGTAGATTATTACAGAAATATCATGAGCATGTGCAATCACAAACGCATGCACACACCCTATTTATATAATATTAGGTCTATGGAAAAACGTTTATTGTACATGGCGAAACAGACACATGTCAAAACTTCGAATTATGCAGACACAACGTTCTGTATAAAATGTATTTTAAAACCACGCAATTTAAGTTTAGATTTAAAGTTTAAAAAAAATTCGTTGCACAACAACCATACGAGTCCTCTAATGTCAAATTCATGTAGATCCACATTTTCACAAAACCGTTTTTTAAAAATATTTTTTACAATTGTTCAATGTTCTACCTCCCCTTGCAAAGCGGTATCGACTAAAAGTATCTGAATTCAGCCTAAAAAAGCGTTTAAAGTCATGCGTTTAGATCCAAAAGTAAGTGGCTGTCAATCGTTTTTAACGTCTCCTGTAAAATTTATGAAAATGGATCTACCTGATTTTGAAACTAGAAGGCTCATACACCCTACCACAAACTCTTCAAAGAATAGCACTTGTTCTACAAATGTCTTAGTGTAAAGTATTAATTCTTTGAGGTCAGTAAAGATGGAAATTCCTGTAAAATTCCTATAATATATAATAAAAAATCATAAGTTTTTGTTCATGTAAACAAAATAAAACCATTAACTACTTTTTTTCGAAAAGAAATTGATTGAAGAGATTTTAACTACATGAATTGCATTAATCTATCTAATGATGTGTTTATTAAATTGTGAGCTCTCAACCCTGTATTTAAAATAAATGGTTTTTATATTATTTTTTATGTATTCTATTTAATATGCAGGACTGTTTACATAGATATGTTAATCGGAAATCTAATCATATAATCTTTCATGCCTTGAATTCATTTAACTTTTTTCACAATTTACTTGATTTTTTTAAATATTATTTTTGGTTCAAATACGCAATTAAAAGGTCATTGAAGCATGCATAGAAATTATTAAAAGGAATGTATAGCGATTTTGTGTTCATCTTTGCATATTAAATTCAGCACGATTGTAAATGCTTTTCTCATACATATCAGTGAAAGGTTATTATTGTAGTAACTGAAGAGTTCAGTAGTTTTGTTGACTTTAAAAACTTATCTTAGATTGAGATGTATGTTTGCATGTAAAACAGATCGGTATAATCGTTTTTGAAGGTATATAAATATTGGACGCATATGAAAACGATTTTCTTTAAAAAAAAGTTATTTTTTTTAACTTGATGTAGGCTGAAGAGATCTAATTTGATATAATTCAAGTTGAATGACTCTTGCCATATTCTTGTTTAGGTCAAGATTTTGATAAATTTGTACATTTTTAATGAATAATAAATAAAATAAAAAAAATTTGATTCGAAAAAAAGTCATTTTTACCAAATATTTTATTTAATATTTTTTTACAGGTAATAAATATTTTTTATGTTAACCGTTTGTTTTATTACAGACTAGCTGTTTGTCCCCCCCCCCCGTTGCTGTGGAACGCATTAAAGCATATACATAAAAAAATCGAATTGCCGCGCCCGAACTTGAACCCGCGCCATATTGTTCCAAAGTCCAGTGCGCTATCAACACGGCACTCTGCAAACACACATTATAGATATTGGATATATTTTTAAAGATGTTTATTTACTCAATATTTTTAAAATTGATAAAATCAATTAAAAAACTAAACAAGTCCGATTTTCAGGTAGATCTTGGAGATGGAAGTACTTAAGTATATATTTTCAGCCGCATAGGAAGTAGCGGTTTTGCGATCCACAAACTTTTAATATTATAGATAATGAATAATATTATTTTCAATATTTATTCATGATAAAAACAAGGTTATTTTAGTTTTTAAAATGTAACATTTCTTAAAAAAGTTGGGTCCCATAAAAAAAATTTAAGGTATTTTTTTCCATTTACAACTTTTTGGAAATTACGTCAGTTATATACTTGCGTAATTCTACACTAATATGTGCGGATGAATATAAAGGGTTTTTAAATAAAAAGGAAGAAGCACTTTTCTGAAAAATGAAAAAAGACATTTTTTGGTGTGTCAGTTTACTCTGCAAGTCGAGCAGAAATTAAACCTTTACTCTGAAAAATAAGCCTCTCGCAGCTATAAACTTTTTCAAGCATATTTTTATTTGCTTTTTCATCTTTTTTCTTCACTCTGTTGTTTTTGAAGCCGCAACGCAGTGTGTGGTCTTTTTGTTTGACATTCTAAGTACTTAAAATGCTGTCAAGCAACCCTTTTAGGCAGCATTTGATGAAGTGCAAGTTGAGGTGTGGTTTTGCCTTTTTCACCGAAAAGTTGCACTGGAATGTGTAAATCTGGAGTTTGTTTATACTTGAGTTGTGTGTATGTGTAATCTTAAAGTTAGGGCATTCAACTTGCTTGCGCGTATTACTTGACCTTATGAAACGCTCTTTTACTTTTACTAGCGTCCGTTAAAAATAAGTTTAGGGGAATTTCTTTGGCATTGTACCAATTAATTATGTTGTATTTTAACTAATAATAGTTGTTATTTAGTTTGTTATAAGTAATAATACTTTTTATATAACTATCGTAATTAGTACTAACAACTGTTCAAATGTATATATATATATTGAAGAACATAATCTTTTAACTTTAGTGTTTAAAGAAGAAAAACTACCATGAAAACTAAAACTTGATTGTAACTATTATGTAGTGCGTTCAAACTGGAAGGCAAAAAATTAACTTTTATTTAAAAAGAATCGTATTACTTGTTGTTTGATTGTAGTTTAATATTAAATGAATTTTGTAAGAAAAATTATATATAAAAGTTTAATAATATTTATCTCAAAATTCAAACAAACCTTACAATCCCTTTTCCATGTAATACGACAGCACTGTCTTTGATGTTTATAAATTAAGTTTTCATACTTACGAGACAACATTCAATTCAATGCCCTAACTTATAGGATACCTATTATAACTGTAAAACAGTCTACAATGTATAATTTCAAGCAATGTAAAGTATAGTTAAATATCTATCAACGTATTGGGTATGACTGTCTATACCTTTGTGAAAATAACAAGATAAAGTCGAATAAAATAAGTTATTTTTTTATCAACAATTAATTAATTATTAATTTTGCAAAATTTGCTAGAAATAGGTATAAAATACTATGTTATAAAACTATCAGTCATTCTCACTTGGAAGTGTAAAGATTATAGTTGTAAAGTTATATAAACCTGAGTGATATGTGCAATATTTTGTTAACGCATATAAAATATACTGAGTAGTAAATCCAACTTTCTATATTTTTTTTGTGTATTTCTACATAGTCAAAGTTAAATTTAAAAAAAAAATTAAAAATAGTATTGAAAAATCCATAACTTTCTGTTGAAATAAAAAACTAGTCTAGTTTGTTTATCTGTAGGATTTTCTTCATCGGATGATTTTTTATTGGCCCTAAATCTCCAGCTGTAATATCCGAAACTGCTGAAATATAATTGTTTGCAACATATCGACTTGCAGTTAACAGTTTCAAAACAAATAATGACTTCTTAATAGAATAAATGTTTTTACAAAGTTTGAAGAATTTCAATTCAATCAATTACGTTCAAAGAAATACTGTAATTTCTTGCACATTGTTTTATTATTCTAATTTTCATTATGTATATGTTTAAAAGCAATATTTAATTATACATACTTTAAAATTTGGAAATATTGAGAAAATTGGGAATATAATGTCATAAAATATTGCCAAAGTAGACTTTTTACCATTTAATTAATGGCCAGTGTTTCTCAAATTGATTGGGCGTAAAAGAAAATTAGAAGAGCCAAATTATTCTAAATACTCATTTTTTGGAATTTAAAATTTTTTAAAATTTTAAATCGACTGCATATTTTTTAATTTTTTTATTATTACTATACTTTGCGGTATAGGAGAGAATAAGATGATATAGTATTTATGTTAGATTTTATTTTATGTTTTAAAAAATTCTAAAGTGGACGAAATGTTTAATAAGTTACTAGATTTGCAGAATTTCCATCTTAGCAGCAAATAAAGACAAAAAGATAAATTTAAATAAACTATTTTAGTTTCGAAAATTAATAATTCATTGAATGTTTAATTCTTGATATTTATCATGCCAATATAACTTTTGTTTAGAATTTATTAAGACAAAATATACACCCACAAAATAATTTGAATGTCACTAAGAAGGACAAACATGTGATGCATTAAAAGATAACAACTAAATTTTGCTTATTTTATTAAATAATTTTATTCTCTATTACAAGTGTAAAATTTTATGAATATTAGAAGAATAACTTTAAAATAGTTGAATTAAAAGTTTAGACGTTTAAAACAACTAAAAAAATAATTATTTTTTCCGTATTATTTTATATTATTGATTTTTTCCGCATTTTTTGAAGTTGAGGAACGTTTTTTTAAAAATTTGTTTAACGTTTTTTATGTATTTTGTTATAAAAATTAAGAATAACTATCAATACAATATTTAAAAACATTTTACAATCTTTAAATTTTATCGAAAGCTTTTATAAAACAAAGAACATAAAAAATAACTAAATATATAAATGATCAAACTATATTGTGTTTTTATTGAATTTTCTGAAACATGCTTCTAAAATTTATACCAAACTTTGCTCCAAATTTTATAGCCCGATTCAGTAGTTTTAGTGTGTAATTAATCAGATAACAAATGATGGGTATTGGAAGTTAGCTTCGTAACTATGGTAACATAACCTTAGTCACTGGATATGAACTATTATTTTTAAAAGTTAATGAAAATATACAGAATATTTAATTGCAACTTTTAGATTTTTGTCAAATTTTATATTCATAGCTCTCACATAAAAAATATAACCAAAATCAGTCCGACGTAAACGATTTATTTTTACAGAATCAAATAGCACATTTTTAAACATGTTGATTGGCTGAATCAGTAAAATATTTGTTTAAATACCTGAAGCATAGAATCTTTACGAACTTTCAAACACCTTACACTTACGACGAAGAAATAAACTTTGGACTCTGCAAAACATCATCCATGCCTACCTTGTATTCGATCTCTGTATCAATAACTTGCGAGATTAAAACCATAACCATCCTATAAATGAGCTGCCTAGTTTCAAAACCAGATAAATCCGCATGTCTTCAAAATCGTTTATTAAATATGTTCCCTAAGTTTTCAATGCACTATATCACCTTGCAAAGCTGAATTGAACAAAAATGTCTGAATCCAGTCAAAAATGACTTCAAAGTTATGGGACTATGAATGCATTAGATCCAAAAGTACGTGACTGTTAATCATTTTTAGCGTCTCCTGTAAAATTTATGAAAATCGATCTATCTGGTTTTAAAACTAGACGGCTCAAATGTAATAAATGGGATATAAGAACTTACCTTATTCATTTTCAGAGTTAAAAAACTTTTAACTTTTTTTTTTTTACTCTAAAAAAATTTCTCAAATTAATTTAATCAAACTTAGAAGTCTTGTTCTTGCGACAAAAAGAATGTGATGTATTAAAATGTAAACTGCGTTGTACGATGAAAACGTAATATAAGTGTAAAAACTAAATTTCAGTTTTAATAACGTTTTTGGAAAGCAAAATTGAGAAACACTGGCCGTAGCAAAAAATTATATAAATCCGATATCTTACCTGGTTCGTTAATGAGATTGATAAGAGAGGGCACCACACTCCTCGGGACGCAACAACTCCACAAGAGCCCACCATTACACAAATCCACGGGACGCTGACCTTGAAATATACAACCTAAACCTATGTTACAAGAATAACGAGTACCTTCGAAATGGCAACTGGAGGGGAGAGCTGCAAAATACACAAGCAGAGCCTTTGATTAATCGAAGAGCTCAATAGATGAGCAAGTTATGTGACACTTTTTCAAAGAACACCATTTTATTTCATGAATGAAATTGTTGTAATATTTCATATTCCTAAACTGCAAAATAATGTTTTATTCAATTTTGGATAGACAGATCGTGATGTTATCTTTCTTGTTAGATTTTAAGTAACCATGTCCAATTGTGGTTTTCTTATATCTAGTCACGTTCAATGACATCAAAATCCATTCAGTAGGAACTGGAAATAGTTGACAATTTATAACTTGCCCGAAATAACTCTTTTCCTGAACTAGAAATGTTTTTATAAATATTAAAAATTAAAGGTTGAAGAAATTCATAGTTCTTAAATGAGCAACTATAATCCTTGACTATTAAAAAAATATTTTAAAGATAAATAGATAACTTAAACAATATTAATAAAAATTAAAATATACTAATGTTTTTGGTAAAATCAAAGGCCTACATAAAATAAACATAATTCACTAAAAGATTATATACGATATTTTTTAAATATGTAATTGTCAATAAAATTATGAATACATGTATATTTACATCAACATTATTGTAAAATAAAAACATTACTTAACGATAATTTCAATTTTTTAAAAAAAATAAAACGCATATGCTTATGTTTAAAAAAGTTCAATTTACTGCTACTCAATAAAAGAAATTTTGTATATTTTTGTATATTTGATAAATAGTCAAATATACTAAGGCATATTTTTGACTATATCTTTCAATATAAATTTTGGCAGGTGATTCCATCCATCCAAAAAGTAAAAAATAGATTTATTTTAAATAAGTTGTCCCATCCAGTGGTCCGCAGACCACTGGTGCTCCTCAAAAGTGTTCAAAGCTTTTGAGCTTTATGTTCAATTCCAAATTTTGTTGTTGTTTTATTTAAAAAATAAGTGTTATTAGAAATTTTTCCCTTTAATAACAAAATGAAAATACAAATTTATTTTCTCTTTCTATATATACACAAGAAACACAATTTTCTTCATATTTTAAATTTAGATATTTTTATTTTGATTATTACCTCAATTAATCCGAATTGAGTATGATGTATTTGGTTGAAAAATCGTTGTTTCTTTTTAATGGCACCATTATCAGTCTATTGATATAATTTATCTTTTAAAAATGTGTTTTAGAAAAGAAATAACGGAATCCTTTAATTTGCAACAAATGGATTTAATATCTGAGTAATATATATCACCTAAATTATATTCAGAACCTAATTATTTTTTAGATTAATTCGAAAGTCACGGGGTAGATATTTAGACCCATTGGTCTGTGGACATCTAAAGATTGGGATACACTACTTTCATAATAGAACATACTGGCCAAAGTCTTGCCATACGGACCTTCCGGTTGCACTTTTGAACATTTTCATTTTACTATATTCATTCACATAAATTTATTTATATTCACTCATCTCAATATTTATTATTCACTCATCTTCCTGTATTCTCTTTCTTTCTTTTCAACCATACTTATTTATTTCTAGATCGGAATGGGCAAAAAGAAAATATAGGCATCTTAATAACCTTAAGTACATATTTTAGTTATTAGTATTCAAAGTGCATCTTTGATTACATCTCCAAATTATATTTATGAATAACAAGAATATAAAAAAAATATGTAACTATCTGAAAGTTATGGGTGAATATCGAAAAAAAAAAATGTAGAAAAAAACATTTCTGGTGTATTAAAAACAAATTAATATATATAACTTCTTAAAAATATAACTTCTGAGTCATTTGGTTTTATAAAATTTCAAGCCTTATTGTTATGTAGTAAACAAAAAAAACACCTTAACCTAGTTCGGAAAAGGTTTTCTCATTCAAACATAATTATTAAATCATTAATCCAACACGGGAACCTATTTTAAAATTCGAAGACATGTACTTTAGAATCTTCCAAAAAATAAGAGGTAATGCAGCAAATTTCCCGTAAAGTTCACTATATTTTGTCGTTCAATAATTAGCCAACAGCACCTAAAGTGTATCACCTCGACAAACAGCACCACCTCGGTAGTTTTGTCGAGTATGATTTTAGTACATATTATTTACAATGGATGGCGCCACAGTACTGCCTAAATATTTGAACATCTAAATATTTTTAATAGTTGAGTCATATTACGGTAGATGGCGACACTACTGTATTAAAACGTACTATACCGAAAATTTAAAGTTACATAAAATAAGATTTTTGTAACTTTTAAGAACTACAGTATTAGAAAATAAATCAAACTATAATAAATTAACGATTTTCTGTACGAAATGAACTGATTGACTGAATGCACATTTAAGTAAGGACGTATTGAGAATGCTACATTGGGTGAAGAGGGGATGGGGATTGGATTCAATAAAATTTTATAATATTTAAATCAAATTTTGAAAAATATATTTCTTCTTTGACTTATATATTTGTAACAGGACTTTAAAAAAAATTATTATATTTTTTTAATAATATTCATAAAGGTAGCTTAAATAGTCAATATGTGATATGATCAATCAATCAATTAATAGAAGTCGCCAAACCGTAACATTCGAATGAGATTTTTAACATGAGTTGCAGAAAATAAAATTCGAATATAATAAATAATTAGTGAAGTAGAACTAATGAGTATTATGCCTAAAACTGGGGTGACAGGTATTACGATTCCGTGAAATTATTATTTTCAGGTTATTATCACGAATTTACGCATGATTGATAATGAACCGATTAGGCTAAATTGCATAGTTTCCCAAGTATTCCTTTTCGATAAGATGCTAACAAATATGAGGTATTTGCAATTTATAGGTCATGTGGTTCTTATTTTGAAAATAAACATAGACGTGAAAACTTTACTGTGATTAATTAAATAGATATGTATATGTAAATAAATAATAATGTATCTTTCTATTTAAAAATGTAAGTTTCGCATTGAAATAGGATGTTTTTATTCCAAAATTTTTAGAGAATATAGAATAATGTTTTTTTATTTATTGTAGGGTAAAAAACTCGATTTTTGTAGTTCAAAGTCCAATTTCCTTCTAGAAAAATATTGTAAAATTACAACTTTTTAATAAAAAAGTTATATTTTCCGTTGTTAACACAATACTTTGTTTTTATATTTATTCGAAGGTTCAAAGTGATTTTTAATAAATACTTTTCTCTTTGATTCTGTTTTTATTCAGTTTTCGAGAAAAATGCGTACATTTTTTATTATGGCAATTTTTGCGTAAAATACATTATTAAAAAATTTTTTAGTCAAATTAGTAACTTGAATAAAATAACAACCTTCAACTTTAAAAAACTCAATATATTTGATTATTAACGGAGTGTTTTTGTAATAGTTTATTCTAAAAGCAAGTTGTAATAATACGCCATTTTGAAAAATCGACTGTTTTTATTTTTTATTATATTCGAAAACAAACACCTGCGAATATAATTTGTTTATTTTGATTCAGAAATCTATAATGTATTTAGGTTATTTTTAACTTGTATTATTTTATTTTATTTATTTATTTATTTTATTAAATTAATGTATTTTATTTTATATAACACATTCTGTTTTCCTTGTAATAAAACAATCAAGTGGAATTCCCCCCGAAATATCTTCTTTTGTTGACAGTTAATTTTAAAAACAAAACAAAAAAAGCAGGTATGTAACTTTATTATATTAACATGTAAACGGTTTTAAAGTTAATTCTTGTCATTTATAAGCTTCGAAATCTATATTTTTAGGATTTGTGATTTATGATTTTAATTTATGATTTGAAAAATATTGCACGTTTTTCGAAAATTTTTTAAATTTTCCAATTTTCTATTCCCTATCATAAATAAATCGATTACCCATTTTTCTCAATTACAAATTATTGAAAATAAAGCTAAATTTTTCTATTTTTTTTCATTGGAATCTATTAAAAGGATTCTTTTCTATATAAACCCCCATGAAGTTTGGTAAATAATTTGACTTTTCTAATTTATACATTTATAAACGTTTTCATGAATCGAACTATGACAAGTTTTTTGTATACTCAAACAAATCGACTTTTGCACTTGAATTAAATCCCATAGGGTTAAAATTTTTTGCTGAAATGTACTCCATTAAACGAAGTAAATTTTAAAAAAAAAGAAGAACGTGATCAATCCATATGTTTAACAATGTGTAATTTATGTTTAATGTGAAAATATCCATTTTACTTCATAATTCGTTTTCCTCCACCTTACCCTATTCATCACATTTCTAGAAAAAGTATATATATATATATATATATATATATATATATATATATATATATATATATATATTCGGATTTTACTTTTCAAAAAATTAAGTTTATATCGTAATTTAAATTAAATTTTGTTTGTTTTAAACTGTTTATAATTTTTTAAAAAATTTTTGTTTGTTTTAAACTGTTTATAATTTTTTAAAAAATTTTGTTTGTTTTAAACTGTTTATAATTTTTTTAAAAATTTTGTTCTATAAACTTTTATATTTATTTTATTCCATTCTACATTTAAAAGAACTTATATAGAAATAGATAAACACAGAAAATGTGTTATGTGAAACACACATACTAAAACAAAAGGAAATATAAATTACTTATTACTACTACATGTTCATATCAAAGACTCAGTCAGATTTTTCTAGCCTTTTCTGTAGAATTAATATATTGAATTTTTTTGCAGATACGTTAATTATTAATATTAATCGAATTTGCAATATGAAAAATTAATGAATTTAAATTCTAAGCATATTAAAATAATAAAAAATATTATAATAATGAGTTCATTACTTAATGTAATCCTATTCGACTGGTCTTTTTATATTATTCAACCATTTTCATGTAAATTGTATAAATAGAAAATTCAGATTTTGAATAATAATTGATTATTTATTATATTCATCGCATTTCTTAAAGAAGAATGCAATTTTAAAGTTATTTGTAAGTTCTTGTTTTTATAGAAAATACTATTGAACTATAAAAACCAATTTTAAAGGATATGGGAAATTTCATAGGATTTTTTTATATTAATTTAAAAGGCGAAATCACGAATAAAATATTTTTATTCATTTTAAACATCACATTTCTAGAAGAAGTATGCAATATTAAAGATATTTATATCTTATTTTTACTTGAAGATAGAATTGAAATACTATGAGAGAATTTATATGATTATTTATTTAAACATCTAAATCCCTTGATGTTAAGTAATTCCCTGAAACAAAAAATACTTGTTTACATTATTTTCTATAATAATTATATAAGATAAAGTGTGAATAAAGAGATTTAGTATATAAGAATAGTTTAATTAAACTTTATAAATTTTGTTTCCAACTTTTTATGTCATTGACACATATGTAAATAAATGACTATCTCCGTTAAAAAAATCTATTTTTATATAATTGGTTTTTAAGATATTGTTATTAAAGGATAATTCATGGAACAAAAATGGTGGTGAAATGTACTTTCAGTACTGGTTACTATAATTTAATCAATATTTGTACAAAAATAACTGTGTATTAAATTTTTCATTTATCTAAAATCATTTACATGGATAATTCAAGTTTGCCTATTATGAATATTTTTCAAATATCAAGACATATTAATTTTATGTCTCCGTTTACATAAAAATATATTAAACCCTACGTAAACCAACTCTTTAGAAAATATAAACTTCCAGAATGAAGGTTTAACAAAGTAACAACTTTACACGTTTACAGAGATAAAATCTGCAAAACAATTTTTTTTTCAAAAAAACATTAAATTTTTTTTTTATTTTCTGGCTTGTTACAAATTTCTAAATTTCTTTTATTTTAAGAGTATTTTAAGCAAGATCTAAAAAAGAGATTGGATGTTTCATATAAAACTTCGAAGATAATTTATAGTCTTTATTCAAAAATTGTTTTTATCATTGATTTATACTTGAAAGCTGATCAATTAATAAATGGAGCACATTGACTTTTGTATTTGTTTTATAAACTCCTCGAATATTAAATTTAGATAATATACTTATTTATGTAGACAGTGTCACATTACGCTTCTATTATCTATTTACTAAGAATTGAATTTACTATACATTTAAAAAAATTTAATTTATAAAGATGCATTTTAATCCAGAATAAACTTTTTGGGAGTCAATCATAGTTATACGTATCCGAACATTTCAAATATTTTTTTTATATTATAGTTCGGAAAGTAGCTAGTGACCTTTTCCATGTGAAGACATTAAAGAAATCGACATCAAATTACGACTTTAAAATAGTTGTTCAGAAGATGGTTTTCCACTTTATTTGATATCGATTTCTTAAATGGAAACTGAGTTATTAGAAATAAATTTTTTTAACTTCCCATTTTTTGGCACAACTTTTTAACACTTCTTCTGTCTATAACTTCTAGTCGCCCTGGTAGTTTAATGGATAATAAAATGAGCACATGCTTGCCTACATAGGCTGCCCTCATAAATCACATTCACTAAATATCTACAATTACAACCAAGACTTATTGGTAATCTAACCCAGATCCTCATGCACCGCAGTTCAAAGCCTTATCAATTAAACTACCAGGGCTACTCGAAGAAGTAATAAACAGAAGAAGTGTTAAAAAGTTGTGCTAAAAAATGCGAAGTAAGATAATTGAGTTGTAATAACTCAATTTCTATTTAAGCAATCGACGTCAAATAACGCGGAAAACCATCTTATGAACAACTGTTTTAAGTCTGGTAGGTCGCTTGGTTAAAATGGCTTGAATAGAAGCTGAAATTAGCAATATTAAACCACACTGCTCATTTTTGAGAAAGTATACGGTTATTTAAATTTGAGTACGTCATCGCTCATTTACGATGCAATTGCACTCAAAGAAATACGAGTAGGTTCAGGTACTCATTTTTAAGTAACCTTTTTTTTACAGGGGGATTTAGAAGGGGGCTAAAATTGAATCTTTCCCAGACGCTTTATATAGTAGTTTTACTGATATTGAGCAATGAAATCAAGTAGGACTTACACTGCAGGTACTGCGCCATATTCATCATGCTATAGAGAAAATTCTGGTCCAGGAACTTCTGCGGGTTATTGATGGAGGCCGCCATGTCCAGATTCTTGAGGGGGGTCTTGTGGATGACGCGCCCTGAGTCGCTCTTCCGGCTGCCATGATGCACAACTGGGCTTTGAAAAGAAAAAGGACTGTAGGCTTCAGGGGTTCGGGTGGTTTGTAAGATTATTAGCAGCACAAGCACCGTTCGCTCCAGCATCCTGTCAAAAGAGAGATGGGGCATTAGTAAAATACGATATAAAGGTGCAATCGTGACAATCTTAGTCTTATTGTTATTTTTAGTAAAAAATGGCAATAGGCGTTGTATATATCAGATTTTTGGTACAAAAAATATACTTTTCTTGTTCCGCAAAACAAATATATTTCTCTTTTCATAAAACTTTATATATAAATATTTATATTGTCGATGGAAAATTTGTATATATTGTCTTTCAACTAATATGCCAACCGATATTAGTTAATAGTAGGCTGTTTTAAAAGACAATTAGATAGACATTGGGGGATTGTTAGGATGTGTAAAACATGACCAACTTTGTTAGGCTTAGGACCGGTAGCTGGTAGACATTCTTTGTATTTTGTTATAATTTACTTTATAGTAAGTATTTTTATATTGTGTATGTATCAAGACATTTAATATAAACCATTCCTACTTTATACGTCGGGATTCATGATGTGTACATATACATGATATATAGATATACCAACTAAGCCCCAACTGATACTAAATGCCGTGATATTACTTCATTGGATTTCTATGTTTTCCAGCAATGTACTTAATTTTAAAAACACTAAAATATTCCTTTTTACAAATTCTATAAAATCTAATGATTTTAGTTTATATTTAAAATCTGTCTTTAAATTTGAGTTTTAAAAAAATATGTAAAAGTATATAGGGGGAAAATATTCCCCCTATTAGTGAAATAACATTGACATTAATTAATCTATATTAAAATCTACATTATTTATTGCATTATGCGGATGGGTATTGATTCTGCATTTGTTATTTAGACATATGTATTCTTCATTTGCTACAGTTTTTTTTGTCAGTTGCAGTGCACTGGAACTTTTATTTGCTGTAGAAACCGTTTGAGATAGCATAGAGACCGATCTTGAGCATTTCGAAACAAAGCTACTTTATTTAAACAAGCATTGCTGTTTCTGTTTTTAACTTGTCAAAGCTTTCTATATTGCTTCTTTCGAGAACCCAATAAATTATCGTGTCCTGTCAATTGTGTCTCCTGTTAAGTATGCCCCAATAATACGAATTTATTTTATATGTTAAAACTATTATTTGCCTCATTCTGTTTCGTTTATATCTTTAAATATATAAGCCCAACATTTTACACAGGAATTCTAATTGCCGTCCTCATCATACGTTAATTTTACATAGCCACTCCAATATTTTCAAAAATATTCACAGGTATATAATTTATTTAGCGTGTGAGTATATATTGAATAAAATCATCCTGTGTATTCCAGTTACACATAGAAAACTTCCCCATTCCAATAAATTTAGTAGAGTTGGTGTTTCTACACAGATAAACGTTGGCTTTTATATGTTACTATATATAGCTATTTTCAAAATTTAATGACATTGTACTTTGAGAAAATTTGTTATACTTTGGTGGTGAAATTTCATATGAAATGAAATAAATATTTAATAGTATGAATTTTTTTTAGTTCCGCATTTTTCAATGTTAAATGATTTCAGAAAAAATGACAATC
This sequence comes from Troglohyphantes excavatus, assembly GCA_963932185.1. Taxonomy (NCBI): domain Eukaryota; kingdom Metazoa; phylum Arthropoda; class Arachnida; order Araneae; family Linyphiidae; genus Troglohyphantes; species Troglohyphantes excavatus. The sequence continues at coordinate 36,504,928 of OZ010672.1, forward strand.
TTTTTATTATAGAAATTCACATTATTTTGAACTTTAAAACTTTATTAATTTAAAACAATACCAATAGTTGAGATAATGTACAGTAAAAAAAAGCTACTTAAAAATAAGTACCTTAATCTACTCGTTTGTCTTTGAGTACAATCGCATCGTAAGTGAGCGATGACGTACTCAAATTTAAGTAACCGTACTTTCTCAAAAATGAGCAGTATTATTTAATATTGCTAATCCAAGCTACTGTTCAAGCCATCTTAACAAAGCGACCTGGGAAACTAAACATAGTTGTTCAGAAGATGGTTTTCCACATTATTTGATGCCGATTGCTTAAATGGAAACTGAGTTATTACAACTAAATTACTTTATTTTCCATTATTTTGGCACACCTTTTTAACACTTCTTCTGTCTATAACTTTTTCTAGTCGCCCTGGTAATTTAACGGATAAAGCTCTGGAGTGCAGTGAATGGGAATCTAGGTTCGATTCTCGGTAAGTCTTGGTTGTAATTGTCGACAATTATTGAAAGTGATTTATGAGGGCAGCCTATGTAGGCTAGCATCTGCTATTTTTTATTCATTTTACTTATTTTTGAGTATATGTATTTTTTTTAATTGAAACTTATGTATTCAGAGCCATGATAAATATTGAATGTACTAAAAAATTAAGTGCATTTTACTTATATTTGAGTACCTATTTAGAACACTGTTTAGATTTCGAATAGAACATTTCATCTAATAACTCGTCAATATACAAAAAATAATTCAAATCCCCTCTACAGTAATATCTAAATCGACTTAATTGCAATGATTATTACAAATATCAAAATGGAATCAGTAGGCTTTAATTTGGTTATTTTAATGGATTGCTTGAATATAAGTCTATGATTTGAAGTTTCTTAAAAAATTACGTTTACTAAAATATTTATTCTTTTAAAGCTCGCAATTAAGTATATGTTAATCAAATATGACATCTAGTAACATTTAAATGTGCTAATTAATATTGTCTGCATTTATAAAAACATGATTTGCCAAACGCTAAACCGATTTGAAAATGATCCGACTTTTATTGTTTTTTAACCGAGTTAATAAAAATTCTCATAATAAAAATACTTTGTAAGTAAAAACACATATCCTCTATAGATTTTTACATTGTTGGAAGCTTTTTCATAAACAACAAACATCTATTTTTAACAGTCACTTATTTACTAAACATTCAGCAAAAAAACAAAGAGTAAAATTACTAAGATTTTCTTTCAGGGTACTGAAGATTTATATTTTCAAATCAATATGTATACCCCATATTAATCACCAAAAAACATAATAATAAATTACCTGAAATCCCTCTTAATGTTAAAGTAGTTTAAAATGCGTCGCATATTTCAGCCTCGCCTACACACAAAAAAGTGAATTCGATCCACCTAGTTTCACTCTCAATCATACTCATAAGAAACGGAAAGTCTTGGAAACAGAGAGAAATAATGTATCCTTTACGATTTCCGGGATGAAAGGTACAAATTGAATCCGGGTTTCACTTTGGATTGGAGCAAACCCTCATCAATGAGGAAATGGCGAAACCATTAATGCTTTGGTGACTCGCTATGCATAAAACAGAACCCGCAAGTAATGGATGGAAGCAATTACTGCAACGATTAACTGCCATTTAACTTTTACTAAATTGGACTGATTATTTAAAAATTAATGCTGATTGAAGGTAATAAGAAGGTAGTTATGTCATTAGACTGCAGATGTAATTTTTGTTGCTGATTAATGAAAGTTACAGGGCCTCCGTGGCCGAGCGGTTAAAGGCGTTTCGCTACTAATCCGAGGATTGGTGGTTCGAACCCGTCCGATGGACTTGACAAAGAAAAGTAAAAAAATAGTGATCTTGTGATTGGAGGGTTGCCAACTTCGCTATAAAAATACTAGAAAAGTCGTCCAGAACATCCGCAAAAATTAACGGCGTGCATACGGGACTGATGCACGATAAATCTGATCGGGGTCCAAAGTCCCGAAGTCTATTGAAGACGTTAGGTGCCAGTTCAGGTGTTGTTTCCTCGTCACCTGACCATGGTTCAAAAATACGAGGCATCGTTCCCGGGTCTTTCCTTCGAGATAGGCCTCGAACCGTCGCCAATAGCCCACTGTGCAGCTCTAGTGCGACGTTAATTAATGAAACTAAACCAAACCAAACCAATGACAGTTACATTATGTAGTTAATGTTTTTACTAATATATATACAGAAAAAGTATACATTTAAATGCAGATTTATCATAAAAGCAAAAATATTGGTTTTAACTGCTGGTTTTAAATTGTGTTCCTCTGCTTAATAATGTCTTTCAGTGTTTAAGATATTGACTCTTTACAGGTATAAATAAACAAAATGTTTTAAGCAAACTTTGAAGATAGATAAATATTACTTATAAAAAAATTACATTTATTAAGAAATACATATATCTTGCGATTACTTAAAAGTAGTTTTAGTCTGTAGATACAATTTTACTTTGGGAATTTTGGTTCAGTAAGAAAAGTAAAAACGAAAAACTTACGAGAATTAAAAATCTTATGAGGTACAAATACATGCAAACAACAAAGTATGCTTTTTAAGATAAAAATAAAATACTTCGTGATATTATAAATTTCAGTTTACATAGTTTCAATATCTAAAGTTACTAAAAAACTCACCAAGTCACTAAAGTCGCTTGAGTTCAGATAAATCTAAGCATAAAATCAAGAAAAAGTCATAATGCTATTTCAAAAGAAAGGACTTTTAACTTAATTTTAGAATGACTGAAAATGAAAAGCACCCTATTTCTGTATTGATGCAATTGATTTCATAATTCAACAGCTTATAGTAGATACGCTTCAACATGATGAGTTTTCAGAACATTTATTTCTAAGCATTAAGTGGTAAAAGAGATATCTTTCACATAAACTACGACATAACGTTTAAAAATGACCTGTAAATATAGAGTATTTAGTGAAAAATAATCTAGATATACAGGTCATAATAAGTTTTAGAAATTGCATAGTTTTTTCTCATAACTAGATTTTTGTCATATAACATGATCATTCACTCAATATTTCGATTCGTAAAATACTAAAATTATGTATTAGTGATAACAATGCATTTAAGATACTACGAATAGTTTTTTTTTGTTCTTGAATTGTAGAAGATTGTATAAAAAAGATTCATTTAGGTCATTTCTGGAGGGGACTTTGGTATATCGTCGCTACACGACATTTTTGATGGGTATAGGGCCCCTGAATATTTAGGTCACCCACTAAAACCTTCGTATTGTAGTATAAAGGTTGTTTGATGTACTGTTACAGGATTTTAGTGTAGACTTCAGTAGCTTAGTTTCAGACTAGGTAACTAAGTCTTAAGAATATGAAAACAGCAATTGTTTTCAAAGGGTCATAGTTAATTGTAGTAAATGCAGAGTCGAAATCACAAAGTTTTTTTTGCCTATCTCGGTAAAGTACTGAAAATGTATCTTTGATTGCAATTTTAGAGACTATTTATTATTTTATAAACTTTTAAAATTGCTATAAAATTAATATTGAAATATAAATAAATATGAATAATGTATGTCACAATATGTTTTCCTTTACAATACATAAATATAAATCGTGACAAAAAGCAAAGGAGAGGAGATTTTTTATACAAAATACAGTCCCGGACAAAATGATGGAGAAAGATAAAAAAATAGCTGAAGAAAAGTCAATTTTGCTCTCAGAATTTAAAAATATTTGTTCCATTTTAATTACTAATTTCTCTTAACAGGTGGATAAAATCATAAGGTCGACTCGGCATTTCTACCAATAATACATTAATAATCAATGAAATTGCTAAGTTCTTCTATTATTTTTATCAGTCTGTATGTCATCGGGTCTGGCAATTTTTTACAAGCGGTTTTGACAGATTTATCCACGCTTTTTTTATGGTATAGTTTAGTTAATCTATATTAATGTAACACTTATTATTTATATAAATTTCGTGCACAAGAATACCCCATACACTTTTTATTGGAACTTATGGACGACAAATCAAGAATTTGGACTTTCTTTGCCTCAAACCATGGTTTTGTAGTGGACGGAGGTATTGTATTGGATATAGTAGTAGTACTATAGGAGTAGTGCATGGCCAACTAGACTCTACTCGTCTAGTGGGCCATTCGTAGTGCCAGAAATAAAACCTCTCTACACCATGACACTGTCCATCCAAACTTTTAATTTAAGTATCAACTAGAATTCGCAAATAAATCAGTGGTTTAAGGGCACAACAGTACCAAAAAAAGTGTAAAATTCTCGATTTTTTTTATTTGTTAAAATTATAGTTTGGAATATTCTAGATACGCTTTCAAAATTCTAGAACTATATCTATGTTTAGAATGAGTTATTTAAAATTTTATGCTGGTAACAGGTATGGTTTTCAAGGAATGAAAATTTTAAATCTTTTTTACACAGTGACTTACTAAGTTTTTCGAAACGCTAATACTTTTTTTTATTATTAATGGAGAAATGTATAATATTTTAAGCATATTGTAAAATATGTCTATATTATAAATTGGCATACGAATTAGCTCTATAATTAGTAGGTTTTTTTTTAAAATATCGATAAAGTAAAAAAAATGTGAGTTTGAAAAAAAACTTAGTGTTATTATATATAAAAATATAGTTTATATATATTTTTATATAAAAATCGAATACAAAATTTTAATGCGAATTCTTATGTATTATAATTTAAAGGATATGAGAAAGAAAAATATATATATATATAAAAATCCGTAGCGTTTTAAAAAAAGGCTAAAAAAAAATTGAAAAAGTATAAATTTTGAACAAAATAAACATAAACAATTATGGAATTTTTCTGTAAAATATAGTTCTCTTATATAAATTTAAATTAATATGTCATTAACATTTTGATTCAAAAAGTTAAAAATTAAAAAAAAAATTGCTACAGTGTCCCTTTAAAGAGGTAAGTGGTATAATGTCCTTTTTTCGGATAAAAAAGGTTAACCTGTGGCGAATGTACGAAGCTTGTGCATATAAAAGAAGCGATAGCAGGCTGAATTTTTAAAAATACAATAATCGCTCTTAACAGTATGTTTCAAATATTTAAATATCCTGTACACAAATACCTTAAAACTGTCTAATTACATTTATAAACTCTATCCATAATAGCCATCATTAATTTGTGTATAACAAGTACAATATTAATTAAAATGTATATGAATTAATTAACAAGATGTTTTCGCGTATTGAATACTTAAAATATATACGTGTGTCATTGTTTGTGGAAAAATGAAAAAAAAAAAAAAGACTGTGTTGAAATAACGATTATTGCAGAAATTGGCTGTTTTATATTTCAAGAAAAAGTTATGTATCAATTTAAGCATGTTTAAATAACACAACTTATAAAAAATTGACCCTAATAGGAATAATCAGACATTGAGCTGTGTCGAATTCTGTCCATTTATTTTAAGGAAACTAATATTTTTTTCTAAACTATAAAATGATATCTATGATAATTAAAGGCTAATAGACTGCCTAAGATTAAACATATAGACGTATAAGATGAAAAAAATTATTGAACTTTTCCCATAAGCTCGATAGAATTGATAAGCGTTAATTTGTCAAACTGTTGTTTCGGGAGATATTTTCTATTTTTTGAATATGAAAGTACAGATATATCACTGATTGAAACTTTGGAGTAAAAATATGTTTTCATCGCCCGTTAAATCCCATAATTTCGTTTATTATAGAGCTATTTAATCATATGAATATTTTTTATCTTTAAATTTACACACTAAATCATGGTGAAATGGGACAATGCAGACTATGCTGGAGGCTGTCTAAATTATCAACAGAATCCTGGTTTTGTAATTTTTTTATTAACATCAAAATAAATAGTATGAAAACACACAATTTATTTTTGTTATAATAAAGTTATTGTTTAAAACAATTAAATTTGAACTAGTTCTTATAAATTATAATATTCAAGTATGAAAACTTGTCATTCATAAAACTTCATTGTTAAGTGCACTTTTGTGGTAAATTATATGTGAAAGAAAACTTCAAAAGTAAACATTACCAGAAGTCTTCAAATGTTTCCCGGACACCGAACACTGACATATTACGGATGTGCAAATAAATTAAACTGGAAATAGAAATAATATCCCTTTGTAAATAATAATATTTATAAAAGGACTTATTACTATGGCATACTATGCTAGTTGAATTTTATTTCTTTAATCGTACCACATTAGTAGTATAGGTGGGTACTGACCGAATACAATAGAAGGGGGCGTGGCCACCTGTCAATCAAACTCGGCCTCGTAGACGAGGGTCTGGATGACGTCATCGGACAAGATTGGCTTGGAAGAGGGGGTTTCTGGATGACGTCATACTTTCTGGAATATTCTGGGGAATGTGTGACGTCATCTTTAATTTATTTTTATTTAGTTGAATTTTTGGGGAAGGTGTGACGTCATCCTTGTGACGTCAAGGCTTGGAAGAGAAGGGTTTCTGAATGACGTCATACTTTCTGAGGACGCCATTTTTATTTAATTAATTTTAGTTAATTATTTTGGATTTATTAATTGGAGAATTTTAATGGGGAATTTTAGTTAATTATTTTGGTGGGTTAATTTGACTTGAATATTTTCTGGAATTTTTTTTTTTTTTGGTTAAAATGGATATTTGGCCGAGGCCGGGAATCGAACCCGGTACTTTCGGTGTGATAGTCAAGCACGCAACTAACTAGGCCATGAGGACTGTTGGTGATATCTGTTCTTAATGGTATAAGTGTAAAGCTATGTATTAAAGATAGTTTTATATTTTGAAAGATGTTGCTATGTTAGAAAATAGTGGCGCCATCTATAAATGGAAATGATTTATTAGCTTTAATATTTTATTTTGAAGACGGGTACTTGTATCGCAATGTGTTTTATTTAAATGGAAATAATTATTTAATATTTTTGAAGATCTTATTTACTTGTGACGCTGTTTAGTTAAATGGATATAATTTATTATAAATATTTTATTTTGAAGACGGCTACTTGTATCGCAATGTGTTTTATTTAAATGGAAATAATTATTTAATATTTTATTTTGAAGACGGGTACTTGTATCGCAATGTGTTTTATTTAAATGGAAATAATTATTTAATATTTTTGAAGATCTTATTTACTTGTGACGCTGTTTAGTTAAATGGATATAATTTATTATAAATATTTTATTTTGAAGACGGGTACTTGTATCGCAATGTGTTTTATTTAAATGGAAATAATTATTATTTAATATTTTACTTTGAAGACGGATACTCGTGGCGCCATCTGTTATTAGTTAAATCGAAATAATTTATTATTAATATTTTATTTTGAAGACGGATACTCGTAGTGCCATCTGTTTTTTAGTTAAATCGAAATAATTTATATATGTGTTGTTTGCTATGCAATGACCTATCAAGATGTGTTTATATAACATGGTAAAAAAGGTAATTTTTAATTTACACAACATGTCAAAAAAGGTAATTTTTAAAATCGTCATTATTCAAAAAAGGTAATTTTTTAACTTACCCAATCTGTGAAAAAGGTCATTTTTGCATAGAATTACATGTTACGAAATGGTAATTTTTATTTTATGCAACATGTGAAAAAAGGTATTTTTTTAAAACGTCCTTATTCGAAAAAGGTAATTTTTTAAAAGCGTCATGATTAAAAAACGTAAATATTAAAAAAGGTAATTTTTATAAACGACATTACTTAAAAAAGGTAATTTTTATTTTTAACAAACTAATGAAAAAGGTCATTTTTTCATAGGATTACATGTAACGAAAACGTAATTTTTATTTTATTCAACATACTAAAAAAGGTAAATTTTTAAAACGTCATTATTCAAAAAAGGTCATTTTTAATTTACACAACATGTAAAAAAAAAAAAAAAAAAGGTAATTATGTGTTATACATTTTATAATATGTAAAGTTGTAATACAAAAAGTTGACGATATTTGGTAAATTCAATTTCTTTATTCACAGAGTTTCCCATTTGAAAGGAGAAGTTTTTACAATATTCGTTCGTTGTTGAATTTTTCTACGTTTCCTTGGGGGAGGTGGTGATTGCAATAAGTATTTGTTGCCTATAAAGTCACTTGGTACATTTAATTCTTTCAACACTTTGTCGTAGTCATGCTTACGTGACACGTATTTTCGAGAATTATACATGTACGTAAATAAATCAATAATATTGGAGTTGGGTATTTTTTGTCCATGTACAATCAGCCGTCCATTTGCGTCCCATGACAAAACGTCGGGATGAGACTTGAACAAAGCAAGGGCATTTTCTGCTTTTCGTCGCATCGTCTTATATACAGAGTTCATTATATGTTGTTGATAAATATCTGGAATATTTTTCTTTTCATCTATACCGACTTCTATTTTCTTATCCTCTTGTGGTTCAACATGCTTCTTTTCCTCTTCTGCCATTTTCTTGTCATTGTCTTCTGGTCGTAGTTTCTTTATGAGAAAAGGTTGATTGAATTCTTGGAGATTAAGACTTGTATGAAGGGTTTCGTGATAGCGTGCCAATTTTTCATGATCTGGTAGGTCACTATTTAGTATTTGCATCATAGCTTTATCCAATTCACTCAATCTCTTCTTGGACACAGTATGCTTTACCACTAATTCTTCAGGTACTAGAGCAAACTTCTTAACTTGAGCCATGGATTAAACTTGTTAATACACTAAGTACACTGGGGATAAGGATATTGAGGAATCCGCCTTTCTGTGTGATAATTTCACGCTTTTTATCCAATGACACTTTACGTTTACTTAATTTGCGTAAAATTCCTTTATGTTTGGAGAGACGTTTCTTCTGGTCTGCAGTCAACGGTATATTACCCTTTAATGTATTGAGACAACACTCGCATATCGCTTTTATACACTTCTTGTCGATTTTTTCCAATAAAGGCTTGCGTAAGTTGGATGGACATATTTGTATGAGCTGTAATTGATTCACCTGTTCCTCGGTGAGCGTCATATTGACAACTGATACATAATTTACATGTATCTTGCTTTTTATACCACTTGGGAGAGTTATTTAAACTGATATACGCATTGGGTTTGATGAGGTAATATGTTAGTACGTAACCGTAAACCTTCAGGTGTTTCAGCACGTAAATCAATAAACAAATAGGTATATGGATTTTTTTGTGGCATCTTCAAACACTTCCTGAAATAGTCTGACGTGTCTAGGAAACAGTTGTCTTCCCAGATGGCTTACTTGACTCAAGTCCCTTCGATTTTTACTGAGTACCAAATAATGAGCGTTCAATGTAATATCCCGCATTTCTTTGCCTTTATGAAAAAAGTTCTGCGTTATGAATATCACACTGAGGTTCAGATGATGACTACCACGCGTAAATAAATCACTAAGACGCTTATCATTCGAGGATTGCATGAGATCATCGATCACAAAAAGGGTATTGTCTCCCAAATATTCTTGAAAGGTAGTGGGTAATCCTTCCACAAATATCACATGATCTATGTCATCGTAGAGAGGTTGATAAATACCATAAAACCATACTATTTTATCGGGTACTATGGAAATCATTTTCTCTTTAGCCTCTATCATATCCCTCACAAAATAACTTTTACCACATCCCGTAGGACCAGCAATGACCATCGTAAAAGGGTGTTGCAACTTTGGAAATTCCATTGCGAATGAGACGTAATACACCATACAACTGTTTAAATAAGGGACAAGACAAAACATTTGACAAAAAAAAGTTTATTTTATTGAAAGAAAGGCAAAAGTGTTCTAAAATGCTTGGTTACAAAGTAATGCACTTTTACATCATTACATAGTTGATGAGGTACAAAAGGCAGTAGGATTTCGTTCAGAGTACGTCCTACACATTTCGAATACAGATAATAGATACAATATTGTCCACACACAGAGCTGACATTAGACTGTAACTGCATAGGATTAAATTCCACATGTTGAAAATTCTCGACATAATTTTCTATATCTCCTCCAAAATAGGCAGGTGGGTTTCCATACGAGTCAAAGAAACATAGTTCCATTGGTGAATGGATGTAGAAAGCTAACCAATGACTCCCTTCTTCTGTCGACTTGTCTGTATTGGCCACGAAACAAGCAGGAAAGTCTGTGATACGGGCTGGTAATTCATCACTTGCAAACACACCTAAAAAAATGTGTTTGGTCTTCTCGTTTCCGGAAAGAATTCTTCTTATTTGTTCGGTTTCCATTAATTCGGAAAGTCACACACCACGTGACGGGATTTGGATATTTCAATCACGTTTTGAAACTCTGCGTAAATGAGTACAGATAAGGTTTCTGCAATAGCTTCAGAAAACTTCACTTCCACTCGTAAGTTTCCTTGATGTTGTAGATTAAAGTGTTCACCGTCACACAAATCAGGAGTCAGATCGAATGCATACAACACATGACCTTTCGCATAGTCTTCATGGGATAAATAAATACCTTTATCAGCGTTGAATCCAGAGAATAAACTGTGGTAGGCCCTAGTATAACTTTTTGAAGAAAAATCTAATTCCAAAGGCTTGGTAGGAACGGGTTGACCGTCCACATAGATGGCGACAGAACTTGCGTTATGATGTGCAAACAGGAAAGGGTTCTTAATATATGCTCCATTCATGGCAGCATTTTCCACGCAGGTGAGAATCACACGCTTTGGCATGGATCCAAGAAACACATTGTCTTGCAAAAATGAATAGCTTCCCTTTGCAATACTGTAAGTTTTACAAATGACTCGATCGATCGGGTATTTACAAGATGTCTTCTCCAAAGCCTTGGCATGGGCTATAGACACAGCAGGGGCCACCTTTACTTTTCTGATAAACATAGACGCATGTTCCAAGATAACCTTAAAGTCATCCGTTGCCGTGGGGGATGTCAGACAAAAGGAAGTTTTACTACGTATCATCTTAATCTTTATACTCACCATGTTGATCATGAGTCGATTTTGATGAAAGATGTCGCAATGGAGTTGTCCAATCATATCCAGGACTTGTCCGCCTTTGATAAGATTATGGCGTGTCTTTAACCCATCACTCGCTCCATCTGCTGTTGGATCTATCACAGAGGGATCCGTATCTTTGTAGAATCCTTCACAGGTGAGTAAGCTTTTCTTGGCATCTTCTCCATAATTGAGTAGGGTTTCTATGTAGGCTCTGTAAGGATAGGTATTGCTGGCCGAAGAGATATTTCTTTCATTCAAACTCACATCCACTTGACTGAAGAGCGAATGTAGAAAGAGATTGCTAGGAGTCACTTTAGAGTCCGCAGGCAGTGGAGTTCCATCCGCTTTCGTTACTTTAACTTTGATATGAATATAGGAAGAGGCGAGATCCATATATTCTTCTCCATTTCCGGAAATGGCGTAATACACCATACAACTGTTTAAATAAGGGACAAGACAAAACATTTGACAAAAAAAAGTTTATTTTATGTAATGATGTAAAAGTGCATTACTTTGTAACCAAGCATTTTAGAACACTTTTGCCTTTCTTTCAATAAAATAAACTTTTTTTTGTCAAATGTTTTGTCTTGTCCCTTATTTAAACAGTTGTATGGTGTATTACGTCATTTCCGGAAATGGAGAAGAATATATGGATCTCGCCTCTTCCTATATTCATATCAAAGTTAAAGTAACGAAAGCGGATGGAACTCCACTGCCTGCGGACTCTAAAGTGACTCCTAGCAATCTCTTTCTACATTCGCTCTTCAGTCAAGTGGATGTGAGTTTGAATGAAAGAAATATCTCTTCGGCCAGCAATACCTATCCTTACAGAGCCTACATAGAAACCCTACTCAATTATGGAGAAGATGCCAAGAAAAGCTTACTCACCTGTGAAGGATTCTACAAAGATACGGATCCCTCTGTGATAGATCCAACAGCAGATGGAGCGAGTGATGGGTTAAAGACACGCCATAATCTTATCAAAGGCGGACAAGTCCTGGATATGATTGGACAACTCCATTGCGACATCTTTCATCAAAATCGACTCATGATCAACATGGTGAGTATAAAGATTAAGATGATACGTAGTAAAACTTCCTTTTGTCTGACATCCCCCACGGCAACGGATGACTTTAAGGTTATCTTGGAACATGCGTCTATGTTTATCAGAAAAGTAAAGGTGGCCCCTGCTGTGTCTATAGCCCATGCCAAGGCTTTGGAGAAGACATCTTGTAAATACCCGATCGATCGAGTCATTTGTAAAACTTACAGTATTGCAAAGGGAAGCTATTCATTTTTGCAAGACAATGTGTTTCTTGGATCCATGCCAAAGCGTGTGATTCTCACCTGCGTGGAAAATGCTGCCATGAATGGAGCATATATTAAGAACCCTTTCCTGTTTGCACATCATAACGCAAGTTCTGTCGCCATCTATGTGGACGGTCAACCCGTTCCTACCAAGCCTTTGGAATTAGATTTTTCTTCAAAAAGTTATACTAGGGCCTACCACAGTTTATTCTCTGGATTCAACGCTGATAAAGGTATTTATTTATCCCATGAAGACTATGCGAAAGGTCATGTGTTGTATGCATTCGATCTGACTCCTGATTTGTGTGACGGTGAACACTTTAATCTACAACATCAAGGAAACTTACGAGTGGAAGTGAAGTTTTCTGAAGCTATTGCAGAAACCTTATCTGTACTCATTTACGCAGAGTTTCAAAACGTGATTGAAATATCCAAATCCCGTCACGTGGTGTGTGACTTTCCGAATTAATGGAAACCGAACAAATAAGAAGAATTCTTTCCGGAAACGAGAAGACCAAACACATTTTTTTAGGTGTGTTTGCAAGTGATGAATTACCAGCCCGTATCACAGACTTTCCTGCTTGTTTCGTGGCCAATACAGACAAGTCGACAGAAGAAGGGAGTCATTGGTTAGCTTTCTACATCCATTCACCAATGGAACTATGTTTCTTTGACTCGTATGGAAACCCACCTGCCTATTTTGGAGGAGATATAGAAAATTATGTCGAGAATTTTCAACATGTGGAATTTAATCCTATGCAGTTACAGTCTAATGTCAGCTCTGTGTGTGGACAATATTGTATCTATTATCTGTATTCGAAATGTGTAGGACGTACTCTGAACGAAATCCTACTGCCTTTTGTACCTCATCAACTATGTAATGATGTAAAAGTGCATTACTTTGTAACCAAGCATTTTAGAACACTTTTGCCTTTCTTTCAATAAAATAAACTTTTTTTTGTCAAATGTTTTGTCTTGTCCCTTATTTAAACAGTTGTATGGTGTATTACGTCTCATTCGCAATGGAATTTCCAAAGTTGCAACACCCTTTTACGATGGTCATTGCTGGTCCTACGGGATGTGGTAAAAGTTATTTTGTGAGGGATATGATAGAGGCTAAAGAGAAAATGATTTCCATAGTACCCGATAAAATAGTATGGTTTTATGGTATTTATCAACCTCTCTACGATGACATAGATCATGTGATATTTGTGGAAGGATTACCCACTACCTTTCAAGAATATTTGGGAGACAATACCCTTTTTGTGATCGATGATCTCATGCAATCCTCGAATGATAAGCGTCTTAGTGATTTATTTACGCGTGGTAGTCATCATCTGAACCTCAGTGTGATATTCATAACGCAGAACTTTTTTCATAAAGGCAAAGAAATGCGGGATATTACATTGAACGCTCATTATTTGGTACTCAGTAAAAATCGAAGGGACTTGAGTCAAGTAAGCCATCTGGGAAGACAACTGTTTCCTAGACACGTCAGACTATTTCAGGAAGTGTTTGAAGATGCCACAAAAAAATCCATATACCTATTTGTTTATTGATTTACGTGCTGAAACACCTGAAGGTTTACGGTTACGTACTAACATATTACCTCATCAAACCCAATGCGTATATCAGTTTAAATAACTCTCCCAAGTGGTATAAAAAGCAAGATACATGTAAATTATGTATCAGTTGTCAATATGACGCTCACCGAGGAACAGGTGAATCAATTACAGCTCATACAAATATGTCCATCCAACTTACGCAAGCCTTTATTGGAAAAAATCGACAAGAAGTGTATAAAAGCGATATGCGAGTGTTGTCTCAATACATTAAAGGGTAATATACCGTTGACTGCAGACCAGAAGAAACGTCTCTCCAAACATAAAGGAATTTTACGCAAATTAAGTAAACGTAAAGTGTCATTGGATAAAAAGCGTGAAATTATCACACAGAAAGGCGGATTCCTCAATATCCTTATCCCCAGTGTACTTAGTGTATTAACAAGTTTAATCCATGGCTCAAGTTAAGAAGTTTGCTCTAGTACCTGAAGAATTAGTGGTAAAGCATACTGTGTCCAAGAAGAGATTGAGTGAATTGGATAAAGCTATGATGCAAATACTAAATAGTGACCTACCAGATCATGAAAAATTGGCACGCTATCACGAAACCCTTCATACAAGTCTTAATCTCCAAGAATTCAATCAACCTTTTCTCATAAAGAAACTACGACCAGAAGACAATGACAAGAAAATGGCAGAAGAGGAAAAGAAGCATGTTGAACCACAAGAGGATAAGAAAATAGAAGTCGGTATAGATGAAAAGAAAAATATTCCAGATATTTATCAACAACATATAATGAACTCTGTATATAAGACGATGCGACGAAAAGCAGAAAATGCCCTTGCTTTGTTCAAGTCTCATCCCGACGTTTTGTCATGGGACGCAAATGGACGGCTGATTGTACATGGACAAAAAATACCCAACTCCAATATTATTGATTTATTTACGTACATGTATAATTCTCGAAAATACGTGTCACGTAAGCATGACTACGACAAAGTGTTGAAAGAATTAAATGTACCAAGTGACTTTATAGGCAACAAATACTTATTGCAATCACCACCTCCCCCAAGGAAACGTAGAAAAATTCAACAACGAACGAATATTGTAAAAACTTCTCCTTTCAAATGGGAAACTCTGTGAATAAAGAAATTGAATTTACCAAATATCGTCAACTTTTTGTATTACAACTTTACATATTATAAAATGTATAACACATAATTACCTTTTTTTTTTTTTTTTTTACATGTTGTGTAAATTAAAAATGACCTTTTTTGAATAATGACGTTTTAAAAATTTACCTTTTTTAGTATGTTGAATAAAATAAAAATTACGTTTTCGTTACATGTAATCCTATGAAAAAATGACCTTTTTCATTAGTTTGTTAAAAATAAAAATTACCTTTTTTAAGTAATGTCGTTTATAAAAATTACCTTTTTTAATATTTACGTTTTTTAATCATGACGCTTTTAAAAAATTACCTTTTTCGAATAAGGACGTTTTAAAAAAATACCTTTTTTCACATGTTGCATAAAATAAAAATTACCATTTCGTAACATGTAATTCTATGCAAAAATGACCTTTTTCACAGATTGGGTAAGTTAAAAAATTACCTTTTTTGAATAATGACGATTTTAAAAATTACCTTTTTTGACATGTTGTGTAAATTAAAAATTACCTTTTTTACCATGTTATATAAACACATCTTGATAGGTCATTGCATAGCAAACAACACATATATAAATTATTTCGATTTAACTAAAAAACAGATGGCACTACGAGTATCCGTCTTCAAAATAAAATATTAATAATAAATTATTTCGATTTAACTAATAACAGATGGCGCCACGAGTATCCGTCTTCAAAGTAAAATATTAAATAATAATTATTTCCATTTAAATAAAACACATTGCGATACAAGTACCCGTCTTCAAAATAAAATATTTATAATAAATTATATCCATTTAACTAAACAGCGTCACAAGTAAATAAGATCTTCAAAAATATTAAATAATTATTTCCATTTAAATAAAACACATTGCGATACAAGTACCCGTCTTCAAAATAAAATATTAAATAATTATTTCCATTTAAATAAAACACATTGCGATACAAGTAGCCGTCTTCAAAATAAAATATTTATAATAAATTATATCCATTTAACTAAACAGCGTCACAAGTAAATAAGATCTTCAAAAATATTAAATAATTATTTCCATTTAAATAAAACACATTGCGATACAAGTACCCGTCTTCAAAATAAAATATTAAAGCTAATAAATCATTTCCATTTATAGATGGCGCCACTATTTTCTAACATAGCAACATCTTTCAAAATATAAAACTATCTTTAATACATAGCTTTACACTTATACCATTAAGAACAGATATCACCAACAGTCCTCATGGCCTAGTTAGTTGCGTGCTTGACTATCACACCGAAAGTACCGGGTTCGATTCCCGGCCTCGGCCAAATATCCATTTTAACCAAAAAAAAAAAAAATTCCAGAAAATATTCAAGTCAAATTAACCCACCAAAATAATTAACTAAAATTCCCCATTAAAATTCTCCAATTAATAAATCCAAAATAATTAACTAAAATTAATTAAATAAAAATGGCGTCCTCAGAAAGTATGACGTCATTCAGAAACCCTTCTCTTCCAAGCCTTGACGTCACAAGGATGACGTCACACCTTCCCCAAAAATTCAACTAAATAAAAATAAATTAAAGATGACGTCACACATTCCCCAGAATATTCCAGAAAGTATGACGTCATCCAGAAACCCCCTCTTCCAAGCCAATCTTGTCCGATGACGTCATCCAGACCCTCGTCTACGAGGCCGAGTTTGATTGACAGGTGGCCACGCCCCCTTCTATTGTATTCGGTCAGTACCCACCTATACTACTCACATTAAAGATTTTTTGTTTAATGTTCCCATCTTTTAAGTATTATAGAATCTCTAAGTGTATAAATATGTCGTGAAGGTAATTTTTTAAGAGTAAATTAGTTGTAAACCAATATACACGGCGTAGGTTTCACTAGTATCCAGCGATTCTAAAAGCAAGGATTAAGGGGAGAGCTCATTATAAACAGATTCGAAAAAAGTTAATTTGTTTACTAATTTCAAACCTGTTTGCAATCTCACCTCCATAGCTGCCTTCTCCTTGAAGGAAGTTTGATGGGTATTAGTTTCTGCTCTTATAAACAAAACAGAGCTCAATAAATTGATTGATTGAACTCATAAGCTCAACGACCTTCTGGTAAATAATACTTTTTAAAAAGGGACCCGATGGCATACTGTGCATACTATCTTCGGCAATGCATCCTGATGACAAGCTCGATATGTCAAACAATACATCGTCGCCCTTCTAGGTGTAGCACATCCCTAGGCTAACAATACCGCTTGACACTGGTTTGCGGCGACTGACTGACTTGATTCCTTTTTAGCTTCAAGCGGGTCAAGTTAAATTGCATATGGCGGGAACTGAAGAACACTTCCTTGTTTCGGCAGATGGTAATGCTTCCAGCCAAACGGGTTTGTGGGGAAACAGTTTCATCAGGTGCTATTTGGAGGGACATTCCATATGATCTTGTGAGATTTTTTCTCAGAGGTGAAATGCGCACTTGATCTTGAACAATGCCTCCCAGAATCGAATTCAGTTTCTGGCACCGTGAACTCCGACCTTGACCTTCTTTCGTTTAAGGGTGAGCATTAGTGTGCTGTGGTTAATTTATTCACATGTTTTGAAAATGATACTCAATCTTTCTCACGCTACTGGTTACCTACTAAACGCATTCACATGTGTGCCTGGGATTCTTTTTTAGACGTAAACTTGCTCGACCAGAATTTAAAACTGCAAGAATAGTAAACAACAAGTATTTTCTATTTGATCTACATATTACTATTTTAGACCTATTATTAAGTTTTCAAAGAAATTGTGTGGGAGGTTTTTAATTAATCCACGGATTTTAAGTAGACGAAATAACCAGTTCTGTGTTGTATACCAAACAATTGAAGAGCTTAGCGCCAAATTCGTTAAAGTCCATTTTTGAAGTTTTCTGAGCAGAAGGCAAATGGACAGGATTGGCATCTGCATGTTACTTAAGTACTTGGTTCGTATTTAATTTTTGACTGAGGTGCATATTATGAACCATTGAACCATTTAAGTATCAATGCATTTTCATTTCTTTAACAGTCTTAATTCCCGATACGTTTAATGTCTAGCTGGGACAATCAATAATTGACGGGATGTCTTAACACTATTTAAGTATCAATGCATTTTCATTTCTTTAACAGTCTTAATTCCCGATACGTTTAATGTCTAACTAAGACAATCAATAATTGACGGGATATCACATCTTGCTATCTCCAGTTTCTCCAGCAATGCTTACAATTTTTAAATTCCTTTAACTACTACAATTTACAATATTTTCGCGTCTATCTTTTTGAGATAAAGTTTAAAATATGTTTTTTATAAATAATAATACACATTTAAAATTAAGAAGTAGAAAAGATATTTAAATTCCTTCCTGTGTCAAAATTTTACAATTAAAAAAAATCAGTTAAGCCCTTAAAAAGAAATAGTTTAATTTTACTATGTTTAAAACAAACTAATAAAATTTAATGAAAACAAAAGTAGCCTTATCTATATTTTAAATTACATAGTAAGGTTTTTATTAAAATTTACGTTGATGGTAAAAAACGCATATGTTTAAAATTCTTTATTACTGTTATATTACAGCAAGAACATAGCGATGGGAATTCAATTATATATACATGCACTTTTTTAATCATTGAAATTGAACGCAGTTGAAGAAAACTATACAATATGTTAATGGACATACTTACGTTGTTTAATGCAATGGCGTTTAAGCGAAACGAATATTTTTTGTAAAAAACAAAAGATAATTATATCAATGATTCGAGTTGCGGGTTGTTCCAAGTAATTGATATTCTCTTTGTAATTCTAAACAGATTAGAGGCGTTTCTATTACAAAATGATGTGTAGCTTAGAAAAGGAAAGTAAAATCTACTTTGAACTGAAATATGTAAGAGGTTTCGAGAAAGTGAAAAGTTTTGTTTTATTTAACAAATATTAAGTTTATTATTTAAAATTTTTTTACTCTAAACTTGGTATGCATTTTTATTATCCTACTATAAGAATTGTATATATTAAATGATACTTCTCCGTTGTTTCACATGATAATTTAAAAAAAATATGTAAAATAATGTAAAGAAACTTAATATATAAATTAGTATATCCAGCTCTAGTGTCTTATAAACACAATGTTGACTTTGCTATAAGACTGTTTAGGTTTATATATTATTCACATATTAATATATATGGTTAAATATCTTTCACATGTATTCTTATTAATTTTTTTTAATAAAAAGCTTTTAAAGTTATATCATGGAATACTTTATATTCAAATGAAACCGCGAAAATTAACATGAAAACATCCCCATAGTAGTCCGAACCGATTTAAATGTTGAAAGAGATAGGAAAGTATATCTAAAATAAACTGAAATTTATTAATAAGTTTATGGAAATATATCTATATATATTTATGATCTCGCGTTCTAATGATTAATAAATATAAGAAGAGTTTTTTTAATTAAATTTTGCGATTTGATGAAGTTATGAAAGATTCTTGAATTATAAGTGAAGGTTTTTATATTGAAAGAGAGTCGCACCGCCGTATGTTAGCTACAAAGCTGTACTTTTATTGCATCAAATTGTTAACGAATATACCAATAATTTTCCATAAAATAAATTAATATTGCTGTGTATCTCTATGAGATATGTAATTATGTTTTTCGTTTGACGTATAATCACTTCCAGTATATTGTCATCGTTCTTTCCCTATACTTGAAATTGCTATAACAAATTCAGTAGAGAAATAGTTCATATTTATTTATTTAAAATGCAGCTTTTTCAAGCTGTACGTTGGCGTCGGTTCGTTTAAAGCTTAAAAATGTATTAATTATATTTTTGTTAAATAGTGTAGAAAATAATAAAATTTTTGTTTCAATAATAGAGTTTAATTTCATGATAGTAAAAGGAGTTTATTGTAGTATTTTTTCGTCATTATATATAAAAGTTTAAGAATATTATGAACTACAATTTTGATAGTGAGATATATATCATGACATAAGTCAAATAAGTGATTGCTCTTTATTATAGAGTGAATTACCTCTAGAAATTGCGTAATAAGTTTTATATAAGTAATATGTAATAAGTTTTATAACGATAACAATTACAAATTTTCAACGTTCATACAAAATTAAACTCATACTGTTGCCCTATTTCATTACTGTGAAAATGTTGATCAGAGCTTATCCTAAACTACCTTAAAAATAAAGTCTAATGTTCATGATACGTTAATTAAAATTAACACGAATAACTGAATGTAATTGATTTAAAAGGTATATATTATTTAGAAAAACAGCATCACAATTCATTAGACATTAAGTGGAATATTTAACGGAGGATAGTAATCCTTAAACGTGGCATAAACTTTAATCGTTAATAAACTGTCATTTTATCCATTACAACAAGTGATATATTTTTCTAAAGTTTATTTTAACTATAAATGTCTTTTAAACTTATTAAGAGATAAATTTTACCTTTTCATACGAAATTAATCTGTCGCAATTCAAAATAATTTTTATTTTTTTTCAATGGCATAGTAATAACATGGAGTATTTTCTTTAATAATGATTTTGATTTTATTCCCTATCTTTAAGTAATTTTACATAAAAGTGTTTTATTAAAAATTTGTAAAAAATAAATATTTGTATCTACTATTTTTATTTTATATAGCATTCACTTATGAAATTCATAAGAAAAAAAATATGATTTAAAATGATGCATAACGCTATATATTAAATAAATTTGGGATAGAAAGATGGGAAATCAGGAAATGTTAAAAGTTTGAGTGATAAAAACAAAATATTATAAAATTTTATAATAAAAAAATATTCTAATCAACGATACTTTTTTTAATTGTTCACAAAAATTTAGAAGCATATACAAAACTTCTACGTTTTTATATATTTTTATTCACATTAATTATTATTGTTTTAAATAATTCAAATATTTTCCGTAATGAATATTTGACATTTGATTAGACAAAATGGAAAGATAAAGATATATTGCGAAATTCAACAATTGTATATTAAATGTGGCAGCTTGGAGCATAGTTGCACACGATATTTTTGCATCTACACTTCTTCATTTAGATTAACCTTCGGTATGTGTAATTAATTAATAAAATATTAACGAAATATGAATTCGTTTGAAAAATGTAGATTGTTAATTGATAAGTTTTAATTATGAATGGTTTTAAAAACAATTTTGAAAAAGTAAGTATTTCTCCGGCTTTTTAGAATTTATGTGCATTATTCATATTTTTTTATATTTTCTTCGCTTTCACATATATTGTTATTGGTGGCTGAAAATTATAATACCTTTTCGTTAACTGATTATGAAACTCTTTCTCGTATTGGGTGAAAAAAAAGACATTGGAAATAGAAAAGTAGAAAAATATTATAAATTTTTCCTTTCTGATTTTGATACATTTTAATGTCAATTGTTCATTTATTAATTTGCAAAATGCAAGGCACTCTATCTGCCTTTAGCAATTGAAAAAATTGCGAATATAAAATGCTGAAATAGTTTTCGTACTGCATTATTTATAGAAGTAAAGATGAATTTGACAGATTATTACCGTATTAGAAATGTAAACACCTTTTTATTTTAGGAAAGACCACACAAAATCGTTTAACAGAGGATGGAAAGTATATGGGAAGAACGATAACGGTTCATCAGGAGTGATTATTCAAACCATTCTGATCTTTTTTAAGTTTTCTTATGGACTACCATCGTTTTTTCTGTTTTCTAACTTGGCATAGTAAAAGCACAGTCTCGAAGGAAAAGGCTTTGATATATATATATTAGCAATTAGTGGAACACAACTTTTCTCCCATGTATCCTTCATATGGACGGAGTGGCTCTGAAAAAAGAGTTCCGAAACAAGAACGTTTAAAGTTTAAAACTCGCATTGGCTGTAGTGTTAAGTGTAATAACAATCAAGTCATTATTGGACAACCTATTGGACTGAGACCCACACAATTTAAAAAAGCAATATATCTAGCTTCCTATTAGGGAAAAAGGGTGTTAATTCCCGGATTTTTGGGATTCTTTTCACTTGGCAGACAACCTTTCTATATGCATGAACATATATCATGGAATATAAACTGGATCATAGCCGCTGCAATCAAATGCTTTAAATAAGAATACTTAAATGTTGTCAAACTATTTTTTTTAACGTGACTTCATGTGACACGTGATACTTTATAATTTAGATTCATTAATATAAAAAGGTTCATTTCCCTGTGCCATTTCACCTGCGTTGCTCGTTATCCCAAGTAACTTATCAATATCCTGATCTATAAGCGTAGATCATACAGGTGGAATAGTTCATAACAAGCCCCATTGTTCTGGCACTCTGACGCACGTGTTACAAAAACTCCGAAAACACTTCCAAAGTGACGGGTCGAGGACCTTTCTTTAGCCTCTAAACCCCAACTGCACCAATTCATCAGAAGCGAGGTAGATATTAATCTGGATATCGTGAGGGTGAACGGTTGAAAAGAAAATCCAATTGCTCTATCTCCAGGAGAGATAATTTGGAGAGAAAACGGCAATGATCTTCATCAACATTTGGGCAGAGATCCGAAAGTAGGTCTAGGACGAACTGCGAATGCATCGCGATACAATGACCGTCGACCGGAACTCTGGGGGATTGAGTTCGGAGGGTGATTATTCCACCGTGACTGTAGCACTGAATTATCTGCAAGAAGATTACGTGGCGTGAGGGCTACATAAAAACTATCATTTTCTTCGCAGTAGACCTAGGTCCGCTGCTGACAAAGTGCAACAAGATATCGCATTAGCATTATTTTGTTCGGGACTCTCTGCCTTTCACTGAGGGATGGCAGCCAAGCGTGTTCCTCTGAATTTGAATTATTCAGCAGTTTGTTTTTGTTTCTGCTGATTATATAAGTTTTATAACTCTGTTTTTGATATGCGATGATTTTGGAAGCGGTATTTCTTTAATCATTAGGTCAATAACTTATATCAATCGGATAAAAATTGCAATGCAATGTCTTTTGTGTTTGCCATAATCGTCATGAGTAATTTTCAACTTTTTGTTCGTTTGAAATGGAATGCTATTTTGGATTATAGTTTATATCAAAAATACGTTTGATTGGCTTATAAAGATTTATTCCTTAGCTTTAGCCTGTTTTTTCATAACACGTCTAACATATAACTATGTATCGTTTGTTATGCTACTGGCAAACCATGAT
Source organism: Troglohyphantes excavatus (assembly GCA_963932185.1). Taxonomy (NCBI): domain Eukaryota; kingdom Metazoa; phylum Arthropoda; class Arachnida; order Araneae; family Linyphiidae; genus Troglohyphantes; species Troglohyphantes excavatus. The sequence continues at coordinate 36,528,172 of OZ010672.1, forward strand.
AGTTCAAGATATGCGATCATACCCAAAGTTTCATTTGAATACATACTTTTTTACTCTTTTTAAATTTTTATGCTAATATATTAAACACAATGTTTGGCGTGGTTGTAAAGCAATGCTATCGACAGGTTAGTTACTTATAATGGGTTAATGGTTTGTACAATAATGGAAAGGACTTTTGAAAAGGAATGCATTAATATATGAATGAAAAAGATTAAATATATTTCTTTGGAATGAAAAGATGAATGTTTTAACCAAATTGGTGATATATAATTTTTTGATATAATTCATAATTTAATTTTTAATTATTTGATTTTCGATCCTAAGGTACTTAAAAGTATGTGTCATAATCTGTACAGACAGAATTCCGACAAACTGAAATCTCAAAAGAACACTATCCTGACAAAATTAATATAATAAACTAAACTAACAGATAAATGACACTTCTTTTAATGACGGGATAATCTAATAAACAAATATTTCACAATAAAAGCGTCAAAAAATATGTTTCTATTGAAAGCAGTTTAGAAATTAATTTTATTAAAAAAATATAGTTAATAGAGCAAAAACAATTTAAAAAAATAGCCCAACTATAACACATAAACCAAACATAAACTACTAAAATTTTAATTCCAAAAGCAAATTTAAGAATAGAAAATTTAATTCAAAAGTTCAGAAACGTCTATTTCCATAAAATGTGCGTATTGCATTAACTCATGCAATAAATATCATGGATATAAATGTCACATATCACTGGATCACTAGATTTCCCATGTGTTTTACTCAAGCAGTGTTATCGCCATAACGTGATGCAGAAGTTTAATGGTAGAATGAGGCTTCTGATTACAGGTCGCTCACATTGGGCAAACACAATTGCGTTTCTCCTGAACAGAGGAAAACCAGATTACTTGGTGAGAAAGTTGCCATAATTTCACGACCTAATTCCTCATTTAATCAAAGTTCTTTATCATTTAAAAAGGGCACGGGAAGATGCAGAGGAATTTGGAAGTAAAATTTCACACGCGATGTGTTAATAAATGCATTGTTTCTTTCATGGCCTTGATATAAATAAAAGATTTAATCAGGTATTTGTTAAAGGATTAAAGGTTTGTGCCTCATTTGATTGATGAATACTTTATAATCAACTGAATTATAAAAATATAAATGACTGATTTGAGAAAACTAACGTAGCTTTGGGACATGAACTACATTTCTAAAAGAAATTAAATTTGACAAATTTACATCAACTTAAAAGTTTAAAAGCAACCGTCTTCAAAAGCAGTATGTTAAATACAGGAGTGTCTTTTATATTACCTTTCAAAATTAAAAAAAAATAATATTAAAAGACAATTTTGAAACAAATTTCTTTAATAATCTTGAAGTACTTTGTGTGTTAACTAGTAAACATTCAAAATGATTGTTACATGTTTGAGTAATTTTTGTACAGTAATAATTTTAGTACAGTCATAAATATTTTTTTTAAAGAATTATCCAACCATATTAACTTTAAAAAAATTTATAGCCTTGCATAAAAAAATTATTAAAAAACATTAAGCAGCATTTTTTTCGTTATAGCTTGTAATGACATTAATATGAATATATTTTATTAAATATTATGTTAAATAAAACAATTTATCGCATGCATATTTTTATTAAAATAATTTTTAAACATTTCTTGAGTGTAATTTTTCTCAAAAATGCCACTGTACTATTATTTTTATCAATTGTTTTGGTTATATCTATTCGAACAGCACTTTAAGACCAATATTAAAACAAAAAATGTATAAACATAGTGTAAAACAAAATCTATATAACTTTTCTTGTAGTTTGTAGAGAATTTGGGTTTTTAAAATATGATAAATACATTAATTTTAATTTCCGATGAGCAATAAATAAATCCGCATCTACTTAATACAGTAATAAATATCAATATCAATTTATAATTACATAATAAAATTCAAAGTAGGGAACAAATATATATGAAAAATATACTGTACTAATATGGAATATGTTTAAATAAAAATGGAAATTACTTACGAAAATTTTCAGTCAATGCTTACTTCTCGAAATATAAATCCAATGTTTCAAGATCCAATTCGTTTATAATTTTCTTTTAAGCCTTTCCATACCATTATTATTTAAATAATAGTATATGCACACACACTATACCTTCCAAAAGCACTGCTTGAAAACACACAGCGATGATGATGGATAGTAATGTCTTTTTAACAAGATGCGGTGAAAGCAGACCACTTTGTTTCTTTAACACAGTTTTAAATATAAACAACGATTACAAGAAATGCCGTTTTCCTTTTCTAATCACCTTCCTTTAACGATTTCCTTTTTTCTGAATGCCCTCTTAACGAGCCAAGTCGTTGCAGATCAATCGCTTTTCTACTGCTGGAGCACTGATGGTATTCCCCTGATGGCATACCACGGGATTCCCGCATAAAGACCGGCGAGTCTGTGGCACAAGTGTTGCAAGTGGTAATGAAAGTAGTTGGAAAAGACGACCGACCGTGTCTAGTTAACCATGACTGAATTCAATCGAAATTTCATCGGGGTCTGAACGGATCTTGTGAAGAAGTCAAGAAGTAGGTTAGGAGGCAAGGAGAGAAAAAGTCATTCTACTTTCGGTATTATTCTGTTGACTCACTTTCTACCCCACCTACATGGAGCTGAACCAAAAATAAATACCGCGCTTTTCCTTTTTCCTCGAGAAAATTGACCTCTTTATGATGAAGCCCTTTTCTCTTCCGAAAGGTCCGTGAACTTGTCGGACTCAAACCGTCACTTCCCTTTAAAAAGAGACAATTTAAGTGGATTTTTATACCTTCGTATCGAACCTGTTTTGTGGTCCCTCAAATTTGGTAAATCCCTGGGACCTGAGGCATGTTCTACTTCTGGGAGCGTCCGCTCTACTTTTAATAAGATAGTTCTGGACTAACTTTCTTTCATTAGAAAAAACAAATGATTCATGAATTTTTAATGGTTTCATGAGTAACCGTTCCTTTGACAAGAAATATAAGTAATTGAAAATAAACATAGAATGACCCATAATTTTTTTTCTGTGTATTTAGGGAGGTTTTTGCTGACATCATTTTACTTTATTTAATTGCAAATTAAAATCCTTCATATAAAAATATTTTTCTATAAACATTAATGAGGAGTTCCAGAATTTGCCTTGTATGTAAGACTTTTTAGAAATCAATAGGATTATCATTATTTTGGATGAGACAAGCTTTGGAACTGCAATCATCTTTTTAAGAATTATCATACATTTTATGAAGTTGGTAAGTTTGAAAATACCACTACGCCTTTAACATGGTTATATACTGAATTATATAAGTATTTAATTGCGCAGAATAGCAGAATAAAAAAAAGAAGTTTTTAAACAAACACTGTATATAGATAAAACTAGAACAATCAGTAATATTTTCAATGCATTTTTAATAGAATACAATTTGCTATTGAATTAAAACCTCTTTTACTGAAAATGTTTTTCTCAGATTATCATAATTGTGTATTATACAAGTTTTTGTATTGTAATCCTCAATTATTGATAAGATACAACAATTTATTAACTAGATTTTAAGGTAGATACGCGAAATCGTATAAAATCTTTAAAGAAACAATTGGGATTTATATATGCTTGCATTAATGTTAAAACGATATTTTAAAGTAACTAAAAATTCGTTGGTTGCCTAAAAATTTCTAAGCATAATACAAAAATACCAAAATGTTCTTATCTTATTTTATTTAATATATTATGGACAAATGTGAATTGTGTGAAAATTAATAAATACGCAATTAATTACGAACTATAAAGAAAAAAAGGTGTATGATTTTTAACACACATATGCAAAGTTACAGATACGTTTAAAGAATTTAAAAATGCGATGAATAATGTTGCATAAATATTTTGATGATGAAATGGGAACGAAATTTGTGTTATGACATCGAGAATGGCTGTAGTAGCAATTAGACATTGGAATATATTTTAAAGTCAATCATATTTAATGGTTCAGTGATAATTCCTGCAGGATTAAGGTCGTGTGCTCGAGAAAGAAAGTAATTGATGAAGAATCTTGTGGGATGAATCTTCTTTCACTTTAAAGAAACTAAAACCCAAATCCCCTTTTTTCATTTTTCTCTGTGGGAACAATGAAATGCACTCGGACTCAAAGCAACACATGTTATTGAGATTACGATAACGGATCTGAAGTCATATTTTTATGATTTGTTATCGGATTACCTTCATTTTTTTCCGAAGCGTTGTACTATTTCTTTAAGTGCTCTTTGCATAATAGCTGGAAGAAAAAATTAAATCTAAATAAACTGGTATTTATTTTTTATTTATTATTTTTAAACTGTTTGGGGCTTTTTTGATTTTTTCCTTGACTCTTTGAAAATAAACATATGTTCTGATTTAGATTCCAATTGAATTTTTTAAATATGTTAAGTGACTTTTAAAAAAAAGAGCGTTAAGTGCGGTTTTGAATAGTTAATGCATATGAAATATTGGTGGCAAATGGATGTAAGTAAATATTGGTCATGTGCTGGTATCTAGAGGCATAAGATTAAACTACTTCAAGAATCATCTGTTTTGTTTGCAGTCCTATGTGTACAAGCGACACTTGTGTCTTTGTGCACCGAATAGCTACGAAGCTTTGAAAGAAGGAATATACATTATTTTGGACTATTATTCTGAATAATTATGATAAACTTACTTAATTTGTACAACTATTTTTCTTCTTTTTTGACATTCTGTACTTTGATTTATCACTACTACTTATTTACATTTGGAAGTAAAGGGGTACAAGGGACACATGTTATCATTATACAAGTGACACAAGTATCATATACAATGATAACAGTATTTTTTTTATACTGTAGCATATGTATTTTTTTTCAGAAGTATATTCCTGAATATTTTCAAGGGATATATGTAGTAGAACCATAATATAAGCTTTATACAGACTTAAACGTTTCAGGGTATTTATCAAAATGATTTAACTTTAAATTGTGTTTTCACAAAATGAAGAAATCGTCACTTGGCTTCTCACCCCCTCAAATGTTAAACCATCAATAATATTTTAGCAGAACATTTTTATTACATGCACATACTTTTGGAAAATAAAAAACTATTATTTGTGGAGATTCAATTTATGTTAAAATAAAATTAACTAGTTTTGTTAAGTAAACAATTCGAATTAAGAGAGTATACTTACAGCCATATTACAATATACTGCCTAAAAATATAACTTTAAGGTATTAATTAAACTTGTCTTAAAATTATTTACGAAATGATAAAAAAAGATCTTACGTTGATGTTAAAAAGCTCTTTCACCCCTGTCAAACAATTACTTTAATGAAAATAAATTAAACAAACTATTCAAGAAAATTTACTTGTTTTAAAAACGTTTTTCATTTCCTGAAACTTTTGTAACAAACTGTCATGGTCAAAAGATAAAAATGTGATTAGTTTGAACAAGAAGGATCGTGGTTTCACCTTTGTGTGTCAAATAGCGAGAGTTAGAATATTTATTAAAAAAAATTGTTTAATTTAAAACTGAATTGTAAAAATTCAGAATTACACGCACAACGCGAGTATATAGATGGGTTCGGTACGAAACTTATACAAATTTACATACAAAGTTTATTTAAAGTTAAAAGTAATGTTATGATTTACGTAGCTTAATAGTTATTAAATGAGTAAAGGCAAACAATCGTAAAAAATTATTCAAATTTATAATATATATATATATTATAATATATGTATATTTTATAATAATAATCATAACTTAACAATATATCTCTTAGATATATAATCTCTCTCTCATATGAATTATATATAAAATATACATATTATATAAGTAATCAATGTCTTATTATTATTTTATGCACTTTGTTTGTTTTTAGATAAAGGTATGTCTTTTTTATTAGGTATTAGTTAAAACATACTTATAATTTAAGATTATAAATAAGAATTATTTAAAAAAAAAATTATGACTTTTTTTTTAAATTTTGAAGTGGTTGAAATTTGAAAGCCCTGGTAGACTTTCTTTCTTCATGCGTAACATAACAACCATATATGAAATTATTATAATTTTCTAACTGTAAAAATCGTCAAAATGGTGACCAGCCCATTTAATAATTCACGATTCCCGTCTTATTTTTAAAAGACGATATCTAACTTACAATCCTACTAAATCCATCATAATAATATTTAGCTCTTTTGCTGACCGAGAAAGGAATTTGTAAATCTCATTTTGATCATGTTCGAAATACATTTTTATTTCAAATTCGTTCCAACCACTGTTCTACAAAGACACGAGGTCATCGAAAGTGACTGCCCACTGTATTTATGAAGATCAATGTCTTATGGCAGTCCTTTTATTTATAAATAGTAAACAAGGAAGATAAAGCTACTTATAGAAGGAAACCATTATTTTATTTACTCGAATCAGACATAAAAGGTTAATTTTATGCGTATTCAAATGAGGATGTATTCCCACTAAAGTCATTGATCGCGGAGAAAAGCTATTTGCAGAATTTAAGGTAATGGCTTTTTTAATGGCTGCAAGTAATTATTACCATTTAATTAGGGAGTCTGACTTTAACAATTTTTTTAGTTTAACTTTCTTTAAGAGTCATGAAATTAAGAATTTTTTGGACGTATTATTTCATTCAATTAAAAATATTAAAATTTAAGGGTAGTAAGAATTGCTACGAAATAGGTGAAGTGTACTAAAATTTAACTAAATATACATTGCATTCAAACATATTTAGCTATTTTTTTATGTTTCTGAGTGCTGAAATATAATACATAGATTATTGTTAACGAAAAACGGAGTATTTGTTTGGAGCAATATTTCTTAAATAAATTAAAACTGTAAAGAACAGGGTTATTTAATTTTTAGGAACTCCTAATATCAATAGATACCATTCAATGAAATAATGACTTTAGTTATTATTTTCATAGGGTTGTACTAGTTAATGGGGTTATTTAAAGGAGCGGCACTGTTCGAATTTTTAAAAAAAACAGAACTCGACTAGTGGTGTTAATTAAAGGTTTTCACACAAACTATTTATATTACTTAGAATAGTTTTCAATATCAAATATGAATTATCTTAAAATAAACTATTCCTAATTATGCAAATATGAAATATATAACATATATAAAGATTAGATAGCTATAGAACCAAGTCTCTTAGTTTTATCAAACATTTCAAAACCTTATCATCTTCACTACTACATTTTATGTGTAATATTTATATATTTATCCTATTCTATCCCCTACCCTATACCATATCATAAAGTATTATATCGTCGGATGAGTACTGCAACTGGATAACTACAAAATTGGCATAAAATGAGCTTGTATGAGGATCTGTATAGATGGCTGATTTTTGTAGTTATCTAGTTGTAGTACTGATCCGACGATATTGTATCCTATCTTATCCTATCCTATCACATTATATCTCGTATCTTATCCTGTTTTGTAATGTCAAATCGTGTTAAATCATATCATACATTTCATATTACTCATCACAAGGCGATAAAAGCATCAAATATTATACATATCGTTTCGGAGTAAAGTAATTTAAAATAATTTACGTATACCTAATTAACTTTCTGTATTGCTTTCTGTAAAACTAAATATTAGGTCGAGCTGCCTATCAAATAGGAATTGAAGATTTTAATCAAACGCTTATTTAAGTGGGTCAGACAAATATATGCGAAGGGGAAAAGTTATTTTTATAAAATTAATTTAGAGTTTTAACTAATTTACTTAGCGGCTTTCAAAGAACCGACTTTATCTTATGGAGGATAAAAATGTTTTTAAAAAGGAGATTCAAAAGTAAACCGCAGATGTTTTCGAACGTTCTAAATGGGTCAGAGAAATACGCGATTGAGAAGAAACAACTGTTTCTTTTAATTTTATAAAAATTAATTTACAATTATATTTTAGTCATGTAGTAGGTTTTAAAGAACATACCTTATCTTAGGGAGTGGTGCAATTATCTTGACCTTTTCGGATTTGAGACGTATTTCTGTATTTATAAAATTAAATTACAGTTATAATTAATTTACTTAGCGGTTTTCAAAGAACCGAGTTTACCTTACGCACGATAAAAATGTTTTCAAATTGGAAGATTCAAAAATACACAAGATACTCTTTCGAACGTTTCACTAAATGGGTCAGAGAAATACGCGAATTGAATTGAGAATAAACAACAATTTCTTTTAATTTTATAAAATTAATTTACAATTATATTTTAGTTATGCAGTAGGTTTCAAAGAACATACCTTATTTTAGGGAGTAGTGCAATTATCTTGACCTTTTCGGGTTTGAGACGTATTTCTGTATTTATAAAATTCATGTGCAGTTATAATTAATTTACTTAGCGGTTTTCAAAGAACCGACTTTACCTTACGCACGATAAAAATGTTTTCAAATTGGAAGATTCAAAAATACACAGGATACTCTTTCGAACTTTTCACTAAATGGGTCAGAGAAATACGCGAATTGAGAAAAAACAACTGTTTCTTTTAATTTTATAAAAATTAATTTACAATTATATTTTAGTTATGTAGTAGGTTTCAAAGAACATACCTTATTTTAGAGAGTAGTGCAATTATCTTGACCTTTTCGGGTTTGAGACGTATTTCTGTATTTATAAAATTCATTTACAGTTATAATTAATTTACTTAGCGGTTTTCAAAGAACCGACTTTACCTTACGCACGATAAAAATGTTTTCAAATTGGAAGATTCAAAAATACACAAGATACTCTTTCGAACGTTTCACTAAATGGGTCAGAGAAATACGCGAATTGAATTGAGAATAAACAACAATTTCTTTTAATTTTATAAAATAAATTTACAATTATATTTTATTTATGTAGTAGGTTTCAAAGAACATACCTTATTTTAGGGAGTAGTGCAATTATCTTGACCTTTTCGGGTTTGAGACGTATTTCTGTATTTATAAAATTCATGTACAGTTATAATTAATTTACTTAGCGGTTTTCAAAGAACCGACTTTACCTTACGCACGATAAAAATGTTTTCAAATTGGAAGATTCAAAAATACACAGGATACTCTTTCGAACTTTTCACTAAATGGGTCAAAGAAATACGCGAATTGAGAAGAAACAACTGTTTCTTTTAATTTTATAAAAATTAATTTACAATTATATTTTAGTTATGTAGTAGGTTTCAAAGAACATACCTTATTTTAGAGAGTAGTGCAATTATCTTGACCTTTTCGGCTTTGAGACGTATTTCTGTATTTATAAAATTCATGTACAGTTATAATTAATTTACTTAGCGGTTTTCAAAGAACCGACTTTACCTTACGCACGATAAAAATGTTTTCAAATTGGAAGATTCAAAAATACACAGGATACTCTTTCGAACGTTTCACTAAATGGGTCAGAGAAATACGCGAATTGAGAATAAACAACTATTTCTTTTAATTTTATAAAATTAATTTACAATTATATTTTAGTAATGTAGTAGATTTCAAAGAACATACCTGATCTTAGGGAGTAGTGCAATTATCTTGACCTTTTCGGATTTGAGACGTATTTTTGTATTTTTATAAAATTCATTTACAGTTATAATTAATTTTCTCTTAGTGGTTTTCAAATATCCGACTTTACCTTACGCAGGATAAAAATGTTTTCAAATTGGAAGATTCAAAAATAAACAGGATGCTTTTTCGAACGTTTCGCTAAATGGGTCAGAGAAATACGCGAATCGAGAAGAAACAACAATTTCTTTTAATTTTATAAAATTAATTTACAATTATATTTTAGTTACGTAGCAGGTTTCTAAGAAAAGATTTTATCTTAGGGAGTAGTGCAATTATCTTGACCTCTTCGGGTTTGAGGCGCGGGCTACGCCTCATGTGACCCATATTTTTGCTTCCGGATCAAAAGTTATACAACTTTCCTCAGACTGTCGTTATCTACTCATTGAATATTCCTAGACACCCATTAGACATCTTTTAGCATAAATATATGTATCTATTTCAATTCATTGTTAGGATCCAGTCTTCCGCCTGTTTACCTACATATTCAAGAAATGCTTTCACTGCTGTTTAAACTATGGAACTGTATGCTGCGCCAAAACGCTGAATTAAAATTGAATTGAAAAATGAAATGAAAATCGGGAAATGAATAATATCGAAAACTATCCCAATAAAAAAATGTTTGTAATAAATAATAAAAAACCTTAAATAAATTTAATTTTGCCGTATTAATAAAAGTAAGATCCAGATCCAATTTTTTTTAATAATGTTTGGTTATTGATATATGTAAAAAGTTTACAATATAATATGAATTAAGGTATTGACACTAAGAAACACATATTTCTGTAGATTAAGAAATTTGATGTTACTAACTTTATAAGAGACAAAACGAGAACGAGCAAAGTTATCTTTAAATATCAAAGTTTTTTGAAATTTCTAAGGTCCATGTGCAGTAATATTATTTTAAAGTTCCACCAGGTAGAAATATCCTATTTTAAGGCTATTTAATATGCATATCGTATAACATCAACAAAGACGAATATTGTGTACCACTATGTTAGCATATAAAGTTCTAAGCGAAAAATATTGTTTTAGAAACTATTGTTTTATTATTTATTTAAAAGTACATGTTCTTTAAAAATTTCAAATTTAACTCACGAATTCCTTAAATTTTAATAGTTTTAAAGAGTATTTTTATTAAAATGTTCGATGATTAACGAATATTATAATAAGTATTGTGAGAGCTGCATTATTTCTTTTTGAAAAATGCATATTACAAAACAATATTTTTAAACAATAACAAATATTTTATGTTGCTTAATGAAATACAAATTTTGAAGGATATATTGCATTGATCTTTTTAACATTATTAATATTTATTATTGCAATATATTTTTATTAAAATACATTTTAAAGATAAAAACAAATTAAAATATAAAGATTAGTAAAAAAATCACGAAATAGTGTAATTAACAATCCCAAATATGTTTATTTAGTTTAATAAATCCTCACATGAATGCACACATATTAATATACATAAGTATTAATAGTTATGCATAAACACAAATCTACTAAAGTTTTACGACAATTTATGAAATAATGACGATATTAGTGACCAAATAAAAATCCTGTCCGAAATTTCGACCAAAAAAGATTGTCCAACATCTGACATAATGTATCTCACGTTACGAATGTCATAAAAACCTGTGAGTGGGTCATTTTCGACTCCGACACATCATCGTCTTTTCTGTCACAAAAGAACGCTTTCAAAAGCAAGCAGCCCTGTTCACACTTCATAGCGTGTGCTAATTTATGTGTCAAAATGTCATTAACGCCACGCCGTCGAATGTGTTATTGACCTTGAATCCTCCAAGTTGTCCATTTTGACGAGTCTCTGGGACTTCTCTTCTTATCCCCAAATACGCCCTTTTCGAAGAAATGACTTCCGCAAAATGACGAGTCAAGCCCGACCTTTTTTTTTCAGTATTATTTACAGTTTGAAAGAGTCCGGCAGATTTTTTAAGAGACTTGTAACGGATACAGGCCGTTCCTTGAAAGCTCAAAGGTCCCTTTGTTTTGCTCAAACATTGCCTGGGAATTCGGATGGGAAGGAATCCATTAGTTTTAGAACTCTGAGTTCTGGATGCTTTTTTCCCATGAGATTGCCTCTTTCGCTACACGCCCCTGTCTTTTTGAACAAAACGCATCGGAATGAGGCCAGGATAAATGGTTGGAAAATTGATGCGTGCTTACTATGGAAGTAGTGTAATTTGTACCAAACGAGGACTATCGAACACGGCAAATTATTTGCTCTCTTAGATTAAGGGTATATAGCTTTTAACAGTTACTATTGCGGATAGATTAAGGGTATATAGCTTTTAACAGTTACTATTGCGGATAAGTTTTTTTTATATACCACTTTTTATTTTTTTTCTCTAAGCTTTTGTAAACAGGGTGTCCCAGAAAATAGTTAGACACTTTATTTCTTTATACGTTAGATATAAATAAAACAATGCATATTTTAAAATCGCTTAAAATAAGATCGTAAAAATGACATTAAATATTCATATAACATTTTCCGAATTGAAATTGAAAACTTAAATACGCCAATTTACTGAAAAGAGTTCAATTTCACCATATACTGACTTTTTCTTTTCAAGTTAAATAAAAATTTATTATTTAAATGAAAATTAAAGTTGATATGATTAATGGATAAAAATTATCCCAATTTAATAATTATTACTACATTGTATGCCAATTTTAACAAAATTTATTTCTTTATAAGTTAGAGATAAATAAACAATGCATATTTTAAAGTCGTTTAAAATTAGATAATGCAAATGACATTAAATATTCATATAACATTTTCTGAATTGCAACTTAAAACTTAAATACGCCTGTCTACTCAAAAGAGTTCTATTTCACCATATGCTGACCAGTTCTTATCAAGTTAAATAAAAATTAATTACTTAAATGAAAATTAAAAATTAAAAGCGTTATGATTAATGGATAAAAATTATCCCCATTTAATAATTATTACTACATTTTTAAGTAACAATTTATATAGCATAACGTTCTATAATGTTTTCAAGTTAAATTCAATCATATCTATAAAGATAAATTAAATCTAAAAATAAAAATAACCAGTTCATAGACTTAATATTTTTGCTATTTAGTGCACTTCAAATAGGGGCATAATTCAAGTTTTTAAAAAATTATATTTTTATTAAATTTAAAGATTGGAACACTGTGTGAAAAAAAATGACTGGAAACAAAAAACGCCGATTTTTAAAAAATACTTTTTCTAATAGACCATACAAAAGGTAAAAATTAGAGAGAGAAGAGAGAGAAGAGAGAGAGAGAGAGAGAGAGAGTGAGAGTTATATTGTAAATTCTAATACATTATTATTTTATGTTATTTCTTATTTTTTTGCAAGAATTTTCGCAATGTATAATGAATATCTCTCTCCACTATTAAGAAATAAAAAGCGTAACCCTCTATTTAAATTAAATGTTAGTAAAACGCATGCTTTATATTATAATTTTTTTAATATGTATAATGTATTAATCTACCAATATATATTTAGCCATTGTAGAATTGATTATATTGTAGTAGAATACATAAAATATACCCACAGAATCATTTCAGTCACCAGGAAGTAATAAGAGTTTTTTTAAAAATATCTCGTAACATGTTTATCCAAACAATTTGTAATTCATTAGGTATATTTTTGTGTATTTTAAAAACTCTACACAACTGTATTTTTATTTTTCAAATCTCTGGATATACTCAGCTAACTGGTTTTATATAACGACTTTCTTTGTATACTACCAATTTAATTCATATATATTTTATTTATAAATTTTTATCTTACCTATTTTTAGTGTTAGCTGCACAAAAAAGAAAACTATTACTAAAAACATTTTACTCCAGTGCTAAAATACTGGAGAAGTGGGATATCTAGCTGTGAAGTAATGCGAAATAAATAATCTATCTATTAACTGTAACCGTCATTAGACAAATGCAAGGACTTGTAAACCACATAAAAAAGAGCTAATAAATAAATATTTAACTTTTTTAATACCGTAAGGATACGGATAGGTTTAGAGAGAAAGAAAAAAAAACGATTCAACGAAGGAAGAAAAATAAATAAAACTGCATCGTGTAAACCCTGTTCGTTAACATCCGTTTAAATCACCTGAAGCCAATCAGATTTCTACACATGATACTAAGACGCAAGTCACATATTGTATCTGCTTAAAAGTAAAATGAACGCCGGCCAATTTCAACGCATGTATTACACGATTTTTATAAGATAATTTTGCAATATACAAACTTTACATACGTAATTTCTTTTAATATGCCTTTTTATTGAATATAAATTTGAAATAACTTCGTTGAAATATTTATTTTGTTATTGAATATAAATTTGGAATTACTTCGTTGAAATATTTATTTTGGCAGGTTAAACAAAATGTTAATTAATATCTGTTGTCTTGAATTTTATGATAAATTGTATTGGCCCAATACTCTCATAATCATTGCGACTCTTGCAATACCAATCGTTTTATAGTTTCTAAATATTTTATTTATTTCAAATATAGCACTTTGTATTAGACATTTTGAATCTATGTTAAAACTGCCAAATATATAAGACTTCCAATGTATTATGTCATTTAAGCTTAAGACTGCTATTAAGAAATCATATCAATTCCTCTTTCGCTAAATCAAAGCATGACAATGTACAGCGTATGTTCTAATTTAAGTTATAATTATGAGCGATTGCATGCTTTCATTAATATCAGTTCAGCTGCTTAGACGTGAGCAAACAAACACAAATTGGTTTACTTTAAACATCTTAGTTAAAATAAATGAAGAGTAGTTTTTTTTTACATTTGATAGTTGATTACATTTGATTGTAAACTGCAGTGAAATCAAATTTTAACTGAAAAAATATAATACTTAATACTCCAATACTTAATTATCTATTATTTAACTGTTCTCCGCATTTGGAATGACCTATTAAAAGCAAGGTAAAAAAATTACCATGCTCACAAATACAATACTATTATAGCATTTGGATCTATCTAACTAATGAATGCTAGAAGGTCACAGTCAGATTAACCGAAAATTAGAAAAGTGGGGCACTATTGTCAAAGTGAAAGAGAATAAGCAAAGAAAAGTGGAGTACCGCCCAGCAAGTAAAAACAAACACAAAACCTTTATTAAAAATATTAAATTTTTTACGAAATCTGCATGTTGTTCCAAATACTTTTATGAAACCTGAATGTTTTTGAAGTTTTTAATTTGCCTGCATAAAACCAAATAAAAAACAGTATTTCCCTTCAAAAATTTAAATACTGAATTTTCGTCATTAAACCTGCACAAATATTTAATTTTTAATTTTTTATGAAAGTTTTATGTTATTTTTATTGAAGGTTTTATGTTGACATTTTTAGCTGGGTAGTACCCGTTTTTAAATAATATTTTGGATGGGGACATTTTTTGGTATTCCAAGACAGCTTAAATAATGCACCTATTTGGCTCTCTTATGCTTAAAATAAGAAATTAGTACAGTCAACCGTTTGAAATGCAGATAAATTATTTATTTTGAAGTGGTCTAATCAAATACTTATCCTTTAATTATTCCAATAATCATATACAGAAAAGCGAAGGTTGACATATTAACTGATGTATTGTCATTGGCAGTATCGAAAACAATTAAGGCTTTGTAGGTTATTTAGAAATAAAGGTGGTTATTGCTTTATCGATTTTTAGAAACAATTGAAACATATGCGATATTAGACAATGAAAGCATTTAAAAAATAATCTAACTTTTAAAAGTCTTTATACTACTGCTCACGGGTTTGTTTTCTATTACATAAAATATATTTATTCTTACATTTATTATATATTTTGATGAGTATTTAGTTTTTAAAAATTTCAAGAAACTATTAATGTTCTACACTTAATAATATCAAACTTCACTAATATATTTTTATAAGTAACATGTAGATAATTATTTAAGACTCTTTTATCATAATTAAAGTGTACAGTGGATAAAGATGCATTGTTATGCGCTTTTTTCTTAGTATAGCAAAACTTTTCCCGTCATTTACAATTCACATAAAGTCTTTATTCTTAAAATAAAACAACATTTTAATAAGTTCCTTACGGATGCGACTAGACGGTATAAAAATATCATTTTTGACAAAAGCATATAGTACGAATATACATTTAGCGCTTAATCATAAAACAATTCAAGGAGAAACAACATTAAAATGTTTAAATTTAAAGAACCTACAAAAATTATTCCTAAAACAACCAACCACAAAATCACTCTGACAAAACCCATAAAATTACTCACGTATGCATCGAGTACTATCCATTCTCCTCAGTCCAACCAATGTCTCGCCATACTCCGGCCCTCCGAAGATTTGAAGTAAGCCCTCCGAAGATTTGAAGTAAGCCCTCCGAATGTATGACTGAAGGAAGTAACGAAGGCACAGAAGCCGAGGAATGAGACCTAACGGAATCTAAACAGGAAGGATGCTTCGCAAAAGCTCGCCGCAGCTAACTGCTGCAGTCAGCAACGTTTTCGACCGACTAAACTAAGCACAGTGAATACGGACTCTTCGGCAAGAATCTGGGTTATAGTGGTTTCGTCCTTAGGCGAGACGCCCCCCTCAATCTTCTCACTATCTCCTTCTAGTAAACACATTTTTTTTTATAGACGTTACGCTAAGATTCTTTTCTATGTAGGATAGTTCTTCACGGACAGTTGGTTCTGTTGGACTGATGGCGTATTAATGCATTGACTAGATGCCGATTTTCTATAAAAAAGAGGGGAAATCATAAACGAATATGGTTAAATTGCAATTAATGCACATCTATGCAGTTTAATAATTATGTTGTTATTTAAACATATGATTCGGTTCCTCTTTTGTTTATTAATATTTATTAGTGCAATACTTTTATATTTGTACATGAGTATCCCAGGTGCAAAAGCGTCTATATGCGCTTTTATTAACCATTTGGTGAAAATCTCGAAAATCAACATCATCACTGGTTTAAATTATGTGGGATTTTTTTCTGGAAATTTTTATAAATACATAAAGGTTTTTTCTTTTATTGTAAGGTAAAAAATGTAACCCTAAATGATAGCGTAGCTAATAGTACCAAAAGTTGGCATGTTTCGAATTTTGGGGTATACCTGTTTTTGAATCTGAGATAATCATAAGATATAGTATTTGTGCTGCTATTTCATTTTGGTTTTAAATTAAATACAAACGTGTTATTGTTTTGGAATAATTTCACACTTATTATTTTAAACTATGATACATAGCAATTAAAAGACAGTTGCTAAATGCTAGGAATTGTAAATGGAAATAAATGATTAATATCAAGGAATGTAAGGCATCAACGTATTCAGAACTTTAAGTTGAATCTAAATGTTTTTTAAAACATAATTAACATAAAAATTAAGACAAAAACATTTCTCAGATTATCTCATTATAAAATTCTTATGTTAAAATCTCTGTCTCAAATTTATATTACATAGAAGTTTGAAATGCATATGCTGTACAGTCTATTTTGTTTCATTATTTTTACAAATTTTAAATTTTATAATGTATTTATCGCTTACTTCTTGAAATTAACAAGCATTAACACCTGCAATATAAAAAAATAGTTTGTAAGACATAGACATTAAATTCAGAAAATGATTGTTGTATTTGATTTTTAAAGATTTCTTTCTTAAATAATATTTAAGCTTCAAATTTACTCAATTTATATACCGACACTATTAAAATAGAAAAAAGATCGTATTTATACTACTTTTGTAATTATGATTGAAAATTAAAATTGTAATTTTTATAGCAAAAATCTCAAATTACCAAAGTGTGCAAAGGTATTTGAGAGGTCTTTGATTAGGTTATGTTGAAGGGTCTTTAAATATAATACGACTTTATTATTTTTTTTAAATAATCTACTACAAATATCGGTTGAACAGGACATCAAAGTTAATAATAGTAGTCAACTTTTGTTACAATAGCTCCATAAAAATACACTGTTACATAACATCCAATATTTTTTATCTATGATATAACGTTAAATTTTGTTGTCTTCCATCACTAATTCAAAAGAAGGTCTTTGATTAGGTTATGTTGAAGGGTCTTTAAATATAATACGTCTTTATTATTATTTTTTAATAATATTCTACAAATATCGAATAAGACATCAAAGTCAATAATATTAGTCAATTTTTTTACAATAGCTCCATAAAAAAAACTACGCTGTTATCTAACATACAATAATTTTTTTCCTATGATATATCGTTAAATATTTTGTCCTACATCCCTAAATCAAAAAGAAGAAACTTCTTCATTGATGTACTTGTATTATTCAACTGTTTTCTCGTGTTTTTTGAGGATTTTTCACCATAAGAGAAAATTGTTTTCGATTTTTCAGTTAATTTCAATTGCATTAATTTTTTATATTTCTTTGATTTGCCTTGTATAGTTTCATATTATAATTAGATTCGTAACACAAATTTTGATTGAATTTCGAGCTATACCGCCTTTTTAATCAATACAAATAATATGATTTTTAACCAACTTCAAGTGCCGAAAAGAAGATTACCAATTCGACCTATATGTATTTTTATGTATCATGATTCGTCACTTCAGTTGTAAAAAAGAGGTTTGGATAATTCTCTTTCGTCAAATAAAGAATCCGATTCTGGAGAACAAAATGGAACAAAAGCTGGTTATCATTAACTCAATTTACAAGCTTTTTTTTTGAAAAAAAATATCATATTTGGACAATTGGATAAAAAGAATCCAACTTTAAATAACATGTTTTTATTATCCAGCTTTTCATTATCGGGAAATAACGATGTATCGAATGTTTTTTAATATTTTCTCTGATTCTAATTTATTTATTGTTAGATAAAAAAAATCTTATTTTAGAATAAAATAGGATATATTTTCGGCTATCTGGCACTTCGTGATTATTTTCTTCGATTTTGGAGTTTGGAATGGAGTATCGCCGTTTGGAAAAACTACATTGTCATTTCGTTATCCTGCATTTATTATAATGCCAAATATATTTTCCGTAGCGTAAAACAAGAAATAACAAGAGTTGCCCTGTGGGAGATAGTGAAAGATGAAGAACTTTCTGAATTAAAAACTAAAAAGAAATAAATACAAGAAACTTTTTAAAAAAAAGAGAAAAAACGACCTCAACAAAAAATGCACTTAAAAGTAAAAAAAAAAAAAATTCTGAGTAAAGATGTAAATATCTAATATTAACTTTATGCTTTTTATAATTTTTTTATAGGTAGTGTCAATTTAGTAAAACATACTTAAATTTTGATGCCGATTTTAAGAAGTTGTAATAAGTATAAAATAAAAATAAAATATTTACGATTTTACATTTTATTCCGAAATTAAAAAAGGATATGCGAATCAGTTGTATAAAATTTACTTTAAAGCCTGGAGTATTAGACGTTTTAAATATTTAATACCCTTTTTAATATTTAAAACGTCTAATACTACTAATACTGTTATTAGCTTCATCATAATAAAATTTAAGGATTACATATTAAGAAAACATTAAATTGTTTCAACAAGCATTTTTTGAAAAAATACTTGTCAATATTATATTATCATTTTTATTTTGTCAAAAACTAAAAAATATGGTTTGCCTAAAAATACCCAATTTCTTACAATAATTTTTTTAATAATCTTAAAAAATGCATACTAAATATTAAATATTATCTTGTTTTCGTTGTACATATGATCGATACCCAGCAAAAAAAGTCAGCATAAAACCTTCATCAAAATTTTGAAATTGAAGGTTTTATGCAGGAAAACTGCATTTTTTTGAAGATCTATAAAATTAAAGGTTTTTGTTTCAATTTCCTTCATAAAAACTGCAAAAAAACTTCATAAAAACCTGCAAAAAACCTTCATTTTTTAATCATTAAGAGAAAATGCAGATATTTTAAAGGTTTTATGCATGAAAATTAAAAACTTCAAAAAAACTGCAGTTTTTTGTTTCAATATCCTTTATAAAACCTTCAAAAAACCTTAAATTTTAACAATTTTGATGAAGGTTTCATTGTGACTTTTTTTGCTGGGTAGACCAATACTTAAAATAATCGCTATTTATTCGTATATGAAAATAAACTTGAATTTGATGTAGTCTTTCAAAATGAAAAGCTTGTGTTGTCGTGCGCTAAATCTCAAAATATGGGTTAAAAATTAGTAGTTTGATTGTTGTAAACAAAGCTATGTATGCGCAATTAGTATAAGCAACAACGGCAAATTTTTAATCAAAAGAATCATATACTCTAATGAAGGACAAGAGCTTGTAATCCATTTCGATAATGAGGTGAGGATTGATTTGATTGTTTAGCTCATAATAGAATCAACTTTATATCTATAGATATTCGTTAGTCTTTATGGTGTCTAATTTTGAGTGGAAATCTTTAATGGACACTTCTCAAAACGACCATTACATCCCTTCAATTAAATCAGAACGAGATAGCTATTGAAATGATTTTTTTTTCAAACAGATTACATTGAAAGTTCGTATGAAATATTTTGTACTCATTTTTATTATATTTAGAGAGAAAATATACGAAATGTTTTTTAAAAAAATATTTACCAAAACATGTATTTTAATAGTATTGGTACCACTGTCCCCGTTTCCATTGTTAAATGCTTTATCCGTAAATATTATCTAAAATGTAGGTCAGAAAGTATGTCGTTTTTTCAGAGAAAAGTTTTATAAATAACATTAAAAAGTGGAAACAATAAAGTTCATTGAGGACACTGGTAGTTTTTATATGCAAATAGTGTAAAAGAGAAATATGTGTGATATGTCAGTGATAAAGGTGGATGTTTCAAATAATCTTATTCTTGAATAACACATACTGGTTTAACTTTTCTGCAATCATGATCTCAAAAAGCTCTAATTAGAACTAATCTGTAGGCAATCAAAATAATATAAACATCACACACACAATTTTATATAAAATAAATAAAATTAAAGTTGTTTTTACAGTAGGACAGTAACGTTAAGTCATAAATATGTGGAATTGTTTTTATGGTAATCTTATTTATTTTAATAAGTATAATTTTTTTTAATTATACATCAATGAAATATATTTGAAGATTACTTCAATTTCGAGGATTTTATGAGTCAAAGATGGAAGTGTATCATTAGAAAAAATGGTGATTACATGGTGTAAATTTCTCGATCAGCAAGTCAAAAGTTTTGAAATTTTACTCTAAATTGTGAATTAAATGACAGCTGAATATAGTAGTATTCCTTATCTTTTCATCTGTATAACGCGTTCCAAAAACGATTCGCTTCATTTTGACTTTAAATATATAATTACGTTTTGTTTATTTATGAATCTTTATGTCTAAATTTGTTAATACATTTAATTTGTTTTGTTGTTTTACAAATCACACATAAAAAAATATTTTTGTATGCCTCGGCCTTGGGGTAGAATGGTTCAAAAAATTGCTTTTTCATGCTTATTTGAAAAATATATTCTAAGAAAATTATTGAAGAGGTTTCACACGCATTTTAAATTAATAACTACTACCATTTAAGAGGAGAACAAAATAGTATTTTGAAAAAATATTTTTTGTTTGTATCACAACACCTCAAAAACATTGACAAAATAAAACTTTAAATTTCAAAGAAAAGTTTTAACCTTCTGCTAATTAAGCGAAATATTTTCATGGTGGCCCTGCGTTGCTGGAAATTCCGTTGACATATAACGATCCCCCTAAACAGTAAAACTCGATATTCATATACAATAATACACACTGTTTTTGAAATTAACCCTCTGACGGAGCTTAACGACTTAAGACGTCAATAGTAGTATTTCTGGCAATACACATAACATTTAAATTCATAAAAATATTCAATGTTGAAATATTTTTCAAATCTAAATGAGATGTTTCTTGAAAGCTATATAATATATTTTAAATAATAAAAATTAAAATATATTAAAAAAAAAAAAAACGCTCAGAAGGCTAATTATTATTGTCATTATTAAAATAGTCACGACTGTATGAAATAATTTTTTCTTATACATTTTAATACAAATCATTTAAAAAGTGTATCTAATTTATATATATATATATTAACTTGTTAGTTACCTTGAGTCGCGAGTTAACTTGTTATAGTTACCTTGCTTTATTACATTTTCCAATAAAATTAAGGGCTTTAAATACAATAAAAAAAGCTGATTTTCAATCAGTACTATATTATTAATTTTTAGCTCGCTGAAGTAGTGTTTCATATGCATTGAAATATTTTATTTATTTTATTATAAATTGAGTTAAGATTTTCTAATGTTGATTTTAACACGTGTGTAAACAACCTTTAAAGCTACTTGGCATTTGTTTATTAAAAGTCTGCACCATTTTCTTCTTGTTTCTTTTAAAGTGTTTCAAATGTTACAATAACAAACACAGCAAGTATTAGCAAAGATACCTTTAACATAGACGAAGGCAACGGGGTCGTGTTTTTTCCTAAAGAACTCTATCAAATGTGTTTTTCTGCTTTCAAAGAATATAGGTTAAAATCGAATTGTTACTTTATAAATGTAATAAGATTTCTTTTTAATTAATTTGAAAAAAAATTACGTACAAACAATACGAAAACATGACCACTAATATCGCTAACATCTTTGCAACCTAATTATCCATGCGCCTTACTTTGGTATCGTTGTGTAGAGGAAAGAAATCATTAATTGATGCAGCATGTGTGATGCGATTTGTACGTGCTCATACGGTGCCATTGTTGCGCTACGTATGACGCAGTCGGAGCTAAATTTTGCCTAGCGCGCCGCATTCTCGGATACGTAGTTTGCCAGTAAGTTTGTCGATCCGAGTGGGAGTGTTACCGCTTGAGGGAGCTCACTTTGCCATAGTACGTATAATCTATCGAACTCAAATCGATGCTCATCTGGAGTTATAAGACTTTGCTGCAGAAAATTGACTGTTGCTAGAATATGGCACCCTAGCGTCCGACAAGTAGGGTTCGAAAATGACGTGAAGAGACCCAGCAAAAAAAAGTCAGCATAAAACCTTCATCAAAATTTTTAAATTGAAGGTTTTATGCAGAAAAATTGTAGTTTTTTTGAAGATCTATAAAATTAAAGCTTTTTGTTTCAATGTCCTTCATAAAAAATGCAAAGAACCTTCATAAAAATCTCCAAAAACTTTCAATTTTTAATTATGAAGGGAAAATGCAGATATTTTAAAGGTTTTATGCAGGAAAATTAAAAACTTAAAAAAACTGCAGTTTTTTGTTTCAATATCCTTTTTAAAACCTTCAAAAAACCTTCGATTTGACAATTTTGATGAAGGTTTCATGCTGACTTTTTTTTCTGGGGAGTCGAGCAGCAAGGCAGAGGGATGCCAATCCTCGCCCATCCCAGTTGCCAAGGGAAGAACGAGTCCATCTCCCCAGCAAAAAATGTCAGCACGAAACCTTTATCAAAATTGTCAAATTGAAGGTTTTATAAAGGATATTAAAACAAAAAACGGCAGGTTTTTTTTTAAGTTTTTAATTTTCCTGCATAAAACCTTTAAAATATCTGCATTTTTCCATTATGATTAAAAATTGAAGGTTTTTTGCAGGTTTTGATGAAGGTTTTTACAGTTTTTATGAAGGATATTGAAGCAAAAACCTTTAATTTTATAGATCTTCAAAAAAACTGCAGTTTTCCTGCATAAAACCTTCAATTTCAAAATTTTGATGAAGGTTTTATGCTGACTTTTTTTGCTGGGTTCATAGCATGATCCCCACTAGCTATAACGTAATTTAAGTATGTAAGCTTTGTAATGCTCACGTATGACGGTGTGTACTTTGTTGCGTCATTTCTATACCCTAATGCCCATACAAACTCTACAGCACGCACAAAGCGTTTCTTTTACCCCACAGCGGCTGCGTTCCCGATACAGCCTGTCCAATTTAGACATATTGTAGTTTTCTTTTATGATTTTGCGTAGTGAATAATTATTAAACAAACATAACAATAAATGTCTTTCTGAATTTCTAATTTCTACATATATAGCAGTTTTTAAATCGCCCCATCTACATGTAAAAAAATGCATTTTTGATGTTTCTTTTTATGTATTTTTTCTTTTATAAAAGTTAAAAATATGTTGAAATTTAAAATCTTTTCCAAAATACTTAGACCAAAATATAAATATATGAATAGGGTAGATTCTGTTTGAGCCTAGTATGTAAAAGTATTTTTTTAGGACTATTAATGACTATTAATGACCAAGACAATGTGTATAAAAATTAATGCACATGTATTTCTAACATAAAACACGAGATTCACAATTCCAGAGCTTGCTTTGTACGAGCGAGTGTCACTGTTTTCTAGAAATCAATAAGATTATCACATTTGGGGTAGGACAAATTTTGAAACTGCACTACTTATTTTCAAAATTAATACGCTTTTTTGGAGTTGACAAGTTTGAAAAAAAAAACACAACTACTTCTACACAATTGTTAGATACTAAAGTATGCATGTATTGATAGATAGTACAAGATATCAAAAGACAGCAGTTTTCGAAGAAATAATGCATTATAGAGACAGGATGTAGAAGGACCACTTTTATTTTTAATTTAATTTGAACAGGATACAATTAGTTATTGAACTAGAACTTTATTTATTGTATCCCCATGTGTAGAGATAGTAAGAAATGTTTTCTCATAATTATCATAGTAGCGGATAAGAGACTTCTCACAATTGCACTTCTCATGTGTGTGCGTGAATGTCGATTTAAAAAAAAATGTAAAATAGATTAAGGTCAATCATTTTAATCTTATTTACATACACAAACACAAACTGTAATCAATGCCAAATGGAATCATCGAGTGCACAATAGAACAAATATATCCTTAAAGTTAATGTAATTACATTTGTTTCCGGAATATTATCTTAAAGCTTTTACATAGCGTAGATCCTGTTAGAATGTATTCATGTCTTAAGTTTAGTTTTCATTAAAATAAAACGGAATTTAAAATAAATCAGTTTTTAATGGGTGTTCATTAACAGAAAAGTTTTTAATTAAATTAGTTTTATTAGTGAAAAGATCATTTTAAATCAATTTAGGACAACTAATTATAATTTGAAATTAAAGTTCTGATTTAATGTTAAATCTAGAGCATTTAAAAACCAAAAATACATTGCGCTTATTTGTGTATAAGATTTCCATTAAACGCCTACAATTGTTATTTTCCTCTACAGGAACATACAAACTAAATTGCCAGTAATATTATCTCGCTGCTAAAATTATTTCAGTTTTTTTTTTATATCTTAATCGCAATTGTCATCAAGCTGTATTTTGATGCCATGAAAATAAGGTTTCTAAATTTTGTATTTTATTTTATGCCAAGTCATTGTCTTTTACGTTCGAGTTTAAAATTCGTTTGCTAAAACCTTTAATAAAAAATATTCTCTTTTATTATTTCCTTTCATTTAAAACTTTTTTTTAGATTTCTGAAGTTTTATTGTGCTCCACTTTATCACGTACGAAGCATTTTGTTTTCTAAATTGTAATATCACAATATTTTATTTTATACTTGAACCTAGAATAATTATTTTAAACTGTCTGAAATTTGTAGGCTTTGTTCAACAAATAAATAATTCAGCTAAAGTAGGTGAAGTGTAATTTTCAAGCTCTTGCAGCGTGATTTTAAAGCACTTAAATAAACATAAAGTTTAATGCAAACTTTTAAGTATTACAATACTAATACACATTATTTTCTTTAATATTTATTATGCAACTCAGGAAAATGGGAAGATTTAATAAAATGAATGTTAAAAGTATGTCTTATATAAAGATGCATCAATAAGTATTTAAAAATAAAATATTTTATAATTGTGTTAAAGAGAATGCATGTTTAATAAATGGTCGTTATCACAATCCATATTTTTCACAAACAATTTTGGAGTAGTATTTTTGATTAAATAAGTGTAGTTATTGTTATTTGTTATGTCGAGTAGTTTTTTTTACAATTCTCGTTACATAGTATAAATTCTTTAGTAGTAAAAATTGAAAATATTATGTTTAAAAACAATAATGTAGCTATTGAAATAAATGAATAATTTTAAAAGTATATTCTATAATTAGTTAGTAATAAAAATGGAGGGTTGGACAATATATTACAGATCGGTGGCCAGCGATTTGTTTGTATAAGGATTTTATAAATTCATTGAATAATACGTCCGCTTCTATCAGTTTATTTCCTGTTAATGGATATTTGTATTTTATATTTTATGCAGAGTTTTCCCCAACAAAAATAATTACTATTATAATTTAAATTTATATTTCCCTTGTTTACAATATCCTCCTTATTTTGTGTAATAAAAAGCAAAAAGAGCATTTTTCTATGCATACTGGGGGTTCTTCCATTTTTATTTTCACATGCATTGTAACTTTAAGGGTTTTTTTTTCAACTACTACAATGACGTTTGGAATTATGTGTATGACTGAAACTGAGTTGCGGTAGGATCATATTATGCATGGAATTAGTTTGTGCATGATTTATATACTTTTATAGTTAGTTATGTTCATTAAATAATCACTACATATACTAGTAATTTATAAAAAAAACACTATTAAGTAATATATTAGATTTACTTTGTCTGTATCAACTTAAAATTTTTTTTTCATTTAAACCTATTGTATAGACACAAATACAATTTCAAAATATGAAACAGGAAAATAAGAACCATATAATACATACTTTGTAATCATTCCCCGTTATGACCTTCATATTTAAAATTATATCGATATACATTCCATTTTTGTATACAGTGTATGATAATTTTATCGATTTTGATCGAGATTATATCAATCTGAATTCTTTAGATTGTGGTTTATTTCGGGAAGGTCCCAGTACCATTATGTATTGACTTAACCGTTTTATGATTTGACTGATTTATGACATTTTTACAAGGTTGGTCTCATTTCCATTAGATGCTGACTTAAATAAGTTATGACTTGATTGATTTGTGTGATTGTTATGTCGCTTTTGTCAACTAATAATGCGACAGTCTTTCATTTTTTAAATTGGAAGACGTAATCTCACTACATCCTTCCTTGACGCCAACCATGTCGAAGAGATTGCTTTAAAAAGATTGCCAAATTCATTAGGATGCGATTTCGGGACCTTTGTGAAATGTCTTGTGGCTCTTGCATTCACTAAGCCAAAGCTTTTATTCGCAACTATGGACTCGTTCGACCTGAAATGTCTGCATGTCTTTTCGTTGCGATAAAAAGTGTCCTCTTTCTTAACGAAGCAAACGCGTGTTTTTATTTCTTTGAGCGGATTCTCAGAAGTTCCATTTGAATATAGGACATTTTAATTTATTCAGAAGGACATAGGTGAAGTGAGTATGAAATTATTATGAAACACTTAACTTAAATGAGGAAGTAATGTTTACTTTTATCTGGAAGGAACGTAGAGAATAGAAGTTGTTTTAAAAGCAATTATCTTTCAAAAGAATTGTTTATTCGTAGATGGAAATTATTGTGTTTGATAACATTTATTAAATTTGTTCGTCTGTATTAAATAATATATTATTATTTATCCAAATAGAAACTAACAAAACCAACACATGCTCGAAATATTTCTGGTAAGTAGTAGGGCAAGTATTTATTAAAGTGTTTATATATTTCGTAAATTGCACAGTTATTTGCATTTAAAACTTAACTATGTCATTTATTTCATACCATTATTACACATTAAGGGTACAATGGTCTATCAAAAGCTTTTTTTTAGTTTTCAAATTACCACTCAGACATTCTTATTGTGTATTTATGATGCTCATTCAACAGGCGGAAAAAATTTTGGTTTGAAAATAATAAAAACTTTTTAATTTAATTAAAGAGGCCTCCGTGGCCGAGTGGATTGGGGCGTCAGCTGGGAATCCAAGGGTCCCCGGTTCGAGCCTTTGCGCGGACTAAACTAAAGAATAGTAAAAAGTAGTGATATTGCGATCGGAGGGTTGCCAACTTCGCTACCAAAAATACTAGAATGTCGTCCAGAACATCCACAAAAATTAACGGCGTGTATACGGGACTGGTGCACGATAAATCTGATCGGGGTCCAAAGTCCCGACGTCTATTGAAGGCGTTGGGTGCCAGCTCAGTTGCTGTCCTCGTCATCTGACCATGATTCAAAATATACGAGGCATCGTTCCCGGGTCTTTCCTTCGAGATAGGCCCCGAACCGTCGCCAATAGCCCACTGTGCAGCTCTAGTGCGATGTTATTAATCAAACCTACCAAACCAACCATTTAATTAAAAAATATATATTATAAACTTTTTTTTAAATGTTCCATGCGCAATATTTTTTTGCGAATAACTTTTATTGTAACGTTTTTGACACCGTATTGCATACCTAACAAAATTTTGCACGTGTAAAACAATTAAAAAATTAGTTCTTTTTAAAAATTGAACTTATTTATATTTCCATTAAAAATGCAGAAAAATACAGATATTTCCAAAAAGTGCTAATATAAAAATTATTTTTAACTTTCATATAAGAAACACGCAAAAATAATTTTCTATACGAATATAGAACATTTTCTGAAAATCTTTTATAATGCGCATAGAACATTTTGAAATTATTACCTGCATTCAAATTTAACGAGATGAAAAAATGCATTTTTGTGAAAGATGTATTAAATAAAAGTTTTTGCATTAAATATAGGTTATATACGCGTTAGCTGGAACAATTGTGTATTTGTGCTTATAAATATAAGCAACAGTGTTATATATAACAATAATAAAATAATCATAATTTTGATGGATTTTTGCTATTTTGAAAGTCCACTGCACCACATCGGATTTTCAAGTTTCAAAAGCATCAAACAATGGTATTGAAATAAATGTAACTGAACCTACGCAATAATTGTTGATTGTGAAATCGATAGCAATAAATATAAATTCAACAATAAATGTAATTAAATCAGCAGTTTTCATATAATCATATTTCTGCTTTCTTCACATGTGCTTAAGACATGTTCCCAACTACCTTATCAGGGGATCTCATGTGAACGATGTTGGATAATTTTTAAAATATCATTAAAATTACAAATTTTTATAAATAAATCTAAAAAAAATTCAAATAAAAATGAGTTAAGATTTTTTTTATATGAACCGATTTTTGTTCGATTAATTCATATTAACGTTATGACTCAGAAAAGAATAAAAAAAATTGCCACATAGGCACTCTCTCTTTTACTTTCATTACTTAAACTCATAGAGGGTAATATAAAGTATTGAAAAGGAAATAAGTAATTGTCATAATTTATACTGTGTTTATTCAGCAGAAATAACTAAGATTTTTAAGTTTGTGCGATGTTTAATACCCAACACATGCTGGAAAACTCCACAGGGTAAGAGTATAAAAAATAAGTTATTAAAGCATATTTATTTGTAATTTATTTAATCTTTTATTTAATGCTGACAAATATTATTGCCAAACAAGTTTCTTACTTATGTATAATATGTCTCAATAGAGGCGAGGTATATATATAATATTTATTCTACTTTAAATAGTCAATGCATCAAACTTTAGTAATTTGAAAAATTATTAATATAAGTATAATTTTTTTATTTAAAAACAAAATTTGTGTATATTTAAATTTGTAATTGCAGTTTGAAATCCATTCAAATATTTGGAAATTTAAAAATATAATTTTTTTTTGTGAAGCAATTAGTTAGGTATTATTATTATTCCTTAAAATTAATCAAGTTTATTCATCCAATGCGCCTCAAGTTATATTTCCTTGTTTATTGTGGGTGTGAGAATAAGGAATTTATTTTTTTATAATAGCTACTGCAAATTGTTATAAAATAAAGTCAATAAATTAAGGACGTTATGAATTAATTTTATATAAATAATGAAACAGTTTTATTTCGTGATTTATCTCAGGAAATTTGCATTTACATTATTAGTGACGCTATGTTAACCTTTAATAACGTAACTCAGGAGATAAACAAATGTTTTTAAGGTTTTTGAAATTTCTGCTGATTGTTATTTGAAAATGTTGTGTTATTTAGCTATTACAATATGCATTTGGGGATCTAGAACTGCTTCAATCTCAGCAAAAAAAGTTGCTACCCTTAACACCCTGATGGAACTGAACGAATTAAGTCGTTCATGGATTTCCAGCATTTCTAGCAATACACATAAACTTTAAATTCACAAAAATATTCGATGTTGAAATATTTTTTCAAATTTAAAGGCTAAAAAATTAAAATTATTTTACAGAAAAATAATACTAAGATTAAAGAAAATATGAATTTCTATTTCTTATGATTATACCGTTAAGTTCGATTTTTTTTAAATTAAAAATCTCGCATTTAACGGTTAAATTGATATTTATAAAATAAAAATGAATGAGTTGTAACACATAAAGTTACACCTTTTAAATAAAACGTTATTAAATAAAAATACTAGAATTCTTTTCTACAATTTTTAGAGCTCTAAAGTTTGATATTTAAATTAAAAAATAAGTTTGATATTTAAATTAAAAAATAAGTTTGAATTTTTAAAATTGACAAATTTGTTTGAATTTTTATAATTGAAAAATAAGTTTGAATTTTTATAATTGAAAAATAAGTTTGAATTTTTATAATTGAAAGATAAGTTTGAATATTTAAAATTTAAAAATAAGTTTAAATTTTTAAAATTAAAAAATAAGTTTAAATTTTTTTAATTGAAAAATAAGTTCGAATTTTTAAAATTAAAAATAAGTTTAAATTTTTAAAATTGTAAAATAAGTTTTAATTTTTTGAAATTGAAAAATAAATTTGAATTTTTAAAATTGAAAAATAAATTTGAATTTTTATAATTGAAAAATAAGTTTGAATATTTAAAACTGAAAAATAAGTTTAAATTTTTTAAATTGAAAAATAAGTTTAAATTTTTAAAATTGAAAAATAAGTTTAAATGTTTAAAATTGAATAATAAGTTTGATTTTATAAAATAAAAGAATAAAAATCATTCACTTAATGGTTAAAACAAAACAGATAAATAAAACATGCAAAACAGAAATACATTAAATCAGAAAAAAATATAAATAGTAAAAAATAATCACTTTACCTCCTACTATATCAGAAATATGATCGCATACTTGATTATTCAAAATAGTTGACCGATACCATATCGATTACGACATCACTATTCATTCACAACACATAATTGCTATGAAAGAGAGTAGCTCTTTCAATCGAAAACTTCCGAAAATATTTCCATTAAGGACAGTGAGCGGTATTAAGATTTCTCGATAATAATAAATCTAATTAGGAGCCTGAATCATCATCAATATACATATCATTAGTTCTAACAACGCATCTATTACACAATAAAACGTCACTTGCCCATTTTATATTTTCATTGTTTGAACTCCTTCCTTCCTTACGTATGTTTGTTTGCAATGGCTAAGAAGAGCTCTGTTTGGACAAGGAGGACCTCACGCCTTGAGGGTATCTTCGAAGTAATAACCTCATTTTAGCCAGTTGTTTGCTTTGATTTGCAGAATGATTAATTTATATTGTCAAGTTGTTTACTGGCATGGTTTACAAAAAATGTCTGTGTAGAATAACGTTGTTTTGAATAAAGAAGCTTATTGTTCTTATTTAGATCTATGTCATTATGTAGAATGTCAGAAGATTTGCTTAGTTTCTTTGTCGAATTACCAAAAAATTGTTAATTGTTTCTTAAAAGAAGTGTCTTCGAAAACTCTTTGGGGTTTTAATGGTTTGTATCCGTTACATTACGATCATGTGAGTTCTCCTTTATAAATAAGGAAATCAATTAAACATTCATACACAGTTTCTTATGCTATGTATGCGTTCAGACTAAATTTTAAGCCATGTTTTAATTTTTGACCGAGCGTCAATGTGGTCTCTGTTTTAACTTAATCTTTCAGCATTTCGCCAGTTTGTCTGTAAATTTATTTATTAGGCATTTACGAACAATCGTGTTGTTCGATTTTCTTAAAATGTGTCATGAATGGTACTTGAAGTCATTAAAATTGATGTATATGTTTTTTTTTAAATTTTGATATGGAAGTCTACTGTTCCCAGAACTACTAGTTAAGCTATGTTTCAAAATTTCATTTGAAACATATTTCAAAACTTTATTTGAAATATATTACAAATTTTCATTTGGAACGTAAAAATAATAAAATGAAAAACATGAATAAAATAATATATGTGTAAAGTGTAAATGTGTGAACAAACGTGTGTAAGAGAATTCCATATAAAAAATGCATTGATATTCATAAATTTCCTTCAAGAAACGTTCTCATTTGAGCAAAAATTTTATATATATATATATATATATATATATATATATATATATATATATATATATATATATATATATATATATATATATATATATATATATATATATATATATATATATATATATATATATATATATATATATATATATATATATATATATATATATATATATATATATATATATATACATTCTATGTTATTTATTAGTCACTTGTATTTACTTATTTTATCGCTGTTTATGTACATTAATGATCTTCCTTAGTAACTGTATACAATCTGTATTTATATATATTTATTTATAATTCCCTACTAAATTATTTAAAATGTTATTACAAAACCATATTAGAGGTGTCTTCAAAGAAGAACCACACATTTTTTTAGAACTTTATACAGCTTAAAGGATGACTAATTGAGCCCTCAAATTTCGAAACCAGATTGATCACTCTTCGTAAAAATGATCCCATTTTATTTCCGTTAAAAACCCTTTGTTTTAGAATATTAATTTTAAAGGGGTAGGAAAATGGATTAAAAATTCGATTTTTGACTTTCAAAGTCCAATTTCTTTCAATTTTTTTTGTCAAATTACAATTGTTATATAAAATTGTTCATTTATTTATTAGAAACGCAATCATATATGTTTATTTAATTAGTTCTCAACTATTTTTAATAATTATTTTTC
Source organism: Troglohyphantes excavatus (assembly GCA_963932185.1). Lineage (NCBI taxonomy): Eukaryota > Metazoa > Arthropoda > Arachnida > Araneae > Linyphiidae > Troglohyphantes > Troglohyphantes excavatus. The sequence continues at coordinate 36,560,770 of OZ010672.1, forward strand.
TAAGGTAAAGGACCTAATTCGATTCATATATGGGGTAAAATGGGTCACTAGTTGAATCATGGAATGTTTCGTGTAGAAAGGCATTATTAAAACAATTTTCTAGTCAAATTAGTAACTATAATAAAATAGAATAAATGAGCAGTCTATTTTCAAATTCAGATAGATCCATTTCATAAATTTTACAGGATATACCAAGAACAATTGACAGCCACACTTTTGGATCTAAATGCATTACTTTGAATGCATTTTTTAGACTGGATTCAGACAATTTTGGTCAATACCGCTTTACAAGGTGATATCATGTATTGGAAACTCATGAAAAATAGATAAAAAACGATTTTGCGAAAAAATATGATCTATCTGGTTTTGAAACTAGAGGGCTCAATTCATAATTGGAATTCATTAATACTTATGCGACTCATAGATAAAATAATATATTGTTTGTTTGGCAGTGGAAGGATATAAAATAGAATGTGTACAATACATTCCCTGCCATATATCTTATTTAAATAATTATTTTTATGAAGTATAGTGGAGTGAGATATGAGATATAGAAGGAAGGGCGTTATCTCCATTTAAACCGAGGTTTTCCCTTAAGAAAGGTGCAATATAACAGAGGATGTGGGATTGTGGTAAATTTAAGGTTCCCTGTATGAGGCCCCACCAGCTGCCCTACTAACCTAAAACCTACATCCCGTATCCAGATAACGAAATTTTATAAAACTAAATAGGAGTGTAAGTCATAAGGAAAAGCTTAATAATTATTACCATTGATAGTATGAGGAATCTATGTCACGCGTAAGGGGCAATCTTAGTGAACACCTGGCCATGAACAATGTCTATTTTTCATGACTTGTTGAAACAAACATGACTAAAAATTGCAATAGTGATAACAAAATATTAGGAAAACAATTTATGTACAGACCTTAATGAGTAATTTAGTGCAAAAAATATGAGTGTGTAGTTTAGTGTAAGTAAATATTTTGTGAGAAATTTATTGCTGTTACATCACATAAACACCAATAGCCGAGATGTATACCACAAAAAATTAGGACATGTGAAGAAACATGTAAAACCACTGAAAACTGGACATTGAAATTCAAAATGAAACACGCAATTATTTCCTTCTCATAGAAAGTAATAAAAATTTAATAAATGGGTATGAAAAAAATTGCCGTTATTTTTACTATATTTATTTAGAAAGTATTAGGAGTGAATAGGCTGGAATATGGTGAATCTGAAAACAATTTTATCAATAAAAAAAATCAATTAACCTACAAAAGAATTGCATGAGTTATACAATTTAAGTGATTTGACATACTGTAATTCAATATGTAATAAACTTTAAGTTTAATGATTATATTTTAAGGCTTGATTTTTCAACTAATTTTTAATCAAGGTAATTTTTTAACAGCAGATACTTAAAAATTGCGAATACTTAAGAATTACATACAGTTACGAAAATGTTGCTTGAAATTGCGGAGGTTGGCGGGGCGTTACCGGAGCAAGGGACAACGCCCCATAGTTCGAAATAATAAGTTGCAACGAACATATTTTATGTCGTTCAAAGCGAAAAGGAAAAAAACTCCTAACATTCTATAGGGTAAGGTGGAATCATGGGGTAAAATGGGTTTTTTGAAATTAGAAAAGAACAAGATCAAAACATAAGTTTAATCATGTGCTATGTAGATTATAAAGTTTACTTCGTTAATGGAGTACACTTTAGCAAGAAATTACATTTCTGGATGATTTAATTTAAGTACAACTTCCGATTTATTTGAGCTAACATAAAACTTGTGATAGTTTGTTGTATGATGTTGTTCGTTGTATGAAAACAAACTTTTTTAAATATTAGATAAAATTAGGCTATAAATAACAAAGAACGAAACTGCACCCACTTATATAAAAAACAGAAATTAGAACGGAACCGTAAAAAGCAATATTTTCAGCAATAACAAACGAACTTCTCTAGTCAGAACTTTGACGATACTATGACAGTTCCCCCTTTCGCTTGTTAGAGTACAGCACTTTTCGTGACCTCCCACCGGTTATAGTTTGCTCGTTAGTAGATTTCACAAAATAGTGGAATACAGCTTGCTTTTAAAAAGCTGTAGCAAAAACAGTCCCGTAATGATCAAACATACTGTTAATTGCGCCGTCTATTTTCAGATCCACATTTTTTGCAGAACTTTTTTTTAAACTATGTTCTACAAATTTTAAATGCACTACACTACAAACCTTGCAAAGAGGGAATTGACGAAAAGTGCCGGAATCCAGTCTAAAAATGCATTCTGTAGAAAAGTACGTGACTATTAATCGTTTTTGGCGAATCATGTAAAATTTATGCAAAAGGATCTATATGGTTTTGAAGCTAGACTGTTCATGTTTTCTAGTCTAGTTACGAATTCGATTAAAACATGTGTTTTAAAAATGTCTTTCCACACTAAAAATTCAGTGATCCCACTGGTGACCCAATTTACCCCATCTATGAAACGAAGTAGGTTTGTTACCTTAGAAAAATAATTATTAAAAATAGTTACAAACTCAGAATTAAATAAAATATATGGTTATGTTTCCAATAAATAAATGGACGTTTCTATAAAACAACTGTAATTTTACAAAATTACAATTGTTACTTTGAATGTTAAAATCGAGTTTTAAAACCATTTTCTCCCACTTACCCCTTTAAAATTAAAATGTTAAAACAAACGATTTTGGAAGAAAATAAAATCGTATCGGTTTGTATATGCATATGGTTATTTATAATTGGCTTGTTTTTGCATAACATTGTACATAATTCAAAAGTGTATTAGCAATTTTTTTAGTAGCTGGTTTTAGTTTGCAACTATTTTTTTGTTTAAATACAAATATTTTTTCTATAAAATTAAGTAATATTTTTAAAAAATCGTATGATAGTCTTTTGTCTTCGAAAATTTTACCATGTTTTCTTATTCGTCTGCAAGAAAATGGTTTTCAAAGAATTGGAAATAGATGTTTGAAATAAAGATTTTTGCTAATATTGAATTACGTATAAAATTATGGCAAGTTACATTTAAAAGGATTTTGAAGTTGCCTCAAGTCAAATTAATGGGATTTCAAATGCTGTTTTATTTTTTCATGGTAACGGAACGTTTTATTTTCATAGTTAACGGAACATTTTTTTCATAGTTAAAGAATAGGAACACTGTACTTTTAAAGTTGCAAGAAATATAAATATCATTAAAAAAATAATTAAAAAAAAGTAGCAGTTTTTTCAAAAAGTTCTAAGTGTTTCAAAAGATATTTTAACTATTAATATCTTTTAAGGGGGACCCGAGCCCCAAAATCCGGAAAAATTGCTAAATTTTTTTTTCTTCATAAAACGATGCTAAACAAACTTGAGAAGGTGTATACAAAATTTCAAAACAGTAAAAGAAACAGAACATATGTTATTTTAGATGTTTATATGCCATTTATAATCTTTCTACATACTGTTCGTCTGCAAGAATCGTCATTTACTCAAAATATTTTTTTTTAATTCTGGTCACGTTTAAAATGCTAAGGCTTTGTAAATAATTAACTTAAAACTAAACTGTTAATAGTTTTTGAAGCTCTAATATTTGTTTTATAAACGTATGTATAGCTTTTTTAAATTAAGTTATAAATTATTTTTTTACAAATTATTAAACTTTAAAGTTTGAATATATTTTGGGTTTTGAACTTAAAATAAGTTTTTAAAAACAATTAAAACACAAATCTGCAAAAGTCTATACATACGATTGTAGTGTGTACTTTGATGTTATTTAATCAATTAAAAAATTTTAAAAACATTAAAAATTGAAAAAGGAGTAGTGTTTTTAAAAAACGTCTTTTTAAGCTTAAAAAATTCCAAAAATATCAAAAATAATTTTTTTAAACATATTTTTGTTTTTGATTATTGTTCAGAAAAAGATTTTCTAATAATATAAAAAAATTGATATTTCTGAATTCATTAATAAACAAATTAGGATTTGGGGCTCGGGTCTCCCTTAAATGAGCAGTTCGCTCCGCTGAGCCATTGGGGTTCCGGATGAGCCATTGGGGCTTGGATTGATAACCGATGGCTCCGTTCGCGGCAATGATGAAAATGACCAAAGTTAAGTTGCTGCTTCCATCTAGCGGGAAAAAACGAAACTACTGCCATTAAGCGCAAAGTACTTTCTCGAATAATAGTTTAACTTCTTCTCGCTAGATGGCAGCAGTTATAATAGATTAATCTACTCGTCATTAGAACCATCTCCATCTTTCTGGCATGCCAAGTACAACTTATTTATTTATTTATTTGTTTATTTATTTATTTATTTATTTATCTATCTATCTATCTATCTATCTATCTATCTATCTATCTATCTATCTATCTATCTATCTATTTATTTATTTATTTATTTATTTATTTATTTATTTATTTATTCATTCATTCATTCATTCATTTATTTATTTATTTATTTATTTATTTATTTATTTATTTATTCATTCATTCATTCATTCATTCATTCATTCATTCATTCATTCATTCATTCATTCATTCATTCATTCATTTATTTATTTATTTATTTATTTATTTATTTATTTATTTATTTATTTATTTATTTATTTATTTATTTGCTGCAGAAAAGTTAGCTGCTAAACTTTCGTTACAACGGAGCTGTGACTTCGGGCTCCGTAGGACTTCAGAATCGTCAACCATCAACCACTGGTCAGTCAAAGACGTATAACAACAGCTGTAACTTTACTTTCGAAGAAAATAGTGCACATTTCTGGTGCTTGAATTCAGAATATGCTGCTTCAAAGTCTGTAATGCCTAATGAAGAGGTACCAAAAGGAAGTAAAATACAAAAATATTGCGATTCATATTTGGACAAGGAATTGACTGAGTTTGCTGATAAACGTGATATGTAACAAAGTTTTGCCTAACAGCCCTGTGTTCCATGTCCAGGTTTGACAGCATTTCGAAACTCACCCTGACTTCACAAATAAACTGTATTTAAATAAATTAAAAGGTGACGAACTCCACTCAGTTAGACAAAACTTGTATCTCATGCAAAGACAAATAACGAGGAGACAATAAAAGCTTCGTAAATCATGACCTGGCTCTTGCTGGTAAACTTCACACCGTTGCTGATACTCTTTTTAAATCACTATTAGTGAAGGTCGTGACGTGCGAACGAAAATACTGCAAACTTGATCTCAAGTGTGCCCTTATAAAATAATAATGTGCGTACTCGAATCCAATATATATAAAACGATGTTAAAATTACTATAATTTCCCTTATCAGTCAAAGAAAATTTAGCTACAATTTGACGAATTCACCGACGTTGTCGGATTAGTTGTGTTAATGACATTTGTGTGACATTTGTCTGCAATTCACTGCTATCCTTTACAAGCGGTAGTGAGTTTTTCTTAATTGATGCCTTCTTTATTGAAAACTTGGTACCGTGGGACAATTACATTGACATGTGCACAGATGGAGCAAAGGCTATGGTAGGTCTTGTAAGAATTAAGAAAGTTTCAAAATCTAAACAAGTAGTCATTGTGTACTACACCGACAACAATGACATTAGATATTACGAAAGAGCTGTAATAGCTTAATCGAAACAAGACGTTTATGCTTTGAATAAGAAAAAATTAAAAAATCTTTTGAATAAAAAGTTTATTGAATTTTTTCTGAAGGTCTTATATATCTGAATAAAACAACCAAATATGATTGATATATAAATTTTAGTTTAGGTGTAACGGGCTCCCTGGCCCGGGCTAGAATGGCCTGTTCTGAAAAGTAGACAAATTGATATTCGCCCTTCGTATTGTTGACGACTATAAATCATAACGGACAGTATTTGTTAAATCTTCTTTTATATTAATTTATAATAAATAGTTTTGCACTTTTTTTTCAGATGATAATATAGTGATCGTTTGAAGATTTAATATTATTTTTAAGTTATTAAAATACCACTGATTATAATATATTTTTAATATTTCACCAAACTTCCAATAGATGGCAGCACCAAATGATAATCAAGTGAACTAACTTGACAATTATTGAATTTAACGGAGGATCATTTAACATGTTCTGTGGTTGTCACACACACAAATAAGTTATATATTTATCGCTGACGCCTCTACCCTTAAATCCTAACGAAAATTTCATTTTATTTTTTTAATGTATTTGTTTGTTTATTGAAATAGCATTGTATAGAGATATAGAATGTGAAATAATTTGTAAACACTACGTCTTATTTTAATAAACAGAATTATACAAATAAGCAAAATGTTTTATTTCTGATTTATATTCATAATTTGAAATATAAATTAGTCAAATGTTTGATCCTATATCAGCAAAGGCACTGGTTTAGAAGCAGTATCAATCGGTTCCATTGTCGAATAAGTTAGTACATTTCATTAAACTTTTAGAAAAAGCTTTACTTTGGCCGGGGCGGATCCAGGATTGAATCTCGGGAGGTGCAATAATTGGTAAGTATATTGCCAATAATAGGGAAATTAGATACTAATTATTTTTTTTACAATTTTTATACAACTTTCTTACATTGTGTATAATGATAATATTGTTATATTTTTTGTAATCAATTAATATTTACCATTGTTAAAGGTACATTTTATGAAATGTTTTAAGTTACAGGAAACATTTTTAAGTTATTAAATTATAGAAAATTATCGAATTATTCTTATTTTATGTATAATTATTGTGCAAAGAATACAGAGTACAAGAGGAAGGACTTTTAATTCCCTTCTTAACAGTATTTTATTATTGTTTTGAAAATATTTACAAAAAAGCAATCTATTGTGAAAAAAATAATGAAAAAACAAGAATTTTGTCAAGAATAATTATTATTGTGTAGAGGGGTTGGTGCACGTTAAATTTGTCCTCATGTTAATATTGATGAGAAGGTTTTTAGAATCAGTAGACAGTTCTAGTCGTGTGTTTATCATTAGTCTTGTGTTTTCCTATATTAAGAAAATGTTGATAAAAGTTCCAAAGGGCACTGATAAAAGTTCCACTCTTAAAGTGTTTTGTAAAAATAAACTCTTACATTTATTTTTTTTCTTCTTTTTTAATCGAAATCGATAAACGAAACTAATCATTAGTATTCTTTTTGTTCTACTACCTATCTAGAAGTTCTGGCTAATGATAGTTATATTATTCGTAATTTAATATTAGTTCTACTAGTAGTTAAAATAATTCAGAAATATCTTTTATGCATGCTTTTGAAATTAAATGTTTTGATTACAATTCATTATTTGATCATATATATCTCATATGACATGGTCTATACCACCAGATTGTTCATATGCCAGTAATAGTTTCAAATGAGAAAGTTAATAAAAGTTTATATATCAAATATTCACACACAGAAAAACAGGAAACGCATATTTTATGAAAAATATTTTATTCAGGACAACGTATAAAACTCACAAAGTTTTTTTGCATTTACAAAAATAGTAAAAATGTTTATAGTATAATAGTGAAACATCATAGCAATATGCTACTGATATACACAAATGATTTAAATAAAAGTCCATGAATAAATATCGATGGGAACTAAACATTTTGAAGAGAATTAATTTTAATACAAACTATCATACGGTATAACTTTGATAACATTATGAATTATTTTCAAAAAGAAACCCTTAGTCTTTGATGCATTCTAAAAGAAGATTTTTTTAATCTCATCTCGTCAGTCCAATTTACTAGACTATTTAAACTCCCTAACCGTTACACCTTATCACCTTGCTTTCACATAATAGAAAATTGATTATGATATATATATTATATTGAATATAATACTAAATTACTTGTGAAGTTTAAAAAAAATATTTGTTAATGTTGTGTGTCTTATTGTTGATACTTATAAAGGAGTTAGATATGTTGATGCATCTAATGAGGCTTTTACCATTTATTCTAAGAAAATACTTTTTTTTAACCAAATTGACACACTATAAATATCTTATTATATTTGTTATATTATAGTTTCATTTATGATTTTTTAACAAAAATATTTTTAATAATATACACTTCTCTAAATATTTAAATCGTTTCCACATCGACAAATGCTTGTTGGTGATTGTAAAAAAAATGCTATATATAGGGGGATAAACAAGTATAATACTTTTGGTCTAATAATAACCAGAAATGAAAGGGTTAATATTACCCACTTTAGAAATATTGGTTTATAAATAAAATACTAACTGTTTAATGATTAACATTTTATCAACAAACTACAGACAAAATCTCAAGAACATATAAAACAATGATACAAAACTAAGTATGCGATTGTAAATAAGTATTTTAATTTAAAAGAATGTTTGTCATCTAATATGGCTACTAATCCAGTCCACTGTTGACGAGACGCTGTGATATATTCCTGGTTGTCTCCATTGTGCACATCCAAATCCTGCCGATATGATTCCCACTAACGTCCATTTCCCATCCAGGTATACGATTAAAGGACCCCCGGAGTCCCCCTGAAAAATTAAGTTTAGTTTAATTATTTAAATAGTATATTATAATCCACTTTAATATCTACGTTATAAGATATTTGGAGTAAATTGAACACCAAACCGAAAAAACAACAATTTAAAACATATTTTCAAACAATATTCCTTATTTGGAAGTTTTCTGAATAATACTTCAAATTCTTGAATTATTAAATAAACTGTTGCTGATAATTTTTTTTAACTTAAAATAAGTTAATTAAAATAACTTTTTTAACTAATAAGCAAATTTTATTTATTTGTGATAATGTAATCAATTAACTACATGGTGTTTGAAAATATTTTACTTTACTAACTGGTTTTTAGTGAAATATTTTTAATATTTCATTTATATTATTTTTTTAAATTGTAATGTATTAAAAAATCCTTTTAATATTATTAGAAATATTAGTAATTGGGAATCTATATCTTACTTTTTATAAGCTAACTCAATTACTGATTGTGATCGCACTAGCTAAATCAAAACTAAACAGCTTTTCATAACTAAATTTATTCATAAACTTGAAGATAAATGATTCTAAGGAATGTTGTTAAAGCAGAATTTGATGAGTTTTAATAAAATATCAAAGAAAAGAATAGATAGTTATAAATGCCTTGGTATATACGCAAAAACGAAAAGTTTTTAATGCATAATTTATATATGCGCAGAATATGCGCAGAATAAAAATAAAAGGAGCATTTAACTTTTCATTATTTTAAAACACTTAGAAAAAAAAAAGAAAATAAGTAAAAGTGAATTATGATCTAAAATACATTTAAAATCAAGTGATTTTAAATGTAATCAACTATAATAAAGCATAAAAAAAATGTTGTTGCTATATAACAATATATATACAAGACAATGTTAAGAAGGAAATGTTATATTTTATATTTTTAGAAAATGTTCTATTGAGTTTATACTATCAAAGACATTAAGATCTGTTTAGTTTTTAAAATATTGATTAATATTGTTCCTTTTTACTGCTTTATACCTTTAAAATCTAAATAAGTTAACATGAATTTAATATACATTGCTGGAAAATTTAATTTCTTAGCATTTTTCAAAAGTGTTTAAAGTGGAATCTTCTTAAATATTATTCTATTTACAATTTCATATAGATATCATAGAACAAACGTTATATAGATCTAATTTTATAAATCGAGAGGTATGAATTTTATACTAGAAACGCTTGGGAACGGCTTTGATAAAAAAAAACTTCTAATAACACAATTACCTTTAGTTTATCATATATATTTTTAAAGATTGGTTTAAAATAAATATTTTTAGAAATTAACTAAAATAAAGAGTTCAACTAAAATGTGTTTGAGATAAATGTCTCGACGAAAATTGTAATGAAATATATTTCTTTCTTACCACACACGCGTCTTTTCTGCCTCCTTCATAACCTGCGCACATCATTTCTGGGAATATGCGGACATTTATTCCTTTCCAGTGATGCCACATCTCGCATTCTTTGTTTGAAATTATAGGAACTTCAACTTTTTGTAAGAGACGTGTTCCGTAGCGGTTACCTACAAAAACAAAAATTATTTAATTATTAACAAATTTATTTAATTAAAAATATAAATACAGTATTAGTAAGATGTATTTTCTAATAGTATATAATATAATTTACGATTAATTTTAAATTAATACGACAGAGTTAATGCGCCGCATATGAAGGAATTATGTAAACATATTTACGTAGTATTCTGATGCACGAAAAAAGGTGTGGTAATATATTTTCTTTCAATTGTTTCAAATAATAAACACATTAAAAAATCAAGAGATTACTCAAATGTGTTCATTTTTTATTTTTCATAAAATTAAACACATTAAGTATTTTAAAAACCTAATTGAAATAAGTTTATATTAATAATTCAGTCTATATCGATGCTCATTAGTTGCTATACAAGAAATATTGACTAAAAAGCAAATATAATGAAATAGAAATTCTAATATAGAATACTTACAGATAACTTATGTAATTTACCACAGGGAGAAATAATCAATTTTAGTTTTGAAGATTCCTAACTAAACAATTAAAAGCTAAGCAGATTACGATAAAGACCAAAATTTACTTACTGAAGATATAGTCATTACTTTCTCAGCCAAAATAATTGCTTGGAGATTCCAACCAATTACGTATAGATAATCTATAGATAACAATTACTTACTGAAGCCAGGTGTTCTACTCGGTTTTCCCCTGCTTTCAATAACCTTTATATAACATTGAAATTACAATCATCGTATATGGAGGACTGAGTATTCAAACATATTAATTACTAATATTTTTGTTTTTTAATAAATGAACTCAAGTTTTGAGCTTCCCCTACATCGATATATTGTTATGTTTTTTTTATAATGTGTATTATTGCTTTCAGGTTTGATAACAAGGTATATTTGTATTGTGATATAGCTGTTCAAGCAGTAGCCATAGATATCAATAACTTAAAATTGAAAAAATTAACTATGTGTAAATGAATAAAAATGTCGTCAAATGAATAAAAATGTCGCCACATGAATAAAAATGTCGCCACATGAATAAAAATGTCATCAAATGAATACAAAATTTCGCCAAATGAATAAATATATCGCCAAATGAAATAAAATGGGGACATATATATGTATATTAGTATATATGTGCAACCTATACGTATTCTCAGTCCTCCATATAACATTATGTTACTTACTGAGTGCAGGGTCTGTTTTTCCCCAGCCTGTGATAATTCCTCTCCAGCCTTGGAAATTCCACCCATATGGAGGTAGGCAAATAGGGAGGACATTTTCTTGGTACCTCACTGGTCGGTCCAAGCGTATCAGAGCTACGTCGTATCGGTCAGGGTGGGACGGTGAGAAGCGAAAGTTTGGGTGCAGGAGCTTTTCGACGACTCTGAACTTTTGTGGAGGAATCAGCTGATATCGCTGGTCATGGATGTCATATGCTCCTAGGACTACAACCACGTCTTGAAGTGATGCTCTAGAAATGGAATTATTAACAAATATAGTTATACTTTAGCTAAGTTCTCATTGTTTCCATAGAATATTAGAATTAAAAAATATTTTAATTTGGACAAAATTTTGAATTTAGCCCCAAAACAATTCAAGTAATTATGTGCAAATAGGTTCGTGCAGCTTTCGACTCGGATACGTCTATATAAGTTTCATTTCCGAAATTTTAAGGGTAAATCAGGAAGAGGAAGCTTCTACAAGTGTCTACCTAATAGTTTATTCGTAAAAAAACTGTTCACTGATCTATTAAAGTTGGCGATATAAATATGTTTGTTTGACCGTGTCCTTAAAAGAGCTTTACATTTTAAATATTTTGAAATAAATAGTTGTTAAGATGGAATAGAAGAACTTATCCTTTACATTTTTCATGCAATTTCTTAAAACTTCTTAGGGTTGTAGTACGAATAAAAACATTAGTTAACTAATTAATTATATTTAATCGTTTTGTTTTTATTACATCTTATTTAAATAACAATTTCAATTCAAGTACTAATCATATATTTAATGTTAACCTATTTCTTCATTTCCAGTAGGATTGCCGCCTACATAGATTGCCGCCATAAATATACATGAATAGTAACCGCTTAGGTATCTAAAAATCAACTAAAATAATCTTTAACTTATATATCAATATATAATAAACACTTTAGAGAAAAATTTACAAAAGATATAACTTCAAATTGCGAATAATTTTAAGTAGGAAACTATTTATTTATCATAAAATTGCATTGCAAAATAATTCACCTGTAAACGCAATGGGCTGCAGTAAGAACATAATTATGATTTAGTAGTACACCTCCACATTGTTGTTGAGTAATTTTTATGTGAGCCTGAAAAGATATAGGTGTGTAAATCAATATATTTCACATCAATCATATAAGAAACAGTTGTTAACACAAAGTATTGTTTTCTAACGTTCATTAAGTGATATATTAACACAAAAGTATTTTTAGTTATACTTTAATATCCAATTATGATTATTCACTATTAATGATTATATTCATTTATTAAAAGATAGGAATTAAATAACTTTACCTGCCAAGGGAATTCGCCAAATTCAGCAGCGTTACCGCCAACGATTCGGCTTGTAGGTTTATGTACACGTTGCCCACAAACAGCTTTTCATAGAATAGTAGAGAGTTGAGACCAAATCGAAATGAAATTATAAAAGAATCGAAATACTATATTAGAGCACAGTTTAAGCACTTCTTAAAACAATAATTATAGTTCTAAAATTTTAAAGATTCGTAAAAAATTTCCCAATTGCATAAAATATATAATTCTTTACACTATATATTTCAATTAATAGAGTGCTTGTTACCTAAAAATGTGTCGTCTTACTTTAAATTTTATATTATAAATCGGGAAGATAACTGACTTCATACGCGCATAACTGTAGAAAAATAACCGCATGAACAAACTCCGTATTAACATAACCGCATGCGTGCGCATCCTATTCTTGGTTTTTTTTTATGTAACTTTATTTTTATGGAGAATTTTATTTGGCATAAATTTTATTTTTGAGGTCTTTCTTTTGAAACCTTATTTAGAAATGTCGGAGGGTTTCCGAGTATTAGCGAATAATAAGCTGAGCCCCTTGCATGTTATATTTTATATCCTAATTTTCTTTTTAAATTGAAATAAACACAATTAGCCATTTACTAATTTCCCTTTACTACAACATTTTGCTCCTTAACTAATAAAACTTTTAGCAAAAAAAATAGTATTTAGACGTTAACTAATAAAACAAAAAAATATTTAAAAAATCTCATTTATAACTTAAGTAAAAAGCCAGTATTAAGTAAAAACCCATTTCTATTAATTAAAGGATGAATAAAACATAAAAAGGTAAAGAGTATTTTTTATAAGTAAGTGAAAAGCCTCACCTTTGTCTTTACTAAGTACTCTTTGGTCGACTGCTTCTGGTGTGTGTCCGTAGCTTTGTAGGCTGGCCGACTGAGGCTTTGTTGGGGAACGCCTCACGTTATTGGACTGTTGAGTCACGCAACAGGTGGAAAGAATCGTTCCAGGACAAGAACCGGCAGATGTCCCGCCGATAAGGGCACAGAACAGGAAGAAGGTGCATTGGTGGCGACCGCCATCATAGTAGCATGTATTAGCATCATCTTCTACATAGAGAGTTATGACACACATAAATATTGAAACATCGTAAAAATCAATCCCTTTAAACATATTTAACTAATAATTTCTCATTTTAAAATTGAATAATATAATAGTGATAGACTTTAAGAGATACATTTTTTATTAAAATATATAATCAAGCCCTCTTGCCTAGAGAGGCGTTATTCGGAATATAATAGTTGAATGTTATCTGTAAGCGATACGCTGAAAGCAAGTGCCCATCGATTAATAAAAAAAAATCTAAATTATAAGTTTTTAAGTATGAAAGTTATAATATTTTTAAAAATTATATTTGTTTAGAATATTTACAAAAAAAGAGATTTAATCTAGGTGTATGAATATTTTCTTACAAGATTATCGTAAAACTGCAAAAAGTGATACCTTTACTCTTTTTCTCATTGTTGCGATTTTGGTGTACCTTAAAAACGCACGGTTTACATTAAGATTTAAAACACTAAAGCCAGTCTGCTACAATGTTGAAATAACGAGTAATATAAAAAGTAAATCTTCTATATAAAATATAAAGTTTTATTGAAAATTGTTCAATCAATTGTGTTTCTACACACTGGTGTTCACAGGTTTTTTTTGGTACATAGAAAAGGTATACTTTATAAACGGTTACAAATGATTTTTATTTTAAAAGACGCAAAATATTTGGTTTTAGTTTTATTAAAAAATTAATTTACTAATTCCTAAGAAAACAATGTAAACATATTTTACATATATGTTTACGTCAATGAAGATAACATAATACGCTATTGTATAAGTTATAAAATAAATTCAATATTATAGACCCTTTTATAAAAATAATAAATACATTTAATGTTATGTTCTTATTTTAGAGAAAGGGTACACATTATATACTCGTACCAGACCGGTGGTCTTTTTTAAAGGTTAAATGTAAGTCTATTTTTATAAAAATTTATAACTTGTCATCAAAATAGACCAATTTCTTCAAAAATGAACATTTGTTTTGTCAGTTTCAGATAAGACAAAATTTTCATGGTATAGTATGTAGGTCTTAGTATTTTAAAAATGTATTTATCTTACTTTGCTAATTTGATGGAACAATGTGAGTTACAGCAAAATCAAGTTAAATGTGTAATTCGCTTTATTAGTTGTGAAGTGAAGTATCTGATCATTTATCTTAATTTTAAAGTAAAGAAATGTGAATTTTTTTTAAATAAAACTCATTTAACGAAAATATTGAAAAGAAATCTCTAAATTAATCGATTAAGGGGGTCCGATACCTTCGACATTTTTTTCTTTATTTTTATACTTGTACAATCCAATTTTTTTTCTCTTTCTAAATATGCATAAAAAACCATTTTAAGACGCTCCATTTTTTTTTAAATTGCACATTTATTTTTAAATTAAAATTTTAGTACATTTTTTAACAATTTTAAAATTCCTACTCCTTTTTTGTTTTTCAATATTTTGAAGCAATTTTTTTTATTTAAGATCTTGGATAATATGTAAATAGATGTATGCATTCAAATTTTGATTCAGATACATCACTTTAAAAAAATAAAATATATTAGAAATTTTGGAAACAAAATTGACGAAAAAAAATAAAATTCCATTTTAAGTTGTTTTAAAAAACAAATTATGGTAAAAATAGTAAATCTGAATGCATACATCTATTAAAAATATATTTATCTTGCTATACACACAAAAATTATGATTTTAAGTATAATAGTAAAAAAGCCTTAGCATTTTTAGTGTTCATTAAATTTCAAAACCACGAACAGAGATATTTGCTTTCAAAGTTTACATATGATACAACTATGTTATAGGAACACATCATTAAAACATTCATAACTAAAAAAGTAATAGGAGTTTTTTGAAGCAGTTTTTTGTGAGTTATTAAGATAAGTTTGAATATTATTTTTTAAATATAAAAAAAAAATGACTTTTTTTGCGAATTTTGGGTATCGGACCCCCTTAAGAGCATAAGCAACAATTACTCAGCAATTTTAGTCAACTGAGCAACTAAAAAATCCCACACAAACTGCGCGCGATTATTTAATTGCGTCTAGCTTAGGTCACGGATTTCGAAATCTTGAAAATGAAGGTGAAAAATTGCTAACTATCCATAAAAATCGTCAAATTGTAATTCTTTTTGCCGAATCTGTTATTGCAGTAACGAGTGAAAGGATATTTTATGCAATTAAAAGTTGCACAGTGAATATATGCAATTTGAGTTTTCCAGATGCAAGCAACTAAATACTTTAGTTACATGTCCGATAGTCGCCAGTGCGCGCCTATCATAAAAAAGAAAAGCTCAGTTTGAGTTGCGGCAGAAAAAAAAATGAAATGATTGATAAGTGAAGCGTTACAATTTATTCAAACAAACAAAATGCAAGTCCCCAATGTAAACAAGGAAAAAAAATTGAACGGAAGAGTTTTATCCACTTTTAGAATTACCCGGTCTCATAACTCCTAAAAGATATAGACTGCTACTGGGCATGAATTGGGAGATATTGAACACATTCAATATCTCACAACAGATAACAGATTGGGAAATCTCTATGAATGAAAATCTTAGGTAATAACTGGTTATCTAATAGAAGAGACTTTGGTGGCAATTTTCTACTTTATATATAATTTGGAGAATCTAACTCATGTGTATAGGCGCCACAGACTGGTCAGGCATCAGTGATTTCCTATCTTTGGTAAGGAATTATAGGTCGAACGCGTGATACAAAGATCGACTGTGGAACTATTCATTCCCTATGAATTTCCGGTCGTTAAATGAAATAGGAAGTTTGAACATATCCAATTTCGTTATTTAATATATTGCTTTAAATTGTACTCGTTTAATATGGCATGGCTTGTCATTTATGGGCTAACAATGAATTGGTATTGTATGTTGAGTTTTGTAAAGTAATTCACTGATATTTCCTCACATTTATAATGGCATGATTTTGATTAAATTTATCCCATTTCAAATCAATTTAGGTGTGTGTAACATAAATATTTTATTTATACCAGTTTAACCTATGCGTATAGTGTTTATTTTTAAGGAAAGCTTTTCAAATTGGATTACCATTGGGATTTATTCCTTATAAATTATAGGATTGATTGATTGGATTTGAGTCACTAGAGCAATATAAATGGCTATTGGTGAGGGTTCGGAATTTATCCAGATCCGGGAACAATGCTTGGTATTTTTTATTCATGATTAGGTAACGGAGATAAAAACTGAGCTGGCACTTTATTCTCCAAACTTATACATAACGATCAACGTAATGATACCTGAGCCATGATACATTTAATGTACACAAGCTCCCCCTTTACACTGAAAGCCTCTTGGCCGATTCAATCGAGTTCAATACACTCTAATTTTAAGTCCGGAAACTTGTCCATAAGGCTATCACCTTAAATTAGCAAATTAGCCAAAGCATAGTTCTAAGTTCCATATTCTATGCTAAGTATAATTAACTGAATATTTTCAAATGATTTGTGAAGCATTTATATTTTTAAAAAGAAATACCGTTTTAAATATATAAAACATTTAATTTAAGTTTTAAAGTGCAGGGAATCATTTAAAAATCCCTAAATGTAGAGTACAAAGAATAAAGTATTGATTAAATTTTACAAAATATGTAAATAGTTGATTGTGTAAAATATAAAAAAGAATTAAATAAAGAATATAAATTTAAGTTTTTAAAATATGAAATAGTTATTCAAATATCAATGTTAGTAATATAAGTGTGTTACCTCTTTTTATGGAAATCCCTAAAAATGTGTCGCAAGATGGAACTGTGACTAAAATGACAACAGATATGCACGTGACTAGACGCCATTTTACATCGAGCATCGCATTGGATACCGTCCTTTTTCTTCCACACTGAAACAAAAACAAAAATTAGTCTCATAAATTATATTAGCGTATTTAAAATGACAAATATTATATAAATCAAGAAAGCAAATTTAAATTTTACTTACTCTAGCAATTAACTTAAAATGAAAACACATATATTTAAATTGATGTCTAAGAAATTATAATTTTAAAAATATTACGAATGAAGAACATCTGATTATTCTATACTGCATATTGAATTGTGAAACTACATTTTGTGCATAATGTGCACACTTTGAATCCCCTGTGGCTTAATGTGTATTGTGAACATGGCTTTTTCGAATTAAAAAAAAATCTAAGCTATGCTGAATTACTATATACCTGTTTTCTTCAATATATCTTCAATATACCTGTATTTTTTTCAAATTAAAATTTTTATTTTTTATTTTTCCGAGAAAATTTTAGTAAGTTCAAATAGTTGCATGTAAAATATACTCAAATTTTAATAAATCGAATTATAGATGTCTGATTTAATGTGAAATTATTATTTTTTTTATACTTAATTTAAAAGTAGTATTTTATTTATTTTATACCAAAAAAGGATTCAAGCACATGAATTTGGAATACTATTTATGATATTTCAGTATTTTACACCATTTTTCGTGATCCGTTATTTTTAGTCTTTTACATAAATATTCATTTAAAGTAGATGCAATTTCATAGAACACTTTAAAAACGACATTGTCACGCAATAAATTGTGTGAAAAATTTTAATTTTAAAGGAAACGTTTTGTTTTCTGATAATAATAATGTAACCCATGCTCTTTTATGTAAAATACACTTGTAACGGCTTACATTGAAAGTTAAGAAATTTCTCTTAACTCGAATGAACGAGTAAACCGATTGAGAACAACCTCGAAAAGACAACTGAAATTATGCTTTTCTTCTAGTCTACTTCTCCAGAAAGATAACCAAGTCGAATGCAAGAAAACACTTAAAGCTTGCTTTCATTTTCCAGACACAATTCATTGAACTCTCACACAGAAATTCATATCCATTTCAATACTTAAAGATTTTTCCTAACACAAAAGAAGGTGAATGGCGAAATCGTTAAGCATTCTATTTTGAAATCGAAGATTAGATCGGGTGAAAACTCTTTTAACCGAAGTTTTGTTTTGGTATTTAATTTAGCGCAACACCACTGTTCGATAATTTCGATGTTCGATTTGTTTAGCGAAGCGTACAATTTATTCCTTTCACATCCAAAGAATGGTTAGATTGCAAGATACCCGATGTCGTTTTCAAATGAAACAGCTCATAGAGTTGTATATGAAAACTTGAAAATTTATAATTTAAGAAAATATTTGCACCAATACTTATATTTTCTGGTTATAACTTTTATAAAATTCCCAAATTCCCAAATTTTTTTAATGCTTTTTTAGAAATGAGATCTATTTTCACCCTCTTTATATTAAATTATATTTATTTTAGTGATATTTATTGAGTAACTAGAAAAATAATTAAAAAATAAACTATATCCCGTTATAATTTATTTTAATTCCTTGTATTAATTCCTTTAAATTAATTTGCTCATTTATATGTATATACTAGTTCACAATTCAAAAGAACTTTTTATGAAAACATATTTATCTTCTTGAGATAAAGAACTGCAATATTAAGTACTTTTATAGGCAACTTTTACAATTTGCTACTTTTCTAATTTTTAAAGTTACTAATAATCAAAATGAAGCACTTGTAATGTAATGAATGTAATGTTAGTTGCACATGGAGCTTTTCCAATATCAAAAGTAGACGAAATTCGTCCGATTTTTCGACTGAATGGTGGTTACCGTTTTCTCACGTTTGTTTTGTTTGGCATGTTAGTGTAATTCTTCTCTTATTACCTTCGAGGGTACGATTAGATTCTTAATCTATGTGTTTTAATCTATGGGCATGAAGACATTTATTTCTCCTGTTGAATTTGGTTAATTTTTTTGTTGGGTCTGGAATTCTACCACTAATAATTTTATAAATTAATTAACAATAAAATTAAAAAAAATCGAAGAATATTAATAAAATAATAATAAAATAAAAATAGTAATAAAATAATAATAAATTAAAAATAATAATAAAATAAAAATAGTAATAAAATAATAATAAATTAAAAATAATAATAAAATAAAAATAGTAATAAAATAATAATAAAATAATAATAAATTAAAAATAATAATAAAATAAAAATAGTAATAAAATAATAACAAATTAAAAATAATAATAAAATAAAAATATTAATAAAATAAAAATAATAATAAAATAAAAATAATAATAAAATAAAAATAAAAATAATAATAAAATAAAAATAATAATAAAATAAAAATAATAATAAAATAAAAATAATAAAATAATAATAATAATAATAAATAAAAAATAATAATTAAAAAAAAAACATAATAATAAAATAAAAATAATAATAAAATAAAAATAATAATAAAATAATAATAATAATAAAATAATAATAATAATAAAATAAAAATAATAATAAAATAAAAATAATAATAAAATAAAAATAATAATAAAATAATAATAATAATAAATAAAAAATAATAATTAAAAAAAAACCATAATAATAAAATAATAATAATAATAAAATAAAAATAATAATAAAATAAAAATAATAATAAAATAAAAATAATAATAAAATAAAAATAATAATAAAATAATAATAATAATAAAATAAAAATAATAATAAAATAAAAATAATAATAAAATAAAAATAATAATAAAATAAAAATAATAATAAAATAAAAATAATAATAAAATAAAAATAATAATAAAATAAAAATAATAATAAAATAAAAATAATAATAAAATAAAAATAATAATAAAATAAAAATAATAATAAAATAAAATAATAATAAAATAAAAATAATAATAAAATAAAAATAATAATAAAATAAAAATAATAATAATAAATATTAATATTAATCAATACAAGCATTTATTTTATTATTAATTAATAATATTAATTAATAATATCAATTAATAATATTAATTAATAATATTAATTAATAATATTAATTAATAATATTATTTAATAATATTAATTAATAATATTAATTAATAATATTAATTAATAATATTAATTAATAATATTAATTAATAATATTAATTAATAATATTATTTAATATATCGCCGCTTGAGACGTGTTATCACGCAAGTCCAATTCTATTAACATCAGACTTATATGGAAACACGGAATAGCGACGATATTCATTTTATTATTAATTAATAATATTAATTAATATATTTAGTTTATTATTAATTATTAATATTACTTAATATATTTAGTTTATTATTAATTAATAATATTAATTAATATATTTAGTTTATTATTAATTATTAATATTACTTAATATATTTAGTTTATTATTAATTATTAATATTAATTAATATATTTAGTTTATTAAAAATTATTAATATTAATTAATATATTTAGTTTATTATTAATTATTAATATTAATTAATATATTTAGTTTATTATTAAGATTAATTAATAACTATAAATAAAAAAAATTATATATAATATAATTATTAATTATAATAAAAAATCCGTAAATTTAGTGTATCCAAAAATTATAATATTTTGTGAAAACTTCAATGATATCTATTACAAAGAGTGGTAATGGTCGCAAAATAAACATTTATTAAAACAACATTAAAAGTATTATATAATTATACAATTTGATTTCGGTTTAACTTTTTTAAAAGTTATTTTATAGTTATAGCGTAGCTTATAGAAACGGTCATTAAGCACTTGTTGCCGAAGTACCAACTTTCACATCCCAATTATTTTGTATTTATTATTATACAGAATTAGGAGATATTGGCTTTGGAAATATGAAATTTCATAAGTTTACATAATTATTCTTTGAAAAAGAACAAAAATAGACATAATTTTATATTTAATTTAGTTTTCATGTTTGCTCACTGTAACAGAATTGTATCCATTATCTTTAGTTACGTGATATCTCTGAAACAATTTAGTAATCAAAAAAGTTTCGATAACCTATGAAAGCATAAAATCCTCAGATCCTAGGTAAAGTTCAGTGTAGAGGAAATATTCGTTGCGGAGTACGAATCCAAAATCATTTTTGATTATTAGTCTACACGGTTGAACGCATAATCAATTTTTATGTCAATTTAAAGAAGACGCTGCGTTCTACTTAAATTTTTGCTTTTTGATTACCGAATACGAGTAGAGTAGCCACTGTTCTACTGGCACAGTAACCTTTATGCACTATTACATTTTATCAGAAAAAGTGAATATCATTGTATTTTGGTGAGTTTTGAATTACTTTTTAAGATATATATAGTATACAAAAGTAATGGAATTTCATTGCATAGAGCTAGAGAGTTTTAAGGTAATTTTAAGATAATACTCAACTCTAATTTTAACCATTTGAACTGCCACTGCTCATAAAAAATAGAAAAATATGATACATTTAAATAAGTTATTCAAGTTGGAAAGTGACTTAATAATATTTTTGTGTTAATTATTTCAATTCAGTAATTTCATACAACAGATTTCAAATTGTAATGGTCAAATACGCATATTTAATAATAAAAAAATTAATATTTTTTGAAAAAAGAAATAGAATGTTCCATTTCTATTTTAAAATACTATGTTATATGTTCTCTTTTATATTATTCCAATAATTATGATTATCAACTTTGAAGCCTTGGAACAAAACATACCACTCACTTTTTAAGTGTAACCTACAGCACAGTTTTTCAAATTACACCTTTATTAATTTCCATTCATATTTTGTTTTCAATTAGATATAGAAGAATTGAAATAGAACACCGAAATGGTTATTTAAAAGAACACAATGCAAAATTTTAAACGATCTTTAGAATGGACTCGGAATGGCACAAATTCCTCAAATTCTTTTTCTAAATGGCTGGGGGCTGAGTTAGCTTTTCATTGTAAGAACTGAAAAATAACTTACAATTATGTGTCACAGAGTGAAATTTTGTATGTATATAGTACCTTTAATATTTTTACAGGACAATAATACATTGCTTTCTAAAAGTTAAGCACCCAGCAGTAAATTCCAAATAACTAAAAAAAAAAGTTTGAATTGACTCGAAATTTCACATGGATATAAGGAATTATATTATTTATTGATTAATGTACTAAAACCTTTAAAAAATTAATATTTTCATTAAAAATAATAATTTACACAAATAAACGAAATGTATCTTAGATACTTTTCAAACAAGCTAAGCAGCGATGTTTAATACCTTTAATTAGGTATTCACGTACACCTGGAGGCAAAATCTGCTAATTCTCTAATAGGGCAGTTTGTATCTGTTTGAAAGGTGATGAAGGGGTTGTTAAAAGGACAGATACAGTTCGTTCAAGGGTTTACAAAATAAATTGCACAATTAGGAAAGGGGGGGGGGGGGATTTTTTACTAATTACTTTTTAAGCCTGTTTTCATATAGACAATATCGTTTCGATAGACATATAAACCAAATCAGTCAACCTTCATCTTTTTTGTGTACTAATAATCAATATAATTTTACTTAAAAGGATTATAAATACATATAATTAAAATGTATATTTCATTGAATTTTTCATGTTTTGTAAAAAACAATAAGAATTTCATATTTTGTTTTTCACAAAACTTTTATTGATTGAATCATTTAGGATAATACAAACTTTTTTCAGGAACATCAGTGTTCATCAATATAAGTTTTAAAACGTATTTACTAAACTATTTATTGTTCTAACATTAATAAGAAATGATTGGTTTTTTTATACGTGGACATAGATAAAACGTATCTTACACAAAAATCATTACTATTTTAATAAAACAATAAGCAAAACGCGAAGGGCTTAATTAGTTTACATGAATCATTATAACTAATTAGCGAATGATGGTAATGATTATAACGAATCAATTCGAACTGTTTTATACCACAATAGAAAACTTAACACTACCTTATCTCTCATTCTATTAACTCATATCGTAGAATTGCTGAATGACAAACAATTAAGATACGAAAAGTAGAGCGCTGAAACATTGGTTAAAAAACAGACAATACGAAATGGACAAATATCCTTTGTAATGTTTATGCTGTTTGACACGAATGCCCTAGAGGAATTCTGACACATCTTTTGGAGGTGGAATATTTTAGTTATCTAAAACAAAGAACAATGTTGAGCGTCACTTGGATTCTTCTCTGTTTGTATTCGAGTAGTTCTACTAGGGGTTGTTGCGGGATCAGCGTGGGATTTGAAGAGGTGACCAGAACCGGATATGATCAGAGTCGTTGGTGTCACAAATATTGGGCAATCGTCTTGCTCTTCCTCTTCGGAAAAAAACTGTCCGCTCCTACTGACCTAGATTTTTTTAGACAATTTATGTTTTCCAGGATCGTGGTGTATCCTCTTCAAAATTTTTGGTCAAAATCGCTTAGAAAACTTTGGATATAATTGAACGCAAAGATGAGGGTCCAGATTGTTTTGATATGATTACTCTTCAACTGAACTCCGTCATTTAATTATTGAAAACGGATTAAATACAACATCTGATAATATTCATTTATGTACAATAGCTCAAAGCTTTTAGAATATTTAGCCAATAGGAAAAGAAAATGTTAACAACCTTTCTCAGGATCGCTTTGGCAAAAAAATCCGCAAAATATACATTTTAAAAGTTCTTTTCGGTGAATGATATAGTTTTTAAATAGTCATTAAATTACATTACATACTAAAGCAAAATTCTTTATTTTTCGTAAATTATAAGAATTATCCGGATGGGATCTGGTTACAATTCGGATAATTAGAGTTCTACTATAATTCATATTCCATCATTAGAAAATCCATAGCTATAAAAGAAAAGTTCTAAAAGTGAGCTTTGTAAATGTCTAGTGGATGAAATATATATATAAAATAACTTTTTTGATAATGTTTACAAACATATTATTTTACCACGCCTCCTGTATGGAAATTCTTTTCGTACATATTGCGAAGAAACACCTTTTTTCTTTATTAACTCAATTAAAATACCTTTTGCGCGGGTAGCACTAAAACATTAAATTTGACCCAATACTATACTAGTTTTGATATCACATCCTTTTCTTTATTTCATAGGATATTTTTAGATCTACCGGAAAACGGGTCAGTTTTTAAATGGCCTATTTCAACTTTAGATAGTTCTCAGAAATGAAAATCAAATACATCCTCTGTAATTAAAGAATCTTACGTAATCTTCGCTACTTCCTGAAAAATAACCCTTTTTTATTCCTAAAGCTTAATTCGAGGAAGGGTGTTCGCTATTTCATTTCAATTTGAGTTCATTTGTTTCACTTTACTTATATCTGTTATTTGATTGTTCTGCCTCATTTTAATTCATTTTGGTTCATTTTTTTTATTCTGTTTCATTCTAATTTTTAATTTCATTTTGTAGCTTTATCTCATTCCAGATTTACCCTAATTTATCCGTACATAATAGTGCGGAAATCCTTTTCATTTAGATGGCACATTTGTGAATCCGGGTTTGAATCCTTTTCAAGATGGGCCCAGATGTTTTTAGAATTATAAGGCATTCCAACGGTTCTCAAACTGTGAGGTGTGACCCCCAATGAGAAAGGTGTGACTGTAGACATTCCAGAAACGTTAATTAGTTCATTTATACGTATTTATAAGATGAAAATGTATACATCAGGGATCGCAGGAACGGTTATGTAACGTGAAAGGGAAGGAGTGGAAGTTTAAGAGTAAAAAGTGTTTCTAAACGACTGACTTATACAATAGGTTGTTCAACCTCAAGATAAAGTATGAGCAAATGCCTGCTACCGAATACACGTCAGTTAGGTGTACTCATCAGGGATCATGTCTCATCAGGGATCATGTCTCATCAGGGATCATGTCTCATCAGGGATCATGTATACATCAGGGATCGCAGGCATGGCTATGTAACGTGAAAGGGAAGGAGTGGAAGTTTAAGGGTAAAAAGTGTTTCTAAACGACTGACTTATACAATAGGTTGTTCAACCTCAAGATAAAGTATGAGCAAATGCCTGCTACCGAATACACGTCAGTTAGGTGTACTCATCAGGGATCATGTCTCATCAGGGATCATGTCTCATCAGGGATCATGTATACATCAGGGATCGCAGGCATGGCTATGTAACGTGAAAGGGAAGGAGTGGAAGTTTAAGGGTAAAAAGTGTTTCTAAACGACTGACTTATACAATAGTTTGTTCAACCTCAAGATAAAGTATGAGCAAATGCCTGCTACCGAGTACATGTCAGTTAGGTGTACTCATCAGGGATCATGTATCATCATGTCTCATCAGGGATCATGTATACATCAGGGATCCTAGGCATGGCTATGTAACGTGAAAGGGAAGAAGTGGAAGTTTAAAGATAAAAAGTGTTTCTAAATGACTTACTTATACAATAGGTTGTTCAACCTCAAGATAAAGTATGAGCAAATGCTTGCTACCGAGTACACGTCGGTTATTAACAGGAGCTTCACCCTCACCGTTTCAGATGTTGTAATTGTGAAAGTAGCACCTGAGGTTAGTTTCGTAAATAAAGGAAATAGTTTAAGGAAACTAGGAAAGAATGGAAAGTGTTGCAGATAACGGTCAAATGAAGGTCTTCTACTTCCTTTAAGGCGCTGGTCGAAGTTAAGTGTACCGATTTAGAAAGGTGTGGTAAGGAATGAAGATTTCCTGTCCGCGCTTTTAGCCTCTATTCTGGACTCCGATTACGTAACAATGAAGGGTTCTTGTAATGGGTATTTCCCATTTTGTATGTTTCCTTAAAAGTTATAGTAAAGGGGAGGCAATTTTTAGAATTCTGATTTACCACTGAGGAAAAACTGCAGGTTTTAATATAAATGTCGTACCTTGTTTGACTGTCAGTGTTTACTTGCAAAACGTACAAGTATCTAATTACTTCAGAAACCAATTGGAATTTTAGTAAATAAGAAAAACTAAGCTGTATTTATTTCTATATACCATCAAAAATATTTGAAAACATTTCGGAGCTATAAAAACCCTTGATTAGCTGCGGGAAACTTTTTTCGATGTACCAAAATATATTTAAATTCAAAGAAATTAATTTAAACGGATATTATTTAAATACTTTAAATAAGAATTATTTGGTTCATTCTTAAAAGAAGCTGACTAACACATTTTATCTTCGTCAATTGTTTTTTAAATATTTTTAAATAGTTGCTTATAGTGAAATATACAGCTATTTATAACGTGCCTTACGACTCAAAGTATTTAAATACATGTCTTTTTTTATAAAAAATACTTCTTGTAATTTTTTTTATGAGTTCACGCATAATATATGTTTTAACTTTCTTAATATACCCTTAACAAACGAGCTGTTTAAAAATAATCGCCAAATAAAATAAGAAATAAAAACGGTAACTTAAAAGAGTTTGTTTGAAGCATGTAAAACTTTAGAGAAATAGAAAAAGAAAGTTACTAACAAAAATATTTTAAAACTTACCTATAGGAAAGTGAATAATTATACACTTTGTAGGTTAGGGACGTCTTTCTAAAGTACATTTGTTTATATGATTTTTTTGTACTTTGCTCTCTTTTAAAATGCTCATTTCCTCTAAACACGGTCATTTAAATTCTAGTTCAATAGTTTTTTTCTCCAAGTATTTGAATTCTTCTATATAGGTTTTATATTGTTTTTATAAATAACAGAGTAAAAACAATCAACTTATTGACTTCCCATAATTTTCCTACATATATTCACAATGACATGAACCATAAAATAGTTCAATAAAAAAAACTCCAGGAAAATTGGGATATTTTAGACACTGACTTTTTCTATTCATTTTTTTATTCAAAAGTTCCTTTTATATACCTTAACATTACAGAAAATAGATTCTGCTGAACTGAACATACTTAAAACAAACTCTAAGGTCAATGTTCCGCAAAATCTTAAGATATAAAAAGGACATATAAAAATTTAATAATACGACTCAAGAAGATTACCCAAAGTGGACATTTTATTAAAAAACTGAAGTTTTTTTTTCTTTTCGATTACCGTTAGTAAATCTTTGAACCACATCGCCGGCAGCATTCAAGCGGAGCGGTTTAACCTTGCCTGAATGATATAATTGGAAGTACAGCGGCTTATGATTATTTTCTTTAACGCATTTCTAATTTATATTTATTTTAACTTTTATAGTTCAGCAGGGTTACGATTATTTGGTAACTGGTGTTTAATTATTCGCTAGTGTTTTAATTTAAAAAGTTTTTAGTTTGTTTAAAGGTCTCAGTTATATTTATATATTTTTTTTTTAAATAAAACGCCAAATCGTGAAAAATACATTTTCGGCAATTTTTACAAAGTTGTGTTCCTTTTAATAGTCTATCTTCACCGTCAGTTACAGCTTTTTAATCAAATTTTCCAATATGTATATATTCTTATACAATTTCATTAAGGAAAATAACATAATAATAAATTAAATTAATTATGGAAATTATTTACAATTAAATAAAAAAAACTTAAGTAAAAATATATAAAAATAAAAATTGTGAATTTTATAAATATTTTCAAAGACAAAAAAATACATACCTATTTATATGTTTTTTAAAATTAAAAACAATTCCTTTTTGTTTGATTTTATAAATAATTAAATTTAAAACTAAACTACTAAGACGGCTAAATAACTTGATATATCACGTCATATGGTATGTAAATTTTAATTTTATGTAATATGATCAAGCGTAACATTTCTTTGAAGACCTACAGAAATTGCAAGGGTCAAAAGTTCACCTATTGATGTTCAGTTGTCCACTAAATTGCTTTAAAAGCTCTAATTTCCCATAAGTCAAGTTGATGTCAGAACTTTAGGTCTTTGATTGATAGTAATTGAAAAATGCAATTTGTCATTTTGTATCATTCTCCATTGTTCTACTTGAGTATTCCATTTCGTCACACTCAAAAATGTACACCCGCCATTTCAAGCACACACATTTTATCAGCCTGTATACAAGATAAAGAAGAATAGCTGTACCATTCCATCAAGAACTGAATAGCATTGTGACGCTTTGCGTGTGACTTTATTTACGTGAGCGGAACATATTCTTCTTCAGCGAGAATCCTCTTTCTACATAAGGTGTAAGAAGCGTAGCAAGCTTAAAAGACCTCTCATTCAGATTGCGCATAGTTTTGTAATCGCAAGCTTTTTAAGATCATGGGAA
Source organism: Troglohyphantes excavatus (assembly GCA_963932185.1). Taxonomy (NCBI): domain Eukaryota; kingdom Metazoa; phylum Arthropoda; class Arachnida; order Araneae; family Linyphiidae; genus Troglohyphantes; species Troglohyphantes excavatus. The sequence goes on from OZ010672.1 coordinate 36,589,493, forward strand.
AGACTTTTCTTGTATGTTGGTAAAGAAGTTGAACTTTCTAAAAGGGCATTGTTCAGCGCCACCGTCTGTGCTAACGATTGTTAATCCCAAGCTTGACTCGGATATTCCAGAATGAGGGCTTTCAGCTGAAAGTGGAAGTCACACATTTACGTGAAAATTCGTGATGGTATGGACCTATTGTGATTGAAAATGGAAGCACTGGAAAAGCAAAAAGTGTTCATGAACTTATACAGGGATTTGAAAACATTTTATTGATTTACCAAGTACATGTTTCACATCATATTTGTATATCGTACTGTTCTAATTATGTGTTTTACTACAGTATATTTTCTTGGGGGAAATTAACGGGAAATTCCTTTTTTCATTAAAATCGGTAAAGGTATTCTTTGACCTAGTTGAAAGCGTACTGAAAGCATAGTAAACGTAATATATGCGAGACACTAGAAAAGTATAAAGTTATTTTTTTAATGTAATTGTTGCATTTTGATAATTTTGAAGGAATTAAGTAATTGTTGTTTTAAGAAAAAGATTTTAGGGTACAGTACTTAAAACATGCATAAAAGTCTACGAAGCCCATTTAGCGACGTTTTTTTCCTCCGTTTGCTTTTTTTTATTTACCTGTTACTACTCAGAAACGAAACTATGTGAAGATTTCTAATTTGCGTAGAAGTAATCCGAAATTGAAAATTGTGCTAAAAATTTTATACAATTGCTTACAAATTTTTACACGATCACGCGTAAAAGAAAATTTAAATCGACATGCGAAAAGATTTCCGATAATAAATATTCTTGATAATAGCTGTGATTAGCCAGATACATATTCACTTTGCAACAAATGGATAACATAACCAGTATTGCATTTGCTATAAAGTTGTTTACTTAACTTGTTTTTCAGTTGAAAATTAGCTTTAATAGAGATACTTTGATAGAAATCAAACAAATTGATGGAGTGAAAGATAGAACAGTTTTATTTATATAATTTAGTTTTTCGAACAACTATAACACTTGAAATCCGTTTTCTTTCTATATAATACTTCGTTTTTATTAAAAAAATATTTTTGTATGTACATACAATTAGATTTTTTATATATATCGTTTTATATTGCAATAGGATATAAATTTAAATAAACTTAATTGCTAAAACATTTATTTAAATTAAACTATTTTTTATAAAATTGTTTTATGGTACGATTGGGTCAATACAAATATTCTAATTAAATTATTGTATTAAAATTAAAGCAAATAAATAATCCTTTAAAATGGTTCATTTATATTTGGTTTGTTGTTATTAAAATGTAAAATAAGGTATTTTTGTAGTTATATCTGTATTGTATATTATCAGTTATATCTTAAAAAAGAATATCCATTTTCACAAAACGAGCTTGAGAATTTTTATTTATTCTCACAATAAATTAAAAAGGTTAATAAAAGAAAACAAAAAGCAAAACAATTTTGAAAATTGAACAAAACCAAATTACCAAATTACAAATGACATTGAAGAATAGTTTTTCCAACATAACTTATATGGTAAAAATTTAATGCCGCAGTTAGAAATAATTATTTCGTTATTTTACATTCCGTTTTGAATGTCAGTGTTTTTTTGCATAACATCTTAATATAAATAACATAATCAATCACTAGAAACGAGAGGTTGTCTTACTAACTTTATTTCCGTGTTAGCTCTTCCGTAAAAACAAAAATGATGGATTTATATGCAACTGTCCACATTGGAAGTAGGTATATAAAATAGGATGTTTAGATTACAATTTTACAAATAATAGTGATAATAATAACAATGTTTTAAAAACACACACAAGTGGTGGAATGTTTTGTTTCTATTTCAAATGTAGCTCAAAGTAATGCATTAAAATTATAAAAAGTGCAATTTTCATCGGAATAATAAGAATTTTTTTCTATTCCATATAGCTAATTATTTAGAAGCTGAATTTAAAATTGATAGGTAATTGTTTTTTAGGATTAATACTGCGTCAGTTGATATTGAAATTAAAAACCAAATAAAAAATCCTTTGTATTTTTTAAATGTTTTGTAAACGTTTACAAATTAGCTTAGGTTTAAAACTTATTATCCAATCATAAAAAAAAGTTATATGAATTATGTTTTATAGTGTAAGATACTTTTTAAATTTCCATTAATGGGTTAAATGCTTGAGGATCAATATGATTCCTTTGTATTCGATAAATATACTAAATATAAATTAAAGGTTATGCGAATTTAAACTTTAAAAATCAATATATTATAATAATAACGAAATAAATTTATTATATTAAGAAAGCAGCAAAATGTCAGATTTCTAAATATTATGTTATAACTATACTTATTTATTGTTCCTTTTAGAAAATATTAATATTTAGATTGCATAAGCAAAAACCCATTCGCTGTAGAAAAGCAATTTCTTGATTGGTTAAATTAATGGTTTCTAGAATTTATCACTTGGTTTCATTCGAGATGGCCAGATCTTACCAGTGTAGAATTAAATGGACCATGTAGCATAAATTAGTTTCTTTTATAAAATAATCTTTTTATCAGGTAAGTTCATCACTTTTTCTTTAATTATTCGGTGGACAAATATATGGGGAAACCTGGAAAAATACTGCCTTAATATGTTTGTTACAGCAGAGTTTGTTGGTGGTACTGCAATATCTGCTAGTTAATCAGCAGTATTAAAAATATGTGAAAGAGGATACAGATATGTAATATATTTTGATTTGAAAAATATATGTATAAGTTTGTTGTAGTTTCAAGTGACATTACATATACAGTTAAGGCCGATAACTAAAAACCGTATTATTAAATCGCAATACTATTTGTGAAGCCATCCTAAAATTTCATAGCGGATGTAGTAAGCTTATTCATATAAAATGATTAATTACTAGTTATTTCAAATAAATATCGCAATTCTCCGTGATTACGTAAGTATACCAATATTCAAATCGATATAACATTGGTAAAGTGGTTAAAATCAACTTAAAGATTTCGTTATATAAAGGCAACAGACTGTGTTATATAAAATCTTACATTAATAAAAAAAAATATTTTGCTTAAAATAACAGACACTCTATTAGTTTAAACATACGTTGATGATATATCAGCAACGCCAAAGATATAAGGGATTTTCTAAACAATCAATCATATTCTTTTAAATATAAATGTTTATTTTAATGCAAAAAAAGTGTTTTCTGTGCACACATTACCCAAAATTATATGAAATCATCTTTTCCTTGACATTATAAAGCTCATCTTGTTGTTCAAAGCAAGGTTCGGCCATGATGGAAAATGTTCAATCCTAAAACAACTTCCCTTCAATGTCCAAATACTTCATATTATTGATGCTTTTTTTTCTTCAAAATGTAAAAATAATCCTTCCCAGGATGTCCTGTATATCCGTGACCTGTTACATGATTGCAGATGAAAAGTTTCATAGTGCTTAGTTTTGTAATGACCGTGTTTACCTCTTCTTTCATCCCCGTCCACACAATACGGGGAAATAAATGTCCTTCTAATCGCATCACGAAGCATGCGTACATCCGCGATTGTTATTGGAATGGACAACGGCTTCGCTGCCCTTTGCAAATAAGAAAAAGGGAAAATAATATAAACAATTCGTGGCATGACACACTTGTAATGCCATTTACAACAAACGCTTAAGTTTTTAGATATAATGTATTTCGTAAAATAAAATAAAATAGTACTATTGAGATCCAGTTTTGAGAAAATGTATAATTATCTTTTTTTCTCATAAAAGAGGTGATTTGATTAATCAGATTTTTTCAAAGGTTAAACATGCCGATTGTACATGGTTCATTTGGTTTATTTAATTTTTTTTTAATATATAGATGTGAATAATAGTTGTATGAATATAATGAAAGACTGTTTAAAGAAAAAGTATATGATTTTTTCTCTATACAATTCATCCAATAATTTGTGATTCGTTAATTGAAAAACTTATTAAAATGCTTAAAGACAACGCTATGAAAATATATTTATTTTTTATTGATATTTCAAATTATAAAATATGTATTTTTATCTTCTCTTCTTTATAAATTTGTTTTTTATGTCAAAATCAGAATCATGTATTTTTTTAAAAATATAAATGTAAAATTTTATTAAAAAACTGAAGATACTCACTTGAAACATTATTTTTCTTATGCAAAGTCTTAAAAAGTGACTTTAAATTTATATAATATTTTACTTTATTTAACGCTAAAGTATTTAATGTTGCTAAATCAATTCTAATAAATATAAAAATTAATAGTAATTTTACTGAGAAAATTTGATCTTTAAAGATTTATTAATGGATCTGTAAAGAGTTAAAGTCATAACTTTCCTTTAAACGTTTAACGGTATGATATTATGGGATTGTGCTAATATAATAAGTTAACTTTTTGTGATACGTTTGTTTGTGTCTCATTTATCTTAACTATAATTACTTAATTATAACATTTATGCATACTAAATATTATGACATTAATCAACTTCTATTTTAAGAGTGCTATTAATATAAATTCCATTATGCTAATTGTTAAATTTATTTTTATCTTTCAAACAAACTATATCGCCGCTGGAGTATTTATTCAATCATGTTTATCGTCTTTTGAATATAATTTGATGACTTTAGGCAACAACTGAGAAGTTTGTACGAGTTTATTAATTAAAAATAGATAAATGACTTTTACGTGTTTGTTACATGCTTTTACTTTTCAATTGAATGAATTATTTTCCTGCCGTGTCGGGATATTAATTCATGAAATATTATTCACATGTATGTAAAGTCGTTAGCTCATACGCACTTTCGGCTAAGTTTATTAAAAAGCAAATATTCTTCTAAAAATCTAGCTATACAAACAAAAATGTGGTTGTATTGTATTTTAAGTGAATTTTGACTTATTTTTAAATTGTCCGGCTTCTTCTCAAATTTCAAGTTTGTAGAATTTCTCACTTACTAGTATTTTACTAGTATGTTGCCAGCTGTATTTTCATATGTGTAAGACAAAGAATTTTGTCATGACGCATACTTAACAGCAATGGAATTACATGTTCTTGATTAACTTTTTTACTAATTTTTTTTCGTATTCCAAATTATATTATTCAATTTAATTAAAACGTTGAGTGAATTTATAAATACTAGTATCTTTATCTTTCAAATAGAATCATTCTTTTGAAATACGAAATGTATAGTAGAAATTCCTTGAATATGTCGGTTTCTTAAAACGACTTCCTCAGTTAAGAAATTAATAACAATTAATCTAATATTCTAATATCAAGCTTTTCAATCCGTTTAAATGCATAACACCTATATGTATATATATATATAAGTGTTATTTATTAAGACAGAATGCCTAATATCCTCCTTTCTGAGGTACAAACTATACAGCACATTTCTAAAGAAAATGGTTTTTCTAAGGAAATTAAATGGAAATAAGTGTTTCTAAACAAAATATTGAATTTTTTGTGTCTTAGTGCCTATAAAAAACTAAAAGAAGTTAAGTCAAACTAGTCAATTAGCCGAATATTTCAAGATATGGGGAAATTTATTTCCGAGACAAACTAATAGACAGTTGTCATAAAATAAAGAGATTCGTTATTCTTAGTTGAAATTAAATAATTCGCTAATTCCATACTAATTAAATAAAATTTGGGTTCACTAAAGTGTGAAAAATCTATTTTCTGAATAGGCATTTTGTTAAATGACCACGCACCATTACATGTGTTTGTAAAAGGCTTCCTGACTAGTTAGAGGAATATAAAAGATGCATTTAGGCCTATGAGTAATTACAATTATTTACTTTTATGAAATGTATGTCCTAATAATCTTATTCCTTTTCAGGGTTTATTAATGCGAGTTCATTGCTCAGCCCCGAAGCACCCCACCTAGATTAATTCTATCAACTGTTTAAATTTCAACCTACTAACGTTCTCCCATTTACTATGCTTAATTAGATGGTAGTGTAAGGACACATTTGTCGAACTATAAGGTTAATCTCGATTTCCTATCCTTTGAGCAACTTTTGAACAGTGCAAATTGTTTTTATGAGCGATAACAGTCGCATTGAATAAGGCTCAAACGGTAAATAAATGTATATTAGGCATATGGATAGGCCATCTAACTCTTCAAACATGACTTCGATTGAACATGTTTGATATGCACTTGTTACCGCAAATGCAATTCTCCAATCCCTGTCGCCGTGAACCATTCAAGGAACCAGTACTGCATTGGTGCAAGAATGGAGTCATTCATTAACTGTATAGTTGTTAGTATTGACGATTTCGGTGTTTGACCTACGTGTCTGTTAAAAGTAACTATAAGATAAAAACTCATCATATAGAACATTGCGTTAAGAATTGAATTTTAAAATACAAATACAACGTTAAAATACGCGATAAAGATTCATCAAATCTGGACATGTTTCGGGAGATACATCTCCCTTCATCAGCAGGAAGATGTATCTCTCGAAACATGTCCAGATTTGATGGATCTTTATTGCGTATTTTAACGTTGTATTTGTATTTTTTTTTTAAAAAGTAACTATACTTATTTTAGATGCCATTTTGCAACGTCAATTTTGGAAATTTCTGATCCTATGAACTTGTAATAAATACTTAAAATAAATATTAAATACTGACAAACTTAAAATAATTACTCTTTATCTAAATGTCCAAATATCCTTAAATAATGATAAATAGTATCTAAGAAATTTAAAAACTATTATTTCTATTCATTTTGAACACCCGGTGCATATCTTATCCACTTTTATTTTTCTTTCTTCAATTTTTATACGTTAGGTGATTCATTTTATTGTATGTAACACATTAATTAATTTTAAAGATGGGTAAAATATATCATGCACTAAAATTAAGCATTAAGAACTTATAACAAAGTTCAGACCTTGTATTATTACCTTCCTGTATATCAACACATTTTTAGTTGTTCTCGCTTATAATCTCCCTTCGTCTAAAATATGTTACTGTAAAAGTTATTTTAACTTTTTAGCAAAATAAATAGTAAAAAAAATTGTTTAAAATGGAACGCAAATTTCTGCGATAAATACTTATAAAAAATAAGTATTCTTTATTAAAAGAACAAAATGCAGTCTATTTTTTTTCACACAATTTCAATGACTTCATTGCAAATTACACATAATTATATATTTATATTCTTGGGAATAAGTATTAAATTTGGCCAACCCAAATGTTACATAACTGCATTTTGCTGCTGTTTATCTTTGCTATTTAATTACAAAATTAATTAGTTTATATTTTTATAATGAATTAAATTAATCTCTAATACAAACAAGACAAAAACTAAATAACAAAGCAATTTTTCATAAGTTAACCAGACAATATTTGTATAGTATCATATTTATACTATAGAACACCCTGACTGTAGTGCAATGAAAAATATTTGAGAATAATTAATATAAATATAATATTATATAAATTTTATATTTATAAAAATAAACACATTTTCAACACGTTAATATATAATTTCTGAAATTACGATGATACTATAGATTGCATAAAGAAAATAATAAAAACTTACCACAACTGTTAGATGATTCACTTTCTACTTTACTTCACAGTCTTTAAATTAGTGTAATAATTTCCATTGAAAATATATCCACAGAATTAACTTGCAATGATGATAAAACAATACTTTTAAAAAAAATCAACTGTCTCTACATCAACACTTGGTAATCTCAAATATATACACATAAAAATAATAGTGCCAATATTTTGTAGTCCACTGATTAAAAAAACTAAATATATTTTTGTTAAGTAAATTCGTATCTTGCGTTAAGTTAATTTTTATCGGATATGTATCTCGGACATAAGGACTTGTGCTTGCAAGAGTGCATGCAGCGTGTGTGGACTTTGCCGGCCAAACGAACGTAGCGTTCTGCTTGAGTGTATTTTGATGTGTGAAAGGTTGTAGAAAAGGAGAATTGAGAAAAGGAAACGGGAAGAGAAATCTGGGTTAGCACACAACCACAGTTTTCGCCTTAGGGTTCGTTAGGTTGGCGAGTTCCGAATTAAAACTGTAAAAATATATTACACGCATGGATTTTATATACTCTTTTTTTAGGATGCTAAAATAATTCTTATTTCAAAGATAGTTATGCATTTTTTAAGTCAAGATAAAACGGAATGTTTAAGGAAAGAACAGAATATATAATAAAATAATTATATAAGTTTATATATTTTTATTCACATTTCGAATTGTTAAGGTATAACATACAGCTCAAACAGTTTCTGGGACGTATGTATATAGGGTTAATTATGAAAACTTATTTTAACAGTAAGTGTGTAATTTAACAAGATTCGTAAATAAATAAGAAACTTATTATTTATAATTTATTTTTAGTCTTTAACAAATTGTTCAAAAATTCAAATATTAACTGCATAGTAAAACTCAGATATAAAATTTAACGTGTAAAAATAAGTATAATTTAAAAAAAATTAAGAAAAATATTTTTTTAATTAAAGAATTGAGATGAAGCTCCTTCATACGCTTTAGTAATTTTCAATAAAATTTTCAACAAAATATTTTTTTTAAATATTGAGTTCTTTAACAAGTAAACAAAAAAATATTTCAAAAGTAAACTTAATTAAAAATTAATCAAAAATATGTATTTTGAATTCTTAGCATATTTTTCAACTATTAATGTGGCTTTTAAAACAGATTTAGCTTGAAAAAATAAAAGAATCCTTTTCTAGAAAGAAATAGTTATATGTTATTGATCATGTATGCAATCATATATTGAATGTTAATCATATATCAGAACTTAATGTAGTTTATAGTCTTCTTTTACATGTGATATGTCCTTTACATACGTAAATTAATTTTTAATAATAATATAACTTAATATTTAAACTTCATACATTTTATTAATACAAAAAGTTGGACTGCAGTTTGAGTTATAAATATTCCAAATAGAATATTATATAATTTAAGAAATAAATCAAGGACTGCAGTTGAAGTATAATTTTGAAATAATGCTGCAAAGTGCTTAATTATATTTTTAATAAAGAACATTAATAAAGAAATTACCAATAAAAAATAGTTATTCATAAGGGAAAGTATTTAACAATTAATAAATTTTCGTTTTCCATACAATAAAATGAAATAAACATAATAATGAATTAATATTATTTAGTTTGGGATATTTGTATTAAGAAATCTGAAATCAATGTTCTTGTCACTACCCTCTTCGTAACATTGTAAGCTGTTGACAGAATCACCATATTGTAATTGGATGATACACTCGTTCAAAGTTACAATCCTGTTACAAAGTCATATGCTATTTGAGATGTTTAAACAACTTTCTTTTCAATATGCTGAACTAACATTTCTATAAGGTCGAAAAAAATTTTAATAAAAATATATACATAAATTTCGTGGTTGAAAATGAAGATCAATTTCACAGCATAATTTATTTGTATTCAGTTTAAAAAGACAGAGGCAAGCAAAATTAAAGTTTATATTACATAAAAAAATTTGTATATTGCTTTCCATTGCCTAATTTAATTTCTATTTGAAAATTGAAGACGTAGGTGCAAGAACAAGGTAGCTCCACTTTTTTCTGATTTACACTTTTTCCCCTTTTTTTATAAAGGAAAAAATCCCCTATTGATTAGTACAAGAACCAGACAGCTCTAAGCAATGGCTATAAAGATATAAAGGAGCTGTACTTTTGTATTACACGATGCAAGAAACGCTTAGTGTTTTTCGTTATTCCTGAACAATTTTGAAAACTGGAACTGCCTTGTGCGTGAACCCACGGTTCCAATTGTAACAATAATGTATTCAAAAAATTACGCCAAAAACTCCTGGTTGAAAAATAATTTAACGTATATAATACTCTTTAGCTTCCCGATCATTAAAAATAATTGTTTCTTCTTACTCGATAATATTCGTATATCCGGTTCAATTTATTGGAAATAAAAATCGTAGTTATTCCGACGCATAATAAATAAACTGAAGTTTAGAGCTAATTATAATTCATTTACGAATCGTTTTAATCCTATGTTAATAATTTGCTATCAATTCTGGGGGAAAAGACTATTTAATGAGGAAATCAGAAGTAGGTTACGTAAATATAATCTTGAAATGTCAACTTCGCTTTAGAACTTGATAAAAAATAACGAATAAATGGTTTATTTGGTTTTAATATACAAACACATAATGAGTTATAAATATATCCGCGTAAGAATGAATTACGCGGAAAACAGTTTTAAATGTTTAAAATATATCAATGAAGAGATTTCGATCGAATTGAGTTGAATCTAAAAAAATAAAATAAAATCTAAAGAATGAAATTAAACTTTAAAAATTGTAATACCAGAGTTGTATTCATCTGTATTATAATACCCTAAATCTATGATGTATATAATGATAATAAGTAACTAGAAATTTGTGGCAAAAAAAAATCCAGGTGTTTAGTTTATATTTAAAATTGTTCAATACCATTTAAAGTAAAAATGTATCATATTTGCTTTTACTTTATATTTCACGTTAATGTAAAATTTATAAAATTTAAAATAATTCTAATGTCAAAATGTGACAAATATAAAAATAACTACTTGTATTACAGTATTTCTGGAACTAATCGTATATATCTTTGGCACTAGTATAAGTTATTAAACTGAGGCTAGGTTATTATGTTAGGACAAGTATGATAATATGGACTATATATTACAATAAACCAAAACCACATTTTATTTTTAATTGGTATTTATTTTTAATTAGGTATTCGTTATAATTATTGTAATTAAATAACTATAAAAGATTTTGAAAAATTCGTACATTATCTGTAGGCTATATTTACTCTTACAGATTTTTTTAAAATTTAAAATGAAAACATTTAAAATATTTAGAAACTTACCGTTTTTTGCTTTTCGTTTTAGAAGCACAAAAAATTTAATTAGTTTAGAAGAATTATATATATTTTTATTTATATTTACTTTGTAAGTGGCTAATAATTAGCAGGATAGAAAATTTACACTTAGAGAATGAATCATTCGTCCAATTATTAGTTTTAATTATATGCATTGACACCGTAGTTTTTTAACTTTTACTTTAAATACACTTTCAAAATAGCGATAAATTCGGTAAGTTTTATAAAACAATTATTATTTATTAATCCAGAAATAAAAATATTTGTATTGTATGGTTTCAAAACTACTTTTTTACAGTTTAATAGCGTATAATAAGTGGTATATTAAATATTTAAACTCGTTGTAAAATCATCCATTAAAAAAATTAAATAGTTAAAATACTTGACATTTATAATAGTTATGCACATACAAGATTTTTTTTGTCTTTTAAAATTTGTTGTGTGTCAAAATGATAATTTTACCCTTGAAAACATACCATTATGCAAACCTTAGAATATTATTGAATTAAAGTTTATGATATTCTTTTATGTATACTCAATCGCGTATAATAACGTGAAAAATTAGCATTACAGGAAAAATATTGAAGTCTTCAAATTTATTTGTTTAAACAAAAGTTTTAATCCGTTAAATAAATCTTGAAATAAGTAAACGAAGATTTCCAATAAATAGAAACATTATTTCAGACTAGCTAAGTAATAAAAATATAACGAAATAAACACTAATTTTAATCAAATTACAAAAAGTAACCATTAAACAGAGCCAATTGGACATTAAAACTAAGAAAATGAAACTAAAATTTATTCAGTCTGGAGAGTTAACATTACCGTCTAGAAAGTTAATTTAAACTATTGATTAACTGAAAAAAAAAGCTTTTCTGAGAAAGTGGGCAGACGCGGTGATTTTCTAAACATGCTTTGGCGATGTTGGCTGCGAATAAAGTAAAAAAAGAAGAAGCAACCATTAAAGTCCTACATTCTCCGACCGCGTTTTTCTAACGTTGGTTTAGAGGTTCCTAACGGTGAAATAGTAGGTCAATCCTCAAAACCATCTTTTTTTTTGTTTCGTATAACGGAGCAGTTTTGGTTCCGCTCTAACATGTAGTTTTCGGACATGTCAACATTGCAAAAGTGAATTCAAAAAAATCCTTTTGTATATAAAACAAGAATATACAAATGCTTGTTCATTTCTACTCGGTCATTGCAGTTTTTTAATTTTTAGGGAGGCCCTTTACTCACATATTGGTTGGAATGAATTCCAATTATATATTTAAAATACCAAATTTCATTTCTCCCTTTCTTTCTTTCTCGCTATCCCTGTTTTTTTTATTAATTTTAAAATATTTCTTCTTCATCGATAGAAGTTTGTCTATATTGCCTGTAAGATATTTTGAAAATTTAATTAAAAATATTATATTTATTTTTAAATTCTATTGGTACACGTAAACTATATAATGTGTATTATTATAGGGTTGGGCAGGATAATTGAAAACACTTTATGTTAATACGACTTAGATTTATAATTTAAACATATTTTAAATGCAGAATAGTGAATGTAATACGAAATCATTAATTTATGTGTCGGCCACCCTTAGACAACAGAAAGGATTTCGGCATACAGCAATACAATTAATACATGCAACATATTTACAAAAAATGTACAGCCCCATATCGTTCCTGTAGAATTAATTAAATAAAATTACATGTATCTTATAGGGGTTGGTGTGGTACTGTAATGTAAGAATTTGCTTTTTAATACCTACTTCATATTTTATCATATCCGATTTGTAATAATGTGGGCAAATTTATAGCATGTTGCCAATTATCCACTCTGTTTCCAATTACCCCTGACTTATGGGGTCATTGGAAACAGGCATGTCCGGCATGTGGCACGTAAATGTACTTTACTTTTTCGCAAAAACCATAGATTACAAAAAGAAGGGTTCTTTGCATTATTTTTCAGATTTTCTGCAAATCTTTGGGCTTTTTTTTATGAAAACATGAATGCCTCTTCATAAAACGCTTATAACAGTTGTCTCCAGGGAGTTTATCTTTAAATCTGTACGGAGATAATATATTATTGCACAAGACACGTAAGTTCGTCTATGTGACAAGTAAAACAAGTAAAACCCCTATGCGATCTAGCATTAAAGAATTGGCTATGTTGCTTTAGCAACTCATGCAAATTCTGTAAGTTTCCTATTTTGTTTAAGTTGATGTTGTACCTTTTAACTACTAAAATAACGTAAATATGCGCACTGTATTAACGGCCAGTCTCTTTGAATATCATATTCATGTTAAAATATTTTTTAAAAAAACATTTAAATTGTCTTTAATATTGTATAAAGATCCGAATCCACGCTCAAACAGAAAGAAAACGTTTGAGTCCAACTTCCAAAGATCTTCACAAATTTATGCTATACATTTTTTATACATTAATAAAAAGCAACAAGAATAAGAAAAAAATGTATGTTTCCGTTTATCCCAATAAAAAAAAATGAATGAGTAAACAGGAAAATATACATCAATAAACATATATATATATATAAAGTAAAAAGTAATTAAATTGTTAATTTCTTTATTTAAAACTTTGTTTATTTCTTTATTTAAAACTTTGTTTAAATTAGTTTTTTATTATTACTTCAAAACACGGCAGCGCGAAATGGTATTAAAATATTATTTAATATCTGAAATGATTAACAATATAAAAAATGCTGGTTTGAATTTGGATCCAGTGTTACAAATGCAGGAGAGATACAATAAGTAACCTCCCCCATGGAGTAATTATTATTATTATCATTTAAATTTAAACTCATATATTCGGAGCCATTATAAGCATCGAATGTACTCAAAACAATGAACTCATTTTACTTATTTTACAGTACCTATTTTTAACAGTGTAGGAGAGAGTGGAGACGTATGGGACAGTTATTACAAAATCCATTATATCTAAACATTTTACACAAAAGTAGAACTAATCATATTGTATTGTTATATGTTCTATAATATTAAAAAAAATACAAATAAAGTATTTTTTTATATTTTAAAACATATAAGAATACAATATGATCATTGAATAAATACTAAATATTTTATAATCGATTTTATAATCAATTTACCGAAAGTCTACATTAAAAGAGAAGTTGGATAGGACTCGGTTTAAGCCCTTTAATAGATACTTATTTTAACAGATTAAATTGAAATCAAACCAGAATTTGGAAACTTCGATAGATTGCTCATAGAATAAATTTAGATTTTGACCAATTTTTTCAGACATATTTAGAACACTTGATCACTATGCCCGAACTAATTTTTATACTTGTGTATGCGAATTCACATATAAAAGCAGCATATTTTAATTGTAATATATAAATATACACATATTTTTAATATTTAGATATTAGGAAGAAATATAAATAAAGATGTCCCATTATTTTCATTTTTGTGCTGTCCCATTCCGTTCTTGACATGGTACTTCCATAACATACCTCATTATAAATATCCTGCTAAATTAATATTTAAATCAACTACTGGTTTATAAACACATTGTTTTTGTTATTGTTTAGTAAATTAGATTTTTATTTTTCAAATGATACTTATAAAAATATCAAACATAGAAATTTTACTATGACGCGATTACCCTAGTACCGGAATAATCGCGGCAACTGTAAAAGTTTTGAAAATTCTAATTCTTTATTTAAAGTAATGTATAGCAGTTGTACTACAATATTTTATAAAGTTTTATTTATAATAGTTTATAACAAGAAACTAAATGTTTTCCAGATTCCTTAAACATTACAAAATTGTTTGAGGAATTGATTACTTTTTTATATTCATCAGTAAAACTATTTTTGCTGACAAAAGTCTCAGATATAATTCTCTGCAGAGTCAAACCCACTGCAATCTACATACGCCCATTTGTCACTAAAAGTGCACCTATACAACATTTTATTTGTATCGTACTCTCCACAAATTAGACAAATTTCAACCCCATGGCGCCATTACCACTGAGTGTGGAAAAATGGCGGCAATGTGGCGGATCATCGCAGTTCAAGATATCTTAAGACACACAGAAAAAATTATGACACAGAAATGTAAATGAATTGCTAAATGTTAGTAAGAGAATAATATTTGTTCACACAACTGCTATAAATTAAAAAATAAAGACACTATATAGAGTTATATACAAGTCAGAAATTAAAACGAAACAGTAAAAAACAATAATTTTCGCAATAACAAACAAACTGTTGAAATTAGAACCTAGACGATACTGTGACAGTTTCCCCAATTGCTTGGTAGAGTGCAGCACTTATCGTGGTCTCCCCACCGTGTATAGTTGAACTTAAAATGTTTGTTTTACATAAAGTTTTTTTTGTGTCATTAATATTACAATCCATAATGATATTTAGAGTTTATTTGTAACTTTTATTTACTTTTCCCTATTGTCTTCGCAGCTAGAAATTATGTTAAATGGAAACTTAACAGCGGAATATTTTAATTGAATTATACGCATGCAATTTTAATTGAAAAATTACGGAAGATAAATAATAAAATAATTACATTAAATTATTTTTTATAGTTTAAAATCACGTTTTCTCAATTGTAAAAAACATATTGAAGGTTTATTTGCTTGTTTTTATTTTCCGCCATCTCGGCGATGAAAGAAACATATGTAATAAGTACAGTAGAAAAGAAATAAAGCAAAAAGAATTGGAAAATATATAAAAGTTATATTGAAATTAGAAGAACATTGCTTTGACGCGAAACTGAACTAGACTTAAAAGGATCCAGAAAGTGATATTTTCAATAGCGCAGTTTTTTTTTTATTTTGACAATATTAAATATTGATGCAAATCTACTCAAACTATAGTGACTGGAAGAGTTTGTACACGTTTATATTAAAATGCAGGATATTCGAACTTTAAAGAAGTATCTCAAGGAACAACGTGTTTTATAAGAATGTTTAAAATATTTAAGAAACTTTAATTATTTGTTCCATCAAGTATTCTAATTAATGTTTTTCGTCAAATTAAAGAATAGCTAATTTAGAAAGAATTTGCATCTATTTTTCAATAGTATATTTCAAATTCATTGCAAATTCAGTATACTTTTAACAATAAACAAACATAGAGATTCCAAAAACTACCTACAGATGGCACCAGGAGTTAAATGCAGAAATAAATCTCGTTTCTTTTTCAAAGAAAGGTAAAAGAAATTCAGAGATGGTAAGGAGGTGAGGGGGGGTAGAAAAATAGTAATAATTTATATGGTATCACATGTTTAATAATTAATAAGTAACAATATAAATATTTATAACTTTAACTGCAATACTGTTTGTTATTCAAGTAACTGCTAACCGTTAACAATTCGTAATTAACAAAGAGACGACAGTAAATAACTGCTACAGCAAAAAAAAGTTACATAGTTAATTATTTTTAATTATTACAATATTTTGAATTCCCAATTTAAAAACATAAACAATACATAAATTTAGATAAAATAATGATCCCCCTTAATCATACTTTTTTAATTTACGAAAATGTAATTAATCGTCATAATTTTATCTGTAATACTGTAACAAATCATAGTTTATAGGTGTAAGCGATATATATATATATATATATATATATATATATATATATATATATATATATATATATATATATATATATATATATATATATATATATATATATACAGTAGACGCTCGTTTTTACGAACTCGTAGGGAGCAACCAAATTGTTCGTAAAATCGATAGTTCGTAAAATAGAATATCATAAAAAGTAGATAAATTTTAGGCTTATTTTATTAAACTGTCTTCTCTTTATAAATAAAGCATTATTTAGAGATTATATTAGGAAGTAAAGTTATATATGGTTATTCTATATAAGAAACAATTGTAAAATAAAATAGTTATATAAAAATTAATAAGTATACCTTTATTAATGAAAAATCACGCATCAGAATAATCGCTAGTTTTTCTGTTTTAAAAAAACATTTTGGAAAATACATTTTTTCATCATGGTTTCTCTTACCTTCAGGGTTTACATTTTATCGGTGTTTAAAAGCATTTCACTATTGTCCTCCTCAAAAGAGGCCTAGTCTTGATAACCATTCAGTTTCCTGAAGCTCAAACCGTGTCTGAATATAAATTTTTGCAACCGAATGCCTTGAAGTCTTTGATGTTGAGCTTTAAAACAAAGCAGTTCAATTGTAACGTAAGTACATTGCATTAATCGGAATGTTCGTTCCTATAATGTTCTTCATTCAAACAAGCAATGCTTTTTCCAGTTTGGGAAAAATTTTGCTGCTCTAAAATATTTTCGAGAGGGGCACTCTTGCTGGTCTTGTTTGCATATTCAACGACTTTTTTTTTTACTCCTAAAATTATTTATAGGCTTTCTTCGGAATTCAATATTTCTTAGATATTTCTGTCTTGCTTAAAATTTTCTCTTCTACTTCTTTTAAAATTTTATTTTTTGCCTCAGCAGATAAACGGGTGCGTTTCTTCAACTGCGACATGACTAAATTTCCTCAACTAAAACTGGCTCAAAGTCCCTTTGGACTCACACGAAACTTTAGACATTAAGGGTCCAGATGAAACTAACCAGCTACAAAACATAATCTTTTAACAAAGCACCCCTTTCCCCGCTCGACATTGACACATGCTTATTGAATGTAAGACATGCTTATTGAATGTAAAGATTGACGTCAAAGTGCCACTCTCCAATCACATGCTTTCTATCCACCTGCTGTTGGCCCCTGTAATTTTTCTCAGAATGGCCTTGAAATGTTTGTATGTGTTGCTTTGTTACTCCCTAAACATACGAGCTTTTAAACTTTGTCTGATGTATGGTAAATATAGCAAAGTATGAAAATGAGTTCGCAAAAAAGAGGTTTTTCAAAATTTTAGTTCGTAAATGGGAATTAAAAATAACATTATGCCTATGGGACCATGTTCGGGACCAGACACTAGTTCGTAAAATCGTGAGTGTTCGTAAATTAGAGGTTCGTAAAAACGAGCGTCTACTGTATATATATATATATATATATATATATATATATATATATATATATATATATATATATATATATATATATATATATATATATATATATATATATATATATATATATATATATATATATACAGAGAGAGAGAATTTTGGAAAAAATTGCAGAATGATTTAAATTTAAATAATGTTAAATAAATTTAGACAATAATTCCTATAAAATAAAAGTAATTCTACAATTGAGTATTGGACTGAAATATTAGAGAGACTATTCAACAACGAAATATTGTTTTTTTTAATTGTTTTTTTTTATTTATGAATTTATATATGTAAAAAAATGCACTATCTGGTGTAAGATATTTAATTTGATATTTCTATGTAAAAATATTTGATTTCGTTGCTTGAAATATCCGCAACGTGAATTTATAAATAGGGTAGGAAATGGTTAATAGGGTAAAATGGGTATTTAGAAATTAAATATTAAATTACACATAGTTAAAAACTTATGTTTTGATCACGTCCTTTTTTTGAAATTACTTCCTTTTATTAAGTACATTTTAACCAAAGATAAAATTTCTGGGTGATTTAATTCTAGTCCAACAATCGATTTGTTTGTGTATACAAAAAAAATGTATATTTTGATTTGCTTAAGATGCCAATATCTCAATATCTTTCAGCGCATTCAATAAGAGATCAAAATAGAAATAACGACTAAATTTGTTTAAGTATAGTGTTAAAATTCCCAGTAAAATTCGGTACATTTACTAAAATATGTTGCATGCATCAAAATTGTTGAAATTTAAGCGTAATCTTCGCGCGCGCGTTAGAGATAATACATACATATTTACCGATTTATGGGGAAAAATAAACTATGTTTATTTTTCAAAAAAGTTTGGTCCCGTGTTACTAAAGAACCGTTAAGTCACTTACACTTTTTAAAAAAAATTGTGTAGACGGAATCAGATTCCGAAGCCGCGATCTATTCTTCCAAATTCCGACGGGCTGTTGACTAAGGTAAGAATGTATGTTCTAGGTCTTGGAAATATTTATTTTAAGATGTTTTTCATGCAATTTTTTTAATTGTTAAAATCACATATATAAACTAAATGAAATTTTCAAATCAGAGCCTTAGTTACATATCTTATGGATAAATAATACTTATATATTTTCCTTTTTATCAGCATAGGAAGAAGTCGCTTTGCGATCCACAAACACACATCTTTCATTATTAGAGATTACTTGTTTGTGTATATGGATTTTTTTTTAAATAGAGAATTTAAAAATAAATGTATAGTTATTGAATAACATTTATAAACATAGTGTCTGTATATTTCATGATTGTTTTTAAATGTGTAGTGTGTGTGTTATAAAAGTGGTGTATCCTCGCTATTTCTGATTTTTTTTTCGTGAATAAATCTTTATAATGAATTTACACTTGGTTATTTTAAATTTAAAAAATACAAAATTTGCTTTAAAACCATAGTATTACATTTAGAGTCATACTTTGCATATTTCCTTTAAAGTTTTTTTAATTTTATACAATACCGTCCCCCATTTTGATAAAGCTTGTTTACTTTATAATAAATATTATCGAATATAATTTAATCAATTTCCAATTTCCACAAATTCCCTTTACGATCTCAAATAACAGTTTTAAAATTTAAATGAAATTTGCCTTTTCCAACTTTTAAAAATATTCTTACAAATAACAAACAACGAAAACCTATCGATATCCTCCATAGACAGTTATACCTAAATAACTTATAGTGAAGCATCATAAAAAATAAAATGAATTCCCGCAAATATACCTCAACACAAACGGAAAAAAATATGGCTATTCTCACAAGACAATTGGCTAAATTCCGAATTCATTCCAGATATTTTTTCCTAAAAAAACTACCACCCAACCCAATTACCAATAGCACTATTCGCACAATAGCCGTCTTTGACCTCACAACAATCCGAAACCGTATTCTGCTTACTTTCGTTTCAGCAATAAAACTGCGAGTAACAAGGCAACAAATATCTGGGCGAAAGTACTCCAAATACCGACCCAGACTGAACCTTCTACCAAAAACAAAACAAAACGGAAAATCCCCAGAGGCAAGAAATTTCTTCTCATAACAGGGCACCATACTTGCTGGGAGTAGGGGGGATGACATGCCCCCCCCCCCCCCCCCCTCCTTCATAGTTCTTGAGCAGGTCTTGGCAAAAGAGAAGAGCTTCCTACTCGTCTCATCTCTTTAAGAACAAGTAGCCGCCGGGTTTTCCAGCCCCGGCACTAGAACCATGACCGTTACAGTCAGGGGTCAATAACTTCTTGGATACACTTCCTAAATCAGTTTCGCTTGTCTTCAGGTATTCCTTCACTTGTTGGGAGAAAAGACACTTGCTTTGAGTAGGCACATGGAATTATCGGAAACAAGCCATTGAATTGTGAGTATTCTATTTTGTTTCTGTTTGTATAATATTTTGAATACAATGTTAAATGTCTTCTTTTCACATTATGCAATTTTAATACCGTTCGTGGTTATTTATTGCATATTTAGCTTGACAAATGTCATTGGGTGTTAGTTTAGATTCCAATGTTTATGTCTTGAACTAAAGAATTGTAGTATTCCATATACATTTTTTATCAAAAGAAATATTGTTATATATAACAGTATAATTTTAGTTAGGTTAATTAATCAAAACTACACAGTTAATGTGGTGGTAAATATGGCAGATATAAATAAACATTCTCTTAAGTTGTAATTATCCTATTGCGCTATTTAGTCTATTTGTTTTTCCGTTTTAAAAAAACATTAAAACTAATTACCGTGAGTAAACCATTTTCCATTCAAGCTTTTTATTTATTTTATTGAGTTTTATTTATTCCCATCACGTTAGGTTACCAAACCAGTAGGAACTGAAGTTCCTTTTTTAAATTATTTTATCGAGATTACGTCGCTTCCTGATTCTTATTCAATTTATAATCGCTTTTTTTAATGCTTTTGCTATTGTGATGGAAATTCGTAATTATAAGAAGAAAAACATTTTCACTATCACGAAAATAAGTTCTGTTTTGTAATTCGCCCATTGATCTATTTTGTATTTATTAAAATATAATTTAAATGCCGTTAAAAATAATTTACACGGAAGATCTACTTTTTACTTTTTCTTTCTTATTCAAGATCGTAATTTGTTTGCGATAGCTTCTATAAAGTCTTTACATTTAAAATTAAATATTTGTTTATCTTTAAAAAAATGTTATATATTTTAACATTTCGCATTTATCACGTAACACTTAACAATAAAATTGTTTGTAATAAATATCTTTATATGTTGTCGTAGATTAACAGAGGACAAAGAGTTATATTCCTGAACGACCTCATATAAGCTGTCTATAATTATACTATCTAGATAGTCACACTTAAGTTTAATACAAACACGATAATTTTTTTTTTTTAATTTTCATACATATTCATTTGTCTGGCATGATAATTAATTTAAAATAATGGTATCGTTTTGTAAGTTTTCTCAATTTAGATAATCATATTAACACATATAATAGGTTTTAATTATAAGATTTTCAAAGGTCTTAAAATCCGGTTCTATTGAATAATTTTTTTTAAATATTTATTTCGATTGGTTAGTTCGGTGCTTGAGTATATACTCAACTCCCAAACAGGCCATGACTTGCAATTCAATGTGAATTATGAACTACAACTAACACCTGGGAATTTGTTATTATCCGAAATCAAAGTTTTATTCGAAATGTAATACACATCACAGCCGCAAAATGGGAGATTTAATAAACAATTAACTGTAAAATGTAAGTTCCATTATTTTAGTGCTAATGTCATAATATTCCAATTCATACAAACATTTATCAAAGACTTGGCGTTTTTATATGTGTTTTTACACACACTGGGCTTTATTTGATAACAACTGAATAAAATCAACAATTATTAAACCCTTCTTTTTTTCAAAATTGTTAACAATATAAATTATTGTGCATTAATGTATTGTTGCACTCAAGTATAAATATTTAAATTTGATTAAATTTGTTAACATAGAACAACGTATTATCTTTTAGTGTTAGTTATGTGTATTGTATTCCCCCAAATGGAATTTTATTATTGAGCAAGAATTTTTTTATCTAATATCTTTTAGCCCTGAGAGCGGCCAGCAATTTACCAAAATTGAAAAGTATTTTAATTAATTTTTTAGAAATATATTGCATTTCTTTTTAAAGCTAGATTATTTTTAAATATATTTTTTTATTTGAGCATAAAAACTTTTGAAATATATAGAATTTATATAAATTTAAAAATGATGGTTATTGCTGGAAAAACTAGTGATATTGTATCAAAACATTCCGGAACATGCGATAGGAGGGCTAATAAACTTTTAATAAGCAAATAATAAATACAAAAGTAGTTTATTTTAGTTTCCAAATTTGTTGCTTAAAAACAATAACCATGCACTCCTAAATGCTCTCATTTTTTCCGAATTTCTCTAGAATATTCAATACTTTTCGGCACTTGCTTCGTCTTCACCCCAGCTGACGAATGTGCTTCATGGGCCAAGCACTGTTGGGAGTTCTTCGCCGGGCGGCATGTGCTCTGAAGCAGAGGGCACAGATCAGTTTCGTGTCGCTTTGGACAAAGTGGAATGAGAAGAAAATTGCCATGACTTCCGATTGCGCTCAGTGGATTTAAATCATGGGCTTTGTAACAGATTTATGGTAAGTGACATTAACCAATATTATTCTTTTTGTCGGCCATTTGATTCAAATACAGGTTCAAAGCACAACAAAGATGGTCCAGCGTAACACCTTTTTCCCAACATTCCCCCAATGCATATACGATTGTTATTTTTACAACTACCAGTTCCTGAACAATATTTTGTCTATTGTCAATATTAGTCTATTATAAAAATAATATCACTCTATTATAAAAATAATATCACTCTATTATAAAAATAATATCACTCTATTATAAAAATAATATCACTCTATTATAAAAATAATATCACTTTATTATAAAAATAATATCACTCTATTATAAAAATAATATCCCTCTATTATAAAAATAATATCACTCTATTATAAAAATAATATCACAATAATGTTTTCTCTCTTCCAAATTAAGCTGTAATTTTAAAGTCAGTGCAAAATCACCCATTTTCATCAGTTTGATAGCTCAATAAAGTCCCTTCTTTGTCTCTTCTACTCCAATGTATACATATTTAAATTTTTGCTGAGGTATCTTAAACCATTTAAACAAATTGTTATATTTTTTAAGATAAGGTGACCAGAATTACGTAAGTTAAGACCTAACCAACCCCCAAAGCACCCTTTAGAGGAAACATTCCCCTTACAAAATTCTAGCATCTAATTCGCTTTTCTAATAACAAACCCACACTGATTCATCATTTTTAAAACCCCATTTATCAACACAACAATATCATTAATGATATCATTGCCAACAATTTTAACACCATTTAGATAGTAAGTATTTTAAAATAGTAAAGAAAGAAGTATTAAAAGTTTTAATTTTCCTACACTAAAAAACATTAGCACTACGAAATAAAAAAAAAATCTGCTGACCTTCAAACACTTATTTTCAATTTTGAAAAAGACAATACTACATTAATTTGAATATCAAGACATTCCATTACCAGGAAGTAAAGAGTTAGGTTAGTATTACAGTCGTTCCAGATTTGTTTCCCGGATATTAATTCTTTTACTAACTAATGGAAAGGTCAAAAGGCACAGGTTAGCTATAACGGAATCGAAAGAGACTGTCTTTTTATGTTAATGTCAGTGCTGTGACTATTGATGCCCAGTCAGACTAGAGGACAGTAAGCAGTTTTTAAGTTTTGCATTTAACGGTGTTCCTAATAATTCCCGATTTCGTTCAAAAAGTAAGTACATTTATAAGTTTTAATTCACTTGTGATTAGATTGTAAAATGAAAATGAGAAGGTTTAGCGTTTCATTTTTTAAGAAGATTGGAATTAACTGTTCAGATATCGATTTAAACAAATCAACGCAAACCCATTATAAAAAAACTTAATGAAAACTGCTTTTTTGTTCAAAATGTCTTTCTTTGCAACTGTATTTATCAACAAAAAAGCTGTATTAATCAGAAATCAAGATTTCTTAATTTACTTTTAGTGTGCTTTGACAATTTAACTTTGTGTTCTTGACAATTTAATTGTTTCTGTAATTTTTAATTTCTTTAAACGAAACGTAAATTGTTAAAAGTCATTGAGTCACATTAACTATCACCAATTAATTAGATTAGAACTATTAGCCAATTTATGGCTTATGAGTTATTCTAATTACGTACCAGCAGATAAATTTTAATAAAAATTTTACCATAATCCAAAATTATCAAAAGAAGGTTTTGTCTTTAAATATCTTATTGATTAAAAGCTACTAATTATGTTTCAACTGATTATTAAACTTAACAATTAAAAATATAAACCTGATATTCAAAAGTTTAAAAGTAAAATATACTATTTTTTTTTATTTTGAATTGGTTTCCAAATTATTTATTAGAGATAAATATTTACTATTTAATTTAAGTAACAATAAATACAATAACGAAGCCTTTTTACAAAACTGTAAAAAATAACATGTCTAGATCTTACCAATGCTTCTTTTATAAGTAATTTTTTAACTGCTTAATAATAATAATAATAATAATAAATTTCAACGTTGTTGAAACTACTATGGCCTTTTCTAAAGTATATATTTTTTAAATTATAAATTGAATTGTCTGAATTGTAACATCCTATATTAATTTATTGTTTTTAATTTTTGGAGATATGTAACTATAGTTGTCATGCAACTAATAGAAACTCCTATGAACAGTTCTCTCTTTTTAGTCTACGATGACAATTTGTGCGGAAAGAAGGACTCTAATAGTTGCAGGACTAGTTCTTTTCCTCGTGAAATCTGGATGGAATTTTCCGCTTCCACCACACAGAAAGGTCTACTCTCCAGGTAACTTTAATAAACCCCTCTAAATTCATTTACATCTTGCTGAAGCTATCAAACATATACATAGTCAGAAATTGATGGACTATGGTCATTGTTTGGCTTTATCACATTTATCTGTATTGGCATAATAAAACATTATGTTTGCCAAACTAGTACTTCATTTATATTTTAACAAGTCGCTTAGCTTTAGTATCAAAAATAAAGTAGTTAAGGTATAGGAAAGAGAATGATTTATTAGGTATAGTCAACAGCCAAATATTGGCCATCACTCAACAAATTGTGACCACCCCGTATATCTTGAATCCCATCTATAGGTATTATTAATAGTGAATAAAGCTCTGCTCATATAATATATTATAAAATTATATGGTATATTCTAACTCATATGCTCAGCTCATATGATATATTCTAACTCATATTATCAGCTCATATGATAGATTCTAACTCATATGATATATTCTAACTTATATGCTCAGCTCATATGATAGATTCTAACTCATATGCTCAGCTCATATTATATATTCTAACTCATATTCTCAGCTCATATTATATATTCTAACTCATATTATCAGCACATATGATATATTCTAACTCATATGCTCAGCTCCTATGATATATTCTAACTTCAAAGTGGATATTTTGTTAATCTTGAAATTCATTATATGGTATATATGTTATCAAAGTCTATTTCATATCCTTTTTTAAGTATGTTCATGGTGGATATAAAGATTAAACTATATACCTTAATAGCTTTGAAATCATACCATTAGCCTTTTGTTATGTTCCGTGAGCATTACTTTATTTGAATACTTTTCATTTAGATAATATGGTAATTTCTTTAAGTTTTGTTCGTCTGATGGCTTTCAATATAAGACCAATGGAGTGCTAAAACATTCATAAATAAGTATTGAAGTCTAAAATCAGAAGTCTAAAAATATTAGTACTTATGGGAACAGTAGACATCGCGACCAAAACAAATCTTTAAAAAACATATACGTCGTATTTAATGACTTCGAGTAACATTCATGCCAAGTTTGAAGAACATTTGACAACGCGTTTGGTCGTAACTGCGAATTACTGGAATTGGCTTGTTCAAAATAATTTGTTATAGAGGAGTAATGGGTCATTCTTTTTTCTTAAATTAATAAACTAAAAAAATACTAAACATATTTTACTGTGCTATTGTTATAGCTATAGATGTAATAATCATATTATAACCATTTGTATAAATTTTTTAAAGCTAAAATTGATTTTTTTTAATACCATTTTATGCTTTTACATTAATATTTTCTTAAAAAACGCTTGAAATGATAACTTTTAAAGGAAAGGAAGCTCGATAAATTTATTCTTATTATCAAAAATAATAAGGAGAATATGTAATATTAGCGAACTTTTGAGTTTGTCTAATTCTTAGTTTTGAGAAGAAAATATCAAATGTTGAAGTATATAACCAATGAATAAATTGATCAAAACAAACCGTGCAAAAAGGAAAAATGTTCTATCACTTAATAATTCAAAAATGTTGCCGTCGGCTAAAGATGAGGTTACAGCAAATTTTTGAAAGCTGTTTTAAATAGCGTTAAATACTTCCTGTTATAGAAATGAAGTCAGTTTGTTGAAAGTTTATGACGTCATAATGACGAGAGGTTCACCGGAGCGTTGCTTGAGGCATTAACGATGACGTTCGTCTTCTTTTGGAAGCATTTCTTTTATTTGTATATTTTTTCTTCAAGGGTCAAAAACAGGGATCGGGCATTTGATTTGGAAAAATAAGTGCGTTACACTTGTTAATTATGAGAACTTTATATACGATGGATCTTTGCATTCTTTAAGAAAGGATTTTCTATATTTCATATATCCCTTTATGAGATTTCAATACTCATTTTTTTCAATAAAACATTTTTAAATAATGTGCTTTAAGTCTTATTATTCTGAATAGCGATTTTATTATTTTCTTTTATAAAACACTTCAGTTAATGGTTATAGAGATTAGAAATAATATAGTTGAGTAATATAAGCTAAGAAAATTAAGCATTGTTTGTTATTTCATAATATTTTTTTTTATTTTTTTACTTATTACAATAATAACTAATATACAACAGAATTAATTTCGCACGAAAATATGTTCAAGCAATCATTTTTTTAATTAAAAATGTTATATTTGGATACTAAATAAATACTTTACAGTTATGTAACTATATTGAACTGTTATGTTAACTATACCGTGCTTTTATATTAGCTATACTCTAAAGTTCTGCCGTCATAAGAAAGAAAGCACCAACTCCAAAAAGAAAAACTTTTCAGGAAAAAAAGAAAATCAAATTTATCACCTAAATCAAAGTTTTGATATTTAAAATTCTTTTTTTTTGCCTGAAAGTTATTGTTTGCATATAAAAAAATTAATATTTTGGTAATTCTTATAATTTATTTTGCCATGTAAGTTAATCATGTTTTTCTATGTACTCGTCATTCGTTTAGATCCTTTATACTATTTACTTGTCAAATAGGGTCTTTTTTTTTACCAAAAACTGCCATGAGCTAGAGTTAGGGCCACGAGAGGGGGGCTAGAGTTATAAATTTCACTATAATTCACCATTATATTTGTTTTATGAATTTTTAATGGCATAAAAAGATGTAGTTTTCAAGGACATATCGGAGAAGTTAAAAAAATTGTAGGTAGTGCCTTTTAACTTTTGACGGCAGTGTTATATTAATACCCATTATTATATAAACTACACCATACTTTTATACTAACTATATTGTTATATTAATTATTCTTCATAATTATAACTATAGTGGAGGGGAGACCGATGTACAAAGGGACAAAATTTGTTTTTGATTTTTGTTTTATCTTTTCTGTTTTGTTTTATGTAAAATTTAAGAATTATGTCATGTACCATACTTTTGGAGATATTTTTTCACTGTTAAAAATAGGTAACTCAAAAATAAGCAAAATGTACTCATTTTTGATTACTATAGACGCTTATTATGGCTCCGAATACATTAGTTACATTTTGAAAAAACATGTACTCAAAAATGAGTACAATGAGTAAAAATGACTAAAAAGAGCAGTAGCTTGCCAACATAGACTGCCTTCATAAATCATTTTCAATAAATATCAACAATGACTACTAAGACTTACCGAGAATCGAACCCAAGTTCTCATGGATTGCAGCCAATGCCTTATCCGTTGTACTACCAAGGCAACTTGAAGAAGTTATAAACAGAAGGAATATTAAAAAGGTGTGCCAAAAGAATGGGAAGTAAGATAATTGAGTTGTAATAACTCAGTATCCACTTAAGCAATCGACATCAAATAATGTGGAAAAGAATCTTCTGAACATCTATTTTAAGTTTGTCAGTTCGCTTTATTAAGATGGCTTGAACAGAAGCTGATATTAGCAATATTAAATCACACTCCTCATTTTTGAGAAAATACGATTACTTCAATTTGAGTACGTCATCGCTCATTTACGATGCAAGTGTACTCAAAGAAAAATAAGTTGGTTCAAAAACTATTTTTTAAGTACAATTCCCGTACAAAGACACGGGAACGATGCCTCGTATTTTTGAACCATGGTCAGATGACGAGGAAATACCTGAGCTGTCACCCAACGCCTTCATTAGACGTCGGGACTTTGGACCCCGGTCAGATTTATTGTGCACCAGTCCCGTACACACGCCGGTAAAAAAAATTTGTGGATGTTCTGGACGACATTCTAGTATTTTTTTAGCGAAGTTGGCAACCCTCCGATCGCAATATCACTACTTTTGTTTTACTATTCTTAGTCGAGTCCGTCGCACAGGTTCGAACCGGGAACCCTCGGATTCCCAGCTGACGCCTTAATCCACTCGGCCATGGAGGCCTAGGTTTAATGAAGAGATTTGAAGCAAAAACCTTTAATTGAATAGACCTACAAAAAAACCTTTAGTTTTCCTACATGAAACCTTCAATTTTAATAAACGTTTTATGCTGATTTTTTTTCCTATTTAAAATCGGTGGATGACACTGCGTAGTAGGGTGGAGCGAAAAAACTTTTTTTTGAAATTCATGTTGCCTGAGTCATTATACGGTGCCAAACTCACTAAAACAAATTGTCACCAAATTTCAGCCCAAAATATTGCTGTCTTAAGGTTCCACATCTCAAAAGAATGTTTATATATAGCCTTTTATATAAAAAAATGTGCTTTTATTTAATAAATAATTTCAATTAATTAATGTGTTAATTAAAATGATATTTAACATTAATTGTATGATAATTAATGGTAATTAATTATGATTTAGTCAATAAATTACTTAATTAAAACTTTACTGTCAGCTGTTAGCGCTATAAATTACTTTCGTACTCTACATAAAAAGCAAATTTACTTAATTTTAATAGATGGCAACACGTGTTCTATTCTGATAACTATTTTTACCATGACATAGTTGTCATGTGGATTCCATTTTCTGGGACAGTTTTACCCACGTTTGCTGATTTAATAAAGCATTTCCTCTGGATCAAAAATTATTTATTGTGAAAGGGGAATAAGAAAGATCCTTCAGTCAATGATATCATCGAAATTGTTTCTTGGGATATTTCAAGAATTTGGAAGAAAGCCTCCTTGCCAGTGAAGTCATCAAGAAATTTTTTGACTTATCAGAAATTACAATGAAAAGTATAAATATATGAAAAGAATATCAATATCTCGAAAGGGGGCTAACAAAATTAGGAAATATATCTTCGACCAGACAAATAGTACTTCGTTTGATATTTCTGCATGCAAATGTTTGAATTATGAACAATGCAAGTGTTCTTTAAAGATTCCTCGTATGGAGCGAAATTTTTTAACAGGTCAACGGCATGTAAGAAAATGGCAATAGAGTCGATAGACATTTCTGTAAGTCGAAAATTGAAGCGTATAAGAAAAAAAAAACATAAAAGGCAAAACCATGAGGCCAAAGCAAGATAATGCAAAACTAAAGCTTTTTCTAAGTCTATTACAGATTCAGCAGCGAACGCCATTATAGGATATTATTCATAATTAGAAGATATCTCTGAAGATGATGACGATTACGTTAGCCTCGAATCTAAACGTCTGAAAGCAACTGATGATGAAACTCCCTTAACATCCAAGACAAATTAGATAAAAATATCCTTGCTGCATTTAGCGGTTGCTTGTGATAGGACATGAATATCAGATAGGTCAGCTGCTGTCATTGCATCATCTGTGCTTCATGATGTAGGGATTGTATCTAAATATATTCTGGCTAAAGTTATCGACAGGAATAAGCTGAGGACAGAACGTCGAAAGTTACGGTCCCAGCTAGATTCTACACAAATGCCGCAATTTTTGTATGCCCTCTACTTCGATGGAAGAAATGACAAGACTATTATGTATGAGAAGAAAGGGAATTCTTATACTACAGGACTACAGCTGTAGTAGAGCATATTACACTCTTGTCATAACCTGGTTCTGTTTATTTAGGACCGAAATACTTTTGGACCACAATAGTTTTCCGCGACAATAGGCGAATCTATGAAAACATGCAAAACTCTTAGCGTGGTAAATTTTGTCTCTATTCCAGTTGCTTTTCCCGAAATTGACAAAAAAGAACTCAGTACAGACCAAAAACACAACTTCGACATTTCTAGGCAGTATCATTGGGGGTATGCCTTAGAATTAGCAAACAGAAGACCCAGGAAGATGTCTCACTCAAGATGGCTCACTTCAGAAGACAAAATTCTTCGCCTTTACGTATCGACCGCCAAACCAATAATGATGCTCCATGAGACTTTAAGCTCATGGTATATTATGTTATGAAAGTTTATGTGCCATTCTGGTTTGAAATAAAGAAAATCCCGAATGCCACTCATGGAACACTTCACCTTAATGGAATGATAAAAAAAAAGTTCATTATTTCCAGAAGACTTTAAGACAATCGTTCACGAATTTATTCAGAGGAACTGTTATTTTGCTCATTCTAAGAATATTCTGTTAGCGATGCTAAATGAACGAGCACACATTCGAGAACTTGGTTTCAGAAGAATACTGAAATCAAGAAAAACTGACTCAAAGGGGAAAATAAGATAATTGAATCTTCCCAATTTGAATTTAAAATCAAATGACTATTTCGAGATGATTCACTATGACAATCCTTTGGAACCACCAGTTACCACAAACTTCAGTGATGAAGACATAACAAGCTTTATCAGAAATGGTTCACAATTTGAACAGAAAAGCCATTCTCAAGCAGTGGTGAGGCATGTGAAACTGGAAACACAAGCATCATTGGCAAAGTGTGGTGTAGAAGCCGTCGAGGATGGATACTTCGCAGCGGAATAAAGTCACGAAACAAACTTCCGAAAATTGACACCAAGATGAACTTTTTTGGACCACGTGTAAACGTGTAAAATCTGAAAATAATGTGTATTAATATGTTCATGTCTATTATTTAGTAATTAGAACCGTTTTTTAATCTGAAAATAAAATATTGTAAAAATTAAATTAAAATAAAATTTTTTTTTTTTTTTACTGTTTGACTTTAATATTATATTTTATATCTCAATGTGGAACCTGAAGATGATGAACAATTCCGCTTAAATTTTTTCACAGTGATTTTTTCACCAAATGGCACCATTCGTTAGGTCAGGAAACACTAAAATTTGAAATTATTTTTTTTTCGCCCTTTTCACTCCACCCTACTGCGTAGCATCCCTGATCCTCTCAAACTCTTATGCAGCTGGTGTAGGAAGGGACTTAATTTTATTATTTTTATTCTCTTGAAAACGAAATATGTAGTAAGATATATTCCATGAAAAATTAGCTTTCTACAAATTTCAATTTAAAAACCGAGATTCTATTGTAAATTTAAATTGTTCTATTAAAGCATGCGGCAAATTAGTGACATGAAATTTGGTTATCATATATCTTATTTCTGTAGTAAAAATCCCTTTTACGGCCCTTGTATTTAATGAATCTTAACATATGAGGTATAAAAAAAGAGAATTTTCAGGAGAAGTGACGAATATATATCAATATATATATCTCATAAATATCAACGTTTTTTTTAAAGTATGAATTTTAAAAAAAATCATTTAAACGTCTTTTTTTTAAAACAAACCGTTGATAATGCTGCCATCTATGAATAAGCAGAAGCGTTAATCTTTTATGATTTTTTGGCTATAAGAAATACGCTAATATATTTCGTCCTTACAACGAACTGGTGGGGGGGGGGGAGGAAGGGGGTCCATGCGATAATTAATGCACGGGCAGGCCAGTAGATATTCCTTTATATAAAATATTTTTATGTGTGTATTTTACAATTATTTGAAAGTTTGGTATTGTAATTTTTCATATTAAATAAGTGTGTTTATTCTCTGTTCTAGGAAACCCATTAACAATGACTAGAAAGCCCTGTCAAGATCCTATTGGAAATGTAGGCGTATGCATGTTTAAGTATGACTGCATTAGAAAAAAAGGTTTAACCTTATCGACATGTGTGGATGGATTTCTATTTGGTGCATGCTGCTCTTTCAATGGAGATTCCCCAATAAAAGTTCCAAATATTCCTTTTGCAAAAGAAAATGAGTTTAATTCTCATAAATCAAGTAACATCTCAATAAAACCCACAAATATACTTTTTGTAAACGAAAATGATTTTAATTTTCATAAACCAAATAATACAACTTCTGAAGCCGAAAAGCATGTAGCAAATTCTGATACCTCTTATTTATCAAATTATTCAAGTCCTGAATATGAAAATTTCAATTCTACACTTCCTTCGTCCTTTCCTGAATTGGATGTGAACATTTCGACTTATCCAAGCTCAAATGGGATTTTTAACAGTTTTCCTCAGGAAACAACAGCCACCTTATTATCAAAAAACAGTACTGCATTTACAAGTTTTAGTGATTTACCCATAAATTTCACTGGCGTCAATAACTCATCTGAAATTTATCCTAAAAATGGAAACTATCAAAGTTCGCATAATCTTCTGGTAAACAACTTTGCAACTTCTATAGATCCCATTAGTTCCATTACAAAAGAAGTTACTGACAATACTGAAGTTACTGGTGATAAACTATCATACATTTCTCATAATATTACTGGTAGTAGTTACAGAACTGATGTGTTTAATTCTACAGAGCCCTCAGCGGAAGTAACGTACAACTGGAAACCGAGTGTTGATACTTCTTTTTGGTGGAAAACCAGTAAACATTCAGACGAAGCATTTGTGGAAGAATACCAAAACGCACCAGCAAACCATACTCCCTCAAGTACAGACAATATCTCTAAATTAATTGAAAATTCCTCTGTTTCTAGTGCGACAAATTTTGGAAACCAAACAACGCAGGTTTTAGAAAATTTTACAAATACAGATAAAACTCCGTTTATCGAAGAAAATAATACAAGCCGCGAAATTTTAACTACCAATGTCAACAACTTTACAGACTATCCAGAGCAAAAAGCGGCAATAACAAATATTTATGAATTTTCAAATAACCAAAGATACAATTTATCAACATACATTGATGATGTGTCGGAAATTCCTTCTCTTAACACTGAGCATACGATTCCGCTACCGACAACTATTTCACAGGGCAATGAAAAGGTTACTAGCAAAAAAATATCAACAGATATGAAAATTCCAGACGAAAAATCATTCACCATCTACGGTCTTTCTACAAATTCATTTGCAATCGAAAAGGACCAAGAATCTACCATTTCCACCGAAGTAGATACTCTTTCTAATATAAGATTGTCTACTACAGATCGGGATTCAAGAATCACTACACAAGGTTTATCAGGGGTGTCACAATGGCCTGCTCAACACGAACTACCTGCAAGTTTTCAATCCCTTGTTGCGCAATTAACGTCCGAAGAATTGCCTAGTCCTGTCACTTTAAAATTGAATTTAAAACCCCAGACTCTTCCATCTACTGATAAAATCACACTTAATGAATCAAAATTATCCACAGGTCAAACGTTAGGCCTTGTAGAACATCAAGGTGCTGATAGTTCTGAAAACTTTGAAGATATCAATCGTTTTGAAGAGCAACAGACGTCCAATGGAAATAAATTAACATTAAGAATACCTACAGGCAATTCAGAAATCACGCCTTTTGTTTCTGAACATCCAATTGAAATTACTACAAATGCTGATAATTACAATAAAACTTCACCACTTACGAATTCTTATGCAACAAACTTTTCTTCTGATAAAGAATTTTCTCAAGTTATCAATTGGGAAAGTACGGTTAATTCATATGAAAAGCATGAAAATAGTAATAAAATGGAAATTACTACACCTACCATACATTTCAAAACTCCTGCAGCTTTCGAAACCACAGGTTTTGCGACATTTTCAAAGAATACTACAAATCCATTACAAGCTCATGGCGGATTTGCAAACGTTTCAACAACGGATTCATTTAACTTACATATCAACAATTCATCCAGCCTTGAAACTTCCACATTTGAAACTTCCAAAGACAATAATACATTATCAAATGCTATAGAATTTGGTAATGAATGGTTTGAAACAATATTTTATGTTAATTTTTCAAAAGTTCCTGAAATTGTTAATAATCATGCTAGCAAAAGTACCGCTGCTACAGATATTATGAACACTACTAGCAAAACTGGCTTATCTTTTGTAAATATTACTAAACTTCCAGTAGAAAATTATACAACTTTAGGAACTGTAAATAATATTTTTGAAAGCCATAGTACTAGTTTAGTAAATAACACTGGCTCTTCTCCTATTACGCAAACATTGTCTTTATCCACAATATCAGAAAATCCACATCAAGTTCCAGAAATCGATTCAACATCATCCTCAAGTGAGTCAGTTGAAAATGCGTATCCATTAATTACAGACACATATTTTATTGAAACAAATACTAGTCAAAACCTTCCTCCTATATCTACAACAACAAAAGTAAATCAATACGCGGTAAATGAAACCACAACAATTACCACTATTTATACAACTAGTCCTTTTGAACCATCCCATGAGCTTGCGGAAAATATGAATTTGGAAGAAATAAAATTCAATAATACACATGTTACAAATGATATACCAAGCAGTTTTCATGAACATTTACCTGATTTGATATCAACTAGCCAAATTAACTATACTGTATTTAAAGATGATTTAGACAACGATAATGTTACGTTCACAGATGGATTTAACAAAAATAACGTATCCTCCCAATTGTATGAATTGGGCTTTGCAGAAAATAACTTTACTTCCTCAATTCCTTCTCTTTCGACAGAACTGACCACACAATCAGTTTTAAACAATGGATCAGTCCCTTTGACTACAGAGATGTCTTTTATTAGCAATATAAGTAAAAATGAAGAAATAAACCCTTCAATTACCATTACAGAAAATGCAAACACGAGCTCATCAACAATCGATCGTGAAACGTTTGTTAATAATCCAAATACAACATATTTTGGAGAAATTGTAGAAAATTCTACACTTTCAATCGAGCATACTTCTATAAAGACAATTGCTTCTACAATCGATTCCGTGCCTTCTGTGGAAAATTCGGCGCTTTTTACAAGAGATGTTGTGACTGAGGAATTTACCCAAAAATACAACATCACTTTGACTAGTCACAATTCTAACGAGTGGATGGAAACTATAACTAATGCTTCAATGCCACCAACAACAGAAGTTCCAGAGCCTCCTACGACGAAGTTAACAGAATACACACAGCAGAATATTAAGTGGAACTACAAAAAAGGTAAATAAATTAATTATTTATAATACTTTCATAAATAATTGTGTACTTATCAAATAAACTCTTAATTTAAAAAAATGCATTAAAATAGTTAAATTTTCATTTATAAAAATCAAGACCGTCTCCGGTTTATTCCATTGAATGTATGAGATGTTGCATTTGTGGCAGAAATACAATTTTGTGCCAGACATTTTTTTTAATGCATGATGTTTCAATTTGGACACTAATCCTCGTCAGCTTTTAACCTTTCTTTGTTACCAATATTACATTCCCTAGTTAGAGTGGAGTGCAATTATGAGAACTTATTAAGAGAAGTTACAGAAATCTATATTAGAAAAGAAAATTATATTTTTTTAGTGTTAACAAATAATTCAATAACTGAAAGTTCTTTATACCTAAACACTGCACCAGCAGTTTAATGTTTTAACAAAAGATAGAAAACTTCATTTAATTCAAATTCTAGCATGCTTAACTTAATTATAAATACAGTTTCACTATTTGTAACTCCAAGTTCAAATGTAAATGTATATTTCAAGTAATATTTTTAAAAACTATTATTTTTCAGATTGTGGAGTGAGACTTATGCAACCCATAGGTAGAATTGTTGGTGGGAAAAATACATATTTTGGTAAATGGCCATGGCAGGTAAATTGAATTTTTATTCATTATTTTTTTATGAATACCAAAACAAAAATAATAAAAAATAATAACTCGCACATATTTAATTTAATAGCAATGATTCTTTTATTAAGTCATTCCATGTAATAGAATGTAATATTTATTAAAGTAATTTATGTGTTTTAGGCTTTAGTAAAAGAGGCCACTTGGTTAGGACTGTTTGTGAAGAATAAATGTGGTGGAGTACTTATTACAGCAAAATACGTATTAACAGCAGCTCATTGTCAACCTGGGTAATTAGTATATTTTTATGTGATGTATGATATTTAAAATTTTAATATGACAGATCTGCATCAAGAATGTTTTGGTAATGTAAAATAAAATTTGAGGAGATTTTGGCAGTTTCGAATATTTTAAAATTAAGATATATTTTCCCTCTTTGAGAATGATTTCTGAAACTGATAATTAATTTTCAAAGTTAGTACAGATGGGTATAAAAATTATAATTTATAAATATCCCCATATACTACTCTTTTCTCGTTTTGAAAACAAGCTCTTCAGATGATTATAAAATAAAGATATATAAAAATTAAAACAGTTTTTAAGATGCAAATTATGAAAGAAGTTCTAATATTCTATGATGATATATATGGGTTGTTCAAAAAGTCATTGCGTTTCTTCTTCATAATTTTCAAGACCGTTTATTTTATACAAAGAAGAAACAATAATTAACTATACATTATCCTATTATCCTATATGACCTTCTGTGATATTTCTATAAGCTTCATTCTCGAAAAATTTACAATCTATATTAGAGCGAAAAACTGAATCAAATGTCATTCATTCAAGAGGACATTAATTTTTACAAGGACTACAAGAATGGTATTCTGATAGTATAAAGTCTGACAAACACGGTAGTTGAGACATTTCTAACCAAGTTCTAACAAACTGTCGCAAGTTATTGTGTATTATAGAGATTTGTTATGCTGTAAGACCAGTCCGTTCCAATTTATAAATTGTAGCTGCTTTTCTGCTATATAATCATTCAATTTGTCGAGATGTTGACAGTACACATCCAAATTTATTTTAACATTAGTTGGTAAATACTCGAAAAACACCACACTCTTCCAAATCCAATCACACTTTTTATCTTTTCCATTCCATTTTTTTCCATTTCGATTTTTCATCACCAGAAATTATTCGTTTCAGAAATGGGTCGGAATGTTTCCGTTTCGGAAACTGATTGCAGTTGTCTATATCCGTATTATAAATTAAACTTCTTTTAGTTTATATGAGACCCTAACATCGAGCCTACAGACGTAACCAAGTTGTTTCCAAAATGCTCCGATTTTCTTCGATTAAACACAGATTAACTTCAACTAATGTCTCTATTTTATCATCATCAATTTCCGATGATGGTCGATCTAAGTAAAGTGCATCCTTCATACTGTAGTCACCAGAACATAAAAGAGAAAATCAATATTGATAATCTCGTTCTTTTAGGACTTCTTCTCCATAAACTTCAGGGAAACTTTTCACGAGCCTGCGCAATATTTTTCTTCTTTTCGGAAGTAATAAAGTAAAACGTAACAAAAATAAATTGCAGCGACTTTTTGAATAACCGGATATAGAGAAATATAATGTATGGAAAAATTAGGCAACTTCACATTGAATATTTGCATATTTTACTTCCAGTTTTTCTTTATAAAACTCATTTTTTAAATTCACATTCATAAAAATCTATTTATTGCTGATAAATGATGTTGTAATTTTAATATTGTAATATTAATATTGATATTGTAATAATAATAAATATTAATAAGTATTTGTAATAAATAATAATAAGTTATAATAATATAAATTTAATATTGTAAATTTAATAATGATGTAAATCAATAATATTTTCAATTGTATTCTATTATATTTTTTATTCTTTTTTCATTTTTTACATTATTTATGAATCAATAATATTTTCTGTTGTATTCTATTATATTTTTTATTCCTTTTTCATTTTTACATTATTTATGAATCAATAATTAAAAACATACTTATATTATATATATATGACAGTGGCATTATTTGGTAAGCGCTCGAAAAACACCACATCCTATATTTTATCTATAAATAAAATGTTAGTGTTTATATAAATTCTGAAAAAAATTGTAAACAAAGATTTTCTGGTGGTATTTTAGATTATTATCATTATTATATAACTTAGATATTTTATTAGCAGAATGACAACTTAATAATTTTATGACCTCTTTCAGATTCTTTGCATCATTGTTGGTAGTTTTGGGAACACATGATCTTTCCGAGACCTTCGACAATAAGGCATCTGTCATCCGCAATGTAAAACGAATGGTGGTTCATCGCCACTACAATGCGCAGACCTTTGAAAATGATCTAGCTTTGCTTGAAATGGAAGCACCAGTGGAATTCTCACCATACGTGGTTCCCATTTGCTTGCCCTATCGTAAAGAAGACTTCACTGGGAAAATGGCATTTGTTACTGGATGGGGGAAACTTACTCATGGTAATTACATTTAATTAACATTATATTACACTGCATGTAGTTATTAGTGAAATAAATATAGTTTATTATATTTTATTTCGTAACTATTCTCATTAGTAATATATAAATTGAAGGAAATTGTAAAAATG
Organism: Troglohyphantes excavatus; assembly: GCA_963932185.1. Classification (NCBI taxonomy): domain Eukaryota; kingdom Metazoa; phylum Arthropoda; class Arachnida; order Araneae; family Linyphiidae; genus Troglohyphantes; species Troglohyphantes excavatus. The sequence continues at coordinate 36,628,425 of OZ010672.1, forward strand.
TGTAATATTTCTATGTTATATTTGAACTTTTTGTTTTTATGACCTAATCAAAACTATGTTCTAATATGCAGTTAAAATTGCTTTACAATATAAGATCAATGTTTATAATTAGTAAGATAAATTTGTATTGCATTCTACGTGTCTAACATTAGTGCAAAGCAGCTGTTGTTATACGTGATTTATTTGAATTTTATTGGATGGTAGTTTAAAGTAGCAAAAATACTATTCAAAGCTCTTTTTTAGATCATTTGAAGAACAAAAATTATTTATAAATGCTTTTAAATTTCTGTTTTACGACACTGTTATCTTAATAATACAATGGGTAGGATTTTTTGTAAGAAATGTATTTAAAGATACACATTTCTTTAAATAAGCGAATATATTTTTATTATTTTTTAAGTTTGTTTATATTTTGATTGAACATAGTTTAATAATTTGTTTCAAGTTTACAGAAAAAAATTATTATTATATTATTAATATTATCAATATTATTAATATTATCAATATTATTAATATTATCAATATTATTAATATTATCAATATTATTACTATTATCAATATTATTAATATTATCAATATTATTAATATTATCAATATTATTAATATTATCAATATTATTAATATTATCAATATTATTACTATTATCAATATTATTACTATTATCAATATTATTACTATTATCAATATTATTAATATTATCAATATTATTAATATTATCAATATTATCAATATTATTAATATTATCAATATTATTAATATTATCAATATTATTAATATTATCAATTTATTAATATTATCAATATTATTAATATATTATATATATATTATTAATATTATATTATATTATTAAAGCACATATATCATATCGCTAAATGTATATTTCTTTTGCTACATTAAATTCATAAATGTTTAATAGGGGCTTCAGTAGAACTAAACTAAGAATTAACGTTTATTTATTTACATAATAGTAAAAAGTACTCTACCCTACATCTAGAAACGTTTATATTATATGACGATCGTCTTTTATATGTAAGAATATGCATATTTCAACGAAATACATTTGAATTTATTACCATTAAGAATCTTTAAAAAATTGCATAATGAAATTAGAGTTAAGAACATTTTATATATTTATATAGGTAATTTTATTTTAATACAATGTAATGGTATGACCATAAAGATAAAAAAAGCATTTGTCTAATAATATTAAAAGTTTATTTGTTCGATTTGTGTTTCAATGAGTAGAAATAAGTATAATTGTTAACTATCCTACTTCTTTGCAGGCGGAGACGTTCCTAACATCTTACAGGAAGTGCAAGTTCCCATTGTTGCAAATGGGGATTGCCAAAGAATGTTTTTCCACGCTGGACATCAGAAAGCAATACGAAGCAATTTCGTATGTGCAGGATATACGAATGGAGGACAAGATTCTTGTGAGGTACTTGCTGTTTTATATCACATAAAGTCATGTAGAATGAATAATTTTATTTTGGTACAGTATTTAGGAGAGTTTTTTTCAATGCTAGAAGTTTAAATCATGAATGAGCAAATTACACTGTTAAAAAAAGGTACTCAAAAATAAGTAAAATGTACTCATTTTTGAGCGCATTAGATGCTCATCATGGCTCCGAATACATAAATTTCAATTTTGAAAAAGACATGTACTCGAAAAGCAGTACAACGAGTAAAAATGCCTTATACGTTGTACTACCAGGGCGACTTGAAAAAGCTATAAACAGAAGAACTGTTAAAATGGTGAGCCAAAGGAATGAGAAGTAAGATAATTGAGTTGAAATAACTCAGTTTCCATTTAAACAATCGACATTAAATAATATGAAAAAATCAAATAACGTTTCAGCATTTCTATTACCACCAATTGCTTTACTTCTTAAATTATCTTGTTGTTTATTAATATTTTATATATATTTATTAATATTTTTACATATGAACTATTTGTTCTAGCTGATCCATAAACATTCAGCTATCACAATGATGATTCTGTAAAATTACATGAAACTTAAAATTAATTTTTATTTCATTTGAAAATTAACAATTATACAATACACTTATTGGAATACAATGTTATAGAGATATGCTAAACACTTTAATTAATTGCTATAAATGTATATTTCTAAGATATTTATTATATATGTAGTTAAGTCAATTGAACAAAATATACAGGATGGATGTATAATAAGTTTCCCTGTTTAGATACATCTGTAGCTAAAACTAATAAACGGACTTACACCAAATATCATATAAGGATATTGAAGGTATGGAAAGAAGATTTCCATAAAAAAATATATTTTAAAAATCCCCTATAGGAGGAATTTTGGCCCAGTCCAAAAACGAATATAATGTATGTAAATAAAAGTTGCGGTATAGTTTAGTGATTAAACTCAAAGGAAATAATATTTTATTCATAAGAATTAGGATCTCCAGAACCACATAGACTATTTTCAATGTGCTGATTTTTATTGTGTAAAACAATTTGCATCTGATGTACGTCCTGATTCTTATGAATAAAGGCTTATTTCCTTTGAGCTTAATTACTAAATTAGTTTATGTGTCGGACAGCGCAAAAATGTCCCCTATCGGGGATTTTTGGAACTAAAAAATTTCACTAAAATCTCCTCCCCAAGCCTTTTATATCCTTAATATGAAATGTCTAGCAATTATGTTCATTAGTTTTAACTACAGATGTCTCTAAACAGGCAAACTTATTTTATATCCACTATGTAGATGATTATTTTAGGTATTTAGTCTTTAATAAATGTATTATTTGTAGGGTGATTCCGGTGGTCCGTTAATGGTTCAGAGAGAAGACAACAGATGGGTGCTGGTAGGAACCGTTTCCCATGGTATAGGATGTGCTGATCCGAATCTTCCTGGGGTATACATGAGAATGTCATCCTACAGACCATGGATTGATTCTATTATTAACAAGCATCGGTGATTTACCATTATGCCACGGTTTTAGAAGTTGTCATCTAAAGTGCAGTATCTCTTGCATCTCTTGCAGTATTTACACAAATGTCATTTGTTCATTGCGCATGATACCAATTCCATCGTAATCAAACAGCAGCATTACTTCATAGTATCGAATGTGGTGAGCTTAAGCTTCTTAGAGCTTTTATGCAAATGCTATCCTATTGATCGTATATTAATTATAAGAAAACCATGACGGATTTGTGTAGTGACTTTTATTGCCAGAACTTCTTATGTTGTTGAATCTCAAAACTTTGAAACTCAATGCCTCTGTATTTTAAAAAAGTCAATGCAATTCTTCAACGTATCAACACTACAGGCTTCTAGGATTTGTATGTACACTTGTAAAAAAAACTGCAATTTATAAATATGCAACTTTATGTCATAAAAATGTAATCAGAAAGACTTTTGTAAATTGTATTTATTAAAGATGTTTATTTATTTTGTTATTAGGTTTAAATTCCTTTACTATCAAGAGTAAGTAAAAATGAGAGAAATATACTATATAATTTAATCATTTACCAGCATTATAGGCGATTTGTTATTCAAAGAAATAACTTTCTATAAAACTGTTATAAGAAGAGTGTTATGTTATTTATTGTTATAAATTATTGTGTGTTAAACATTTCTTTCTTTCAGTAAAAGTTTGATAATTTCTTACCATAAGAATATTTATTTTCTTGCTCATTTTATTACATTAAGAATACGGTTGCCAAATTTGTAATATTTAGGTGTAATGTGTATGATAGTTTGAAATAAAGAATATTTTATTTGAAATAGCTTAGCTTGGCTTAAATTATCTCAACGTTAAGATTATTTGACATATTACAAATACTATTAACTTAATATGTAATGATTGAAGTAAACGATCTATTGGATACACTTGCATAAAAAACATTCCAAGCTAATATTAACTAATCCAAAACATATTTTTTTTTAAATACTTTTAAAGACATATGTTTAGATATACATCATATCTCCTTGTTATGAATGTCCAAAAATAATGACTGCAGGTATTTTGTTAAAAAGAATGATGATCCATAAATTAAAACAATAATACAAGCAACTATAAAATTGTAAATAAATCATATGCTCCATAGTTTTATCATACTTGTTGAAACATGCTTACTAATGTTCAGATATCTGGGAAATGCAATATACGTATTATATCTTCTATGAAGATTGGTGAAGTACTTATATATTTTCAATAATAAATACTTTTATGCTTGTTTATATATTTCTGTTATAATACATAAAATACGTCAATAGTGTTACAATTTATATAGTAATAATTCCTTAAACGGTTTAAAATAGATTTGTTTGATATTAATTTTTTGATATTCGAACTTATTTTAAATCGTAAAAACTAATAATTTCACACAAAAACCTACAGCATATATTAAAATTGACAGTATAGAGTAGAATGAGTCTACGATTATTCTGTCCATTGGCAATGACGTAAGATACATTAATTGAAGCTTAAAGGAAAGGTACTCTATATAACGATTGAGGAAGCATTACAGAAAATTATAAATAATGTTTCAAGTTACAGCAGAGGCGGATTTATACATTTGCCTTTTAGGAGCTACACACATTTTGCGCCCCCTTCTTCAGGGATGTATACAAAAACGTTTCTTTTTAATAGACATTAATCATTATTAAAAACAAGTAACAAAATACTCAAAAATATTATCCTTCGGAATAGACATGAACACATGGACATCTATAAGGTCTTATAAGACGTGTAGGAAATAATGCTATAAACACGTATCACAAATTTGTTTATTGAACATAGAAAAATGAAAGAAAGTTTTTCCATTCTAATTTATATATATATATTTTGAATATCAACATTGTAACAAAATTTGCCTACCTTCTTTCTTGCCGCGTTATAGGCTGTCATTTAAGTTATACAGAGGGAAAAGTAAAAACAAGTATGGAAGGGTGGGAAAAGTGGTCACTTGCTATTTTGTTCCCTTGCGTTGCTGCCGCGAAGCGGCAAACGATTTAACTACTGCGCTAGTTCGCTATCATCGTCATACTGGAGTTTGGAACTGTTCTGATCAACTTGTTTAGAAATTATTCAAATGTTTCATGTTTTTCGACGACCTGATGTAAGGTAAGCGTATTGCAATAATTAGTGTAACTAAATACGTATTCCTAATACATACAATTAGCAGTCCTTAAAACAATGTAATTTAAGCTTCAAAAGTATGTGTTGATGTAAGAGCTAGAGAAGTTGTTTATCCTGTAAAGTTGCATTTATTCAGTTGCGTTAAAGAGGGCACAACGGCCCTCTTTAGGGAGAGAGAGAAAAAGTACGTTTTTAATTCATTTAAACATAATTATATTCAACCATTTATAAATTATTTTCACAATCAAAGGGATGATATGACTTGTATCGTGCAATTCAACTTATACCTAACCAACCACTCGGATGTTTTCGCTGACAAGACAAAAGAAAAATATGTTATTTTCTTCATTTTAATTGAAAAGCAGGGGAATAATATCCTTGGATCCATAAAACTATGTTGTCACTGATTCGTTCTTTTCGAACCTGTTCGGTGAGAACTACAATATTTTTCATCATATATTTTTTCATGCTAAAACAATAAATATTATGGTCCAACCATTAGAGCTGAAAACTTCCAAAGTCATGTGCCAACTTTTGACTTTGTGCACTTATTCCTTAAATAAAATAATAAATTTAAAACACATATTTTAAAAAAAACGATTTCCTTAAATGCACTAAAAAGTTTTAAAAATTATTATTGTTATAAATTTGTTATAGAAAAATAAATGTTGTTTTTTTCATTTATTCAATCCTTCATTTTCAATAGTAATTGTCAATAAAAGAGCAAATATTCAAAACATGCTTTATCACATTAAGATGATTCTTAGGAATATGGCCGGATTTTGAGATTTGGTGGCCTTAGAAGTAAATAAGAAACCCTATAATTTTTTTGGAAATAGGAATACGGAAAGGTAAACTCCAGGGAAGTTATAAGGAGTGTGTGACTTGTGCCGCCGCATAGAGCCCCGTTCTTATGAAGTTGACCAACGCGCAGTTAAAAAACGATAAAAATATTTTACACTAAAATGAATTCCTATTTTTTTTTAATTTGTGGGTACTCATATCTACAACGAACATTTTTACTGATCATGTGTGCTGTGGAGATTTTTCCCGGAGATTCTGTATTTAAAAAATGAAAAAATGCTCTCTGCACACCATTATAAATTAATTATAGAAGTCAACTAGGAAAAACTCTGATTTTTTTTGGGAGGGAAGGGAGGTTATTTCAACATTCCAATCTAAAGGTCCCGTGATTAGTTTCGCACTGGGCCCCTCAGCAGCCAACGACGGCCCTGGTAAACTCCCAACATATACTTCTTAAATTTAAGTTATTAATGGGTTAATAAAAATAACGTAATAATCAAACGCAATTAATAAAATGTTATTAATTAATCAATTAATCAAAACCTTTTCCAAAGCATTTCCTGAAATTACTTTATAATAACCCAAACTTACTGTGGAATTTATGATACCGTTAACGATAACCTCACCTCTTTTATTGTAAAATCGCAGGTGCAACAAAGCATATGTCATATTTGTTAATAATATTCAAACAATGCCTATTTTTGCACAGTTAATAATAATAACTTGAATTATTGTTTGGAGAAGTATAAGTTTGTAAAATGTGGTCCCCTTGTCGATTAAGCCCCCAACTTGCGCCTGATGCGTATAATGGTAAATGGGACACTGCGTAGAGTATTATTAAATTATTATTACTAGGAGGCTCCGCCCCCTGCTCCGCTAACGCTCCGCCAACCCCCGGAGGATTGCTATGCAATCCTCATAGGTTTGCTCCGCAAACCACTTCTCGCTTCGCTCGCTAAAAGGAAGGACACAATAACAATGTGTCCTAGTAACAATACTTTTTTTAATTATATTACCAAAAACTTTAAACGTTGAAACTAAATTTAAATTATAATTCACCTTGGCATCAATACATTTTTTCGCCATGTAAATCAATATAAAATCATTTAATTTAATTTCTTTTAAACTACAAATAAAAACAATGGAACCACTGGCAAGCCATTATTTATTATTTTATTTCTACCATTATTTATTATTTTCCACGTTATTTCCGCACCTTTCCTGCATTTTAGTTTAATTTTTAACATTATTGGTAGTTTGTTTGGGCATAATTGACATTAAGCTTACCATACTCTTGCCTACCAGAAGTCTTTACGTAACTAAGTTAATACGTCATAAAAATGAAGTCATAGAAATCTAGTTTTCAAAATTGCCAACAGATGGCGCCACGGCAATGTTCCGCTCATGTAAAATTTAGAAAAGTGCTTTTCAAAACTTCTATTTTTAATGCAATAGGGTTTATATTCGTCCTAATTTAAGCTGACATCACCAAAATAATTATTTACTAATGAATTGAAGAGGCTAATCGTCAAAATAGCTTACATAATGGCAAAATAAAAATACGGGCACAATATAATTTCGTAAACAAACTGTTGCCACTCAGCGTACAAAAAAACAGCGTTTTCCATCACCGCGTAAGAGAAATATATATAAAGATGGTTATTATTAAATGCATTAACTCATGCGCAGATTCCAATCTTAGTAAAGAAAAAACGTATTCTGGACGAATAAATAGTTTTGCTTGATTGAAAATGTGAAGATAAATTTGGTTATGCAATAATAATATTTTTAGAAATTTTTGACAACACACGTTTTGAATGTTTACCCCTGAATAGTAATTGTTAAACTATATAAAACTTCAAAAGTAAGAAAATTTCAAATAAATAATTTGTAACTCAAATTTTTAAATGTAATTTTTTTAAACAAAAGTTTTCCTTTATGTTTTTGTTATAATACGAGTTATTCATAATATAGAAGTCTGTCCTTATATTCCTGTTCGTTCTAATACCAGTCAACCACTCAAAATATTTAAATCGCCTTGGAGAAGGTTTTTTTATACCCTGCTCAAATTCTGATTAAATGTTTATTTATATGTTAAATTATTTACACTGTTATAACAACTTTTAAAATATAGCAAATATGTCCATTAAAAGTATAGAACGAAATTTGAACTGAGTTAACCAGTTACAAAATGTCTCTTGTTCACTATTTTGGAGTGAGTATGCGAAAGATGGGATTTATCTTAAGTTTTACAAAGTGAACAGGAGATGTTTTGAAACTGGCTAATCAACTTATCTATTCCTACTAAAACTAAACGATCCTTCTTGAGAAAGAACGTGGTGCCATCTACTGGGAATATTAGATATCGCTAGTATCTATATTATAGCAAATAGAAAACAAATTGCAATTAAATGTCTTAAATATATAATATGATATAATATAAATTAGATTAAGAATTTAAAAAAATATTTAACTTGATTTTTTTTTCTGTTTAAAAGTTGCAAATGGTGTAGAAGTTCGAACGCAGACGAAATTAAATTAAATTATATACATTTGACAGCAAACTGAATATATTCGATGAAAAACAAACTTTTAATAAAATTGAAGAGGTGAGTAGCAGTTCAACGAATACAATACAGACCCTTCTTTTGAATATACAAATAAACACGGATAAAAACATTATCCATCCTTTTTTTTCAAAAGCATACGAAAAAATAATAATTTTTTTCAAATATCAAAAACCATTCCTTAACGCATTCTATGAAAAGAAAAATTCCTAAGAATTTAGAATTTTGAAGAATTTTTTTAAACATATTTTAGTTTTTTTTTAAGTTGCACAACGTAAACGCTCGTAGTGCTTTACCGATTCCCTAATAAATTAGTTGAACAAAATTCAAGTTATTCAAAATAGTATTTGTATTCATTTTTCCATAAGATTTTTCTTCGGCAGTTTGGTAATTTATTTTCTATCAACTCGAGGATAAAGTATTAATACTTTTGAAATTAAAATAATATTTACTTATAACTTTTCTAAGATATAGTTGACACTATAATCATAAAGTTTGTCATTTTAACGTAAGTTTTTTAAGTAATTTTTTTTTTCTTTCAATTGTTATTGTAGAGTAATTTAATGGACCTTGAATAATCACTAAAGAGAAAATGTTTCTTAAAATAAACAAGGAGAAGTGAGCTTTCTAATTGTTAAGCTACTTATATCAAAAGACTATTTTTAAAATAGGGAAATGACAAGGAAATTTAATACTGGTGTTTCTGTTTTCTTAATCAAATTTTGAAAAAATATTAAGATTTTTTTTAGTGGGGGGGGGGGGGGCGGGCGGGATACTATGAACTTTAACACATGCGTATTCAGCTATATTCAGATATCTGAATACATATTTTTAGTGTTTGGAAGTTGTTTCAAATGTTGTAATAATTTGCAAAAATTCGATAGATAATATTTTCTATTAATATATTACTATACAATTCCTCATATATAATTATATTAAATCGTTACTCGAAATGAATAGGAGCCTATATTATTTTTCTACTTTTCAGTACCGGAATTTTAAGTTTTCATGTTCAAATCGGAGCGCGTTGCTCTGAAAATAAAATTAATATAATAATTTTATAGAAAATAAAATTAAATTAAAGATATATAACATATAATTAACATATATATACCTACCCAAAAACTTTATTAAACTGTTTTTCTTACCAAGTTTTTTTTTCTATTTATAGCATAAACGCCTCGTTAGATTAAACGTTTATAGCAGTTAAGTCAGTAATTCAGTTTTCTTGTTATTAAGGTTTTTATTAATATTATAATAGTTCTTTTCTATTATATAAACATTTATTATAGTTAATAAAATAATATTAATTTAATTGTTAAAATATTTATTAAACACTAAGAACACTTTGAAAAAAAGGATTTTCATTTTCGTTACAGAAATTTAATAAAATAGAAATATTTACTTTTTTTCAACTTTTAAAGTACCTTTAAAAGTACAAGGGCAAACTTAAAAGTACAAAAGTACAAGGGCAATTTTCAAAACGTTCACAGGGTTACCCTGATACCAGGGTAATCGCGTCACTATGTAAACTATTTAAAAATTGGCTATTTAAAGTATTGTACAGCTTCTCCTATTTCTCCTTCTCCTATTATTTTCTACTTGCGAGAGTACAACACTTATCGCGACCTCCTCACCGGTTATAGTTTGCCGTTTACATAGGATGACGGCCTTATCCCTAGCACGCCATTCCCCCAGTTTCCCCTACTTTGTACTTGAGAAGTTAATCATCATGGAATTTTATGAAATTTCTATAAGGGTCGAAAATAAACTAAACATTTAAAATTTTCAGCTTTCGTTACTAACATTTTACTTTTACGTCAATTGGAAAAATACATTTTGGAAAACTTTTATAGTTATTATTATTTCCAGATTAGATAATGAAGAAATGGCTCCCCGTTAAAACCTTGTTTTAACATGGTTTTAATATACTGCAAACTACGGTTTTTACCAAATCTAATAAAAATCGGGAGCCCCAGTTGCTCAGTTGGTAAGGCGTTCAGCTACTAATCAGAGGATTGGTGGTTCGAATCCGTGAAATGAACTTGACATAGAAAAGTAAAAAAGTAGTGATCTTGCGATCGGAGGGTTGCCAACTTCGCTACAAAAATACTAGAAAGTCGTCCAGAATATCCAACAAATTATACTGGCGTGTATACGGGACTGGTGCACGATAAATCTGATCGGGGTCCAAAGTCCCGACGTCTATTGAAGGCGTTGGGTGCCAGTTCAGGTGTTTCCTCGTCATCTGACCATGGTTCTAAAATAACGAGGTGTATGTATGACTGTGTGTGTGAATGTGTATGTGTTCCTTCGAGATTGACCCCGAACCATCGCCAATAGCAAACTGTGCAGCTCTAGTGCGACGTTATTTAACAAAACCAAACCAAACTAATAAAAATCGGACCATTAATTTTCGAGAATGAGCAATCAAACACATACTCCCAGATAATTTTATTGATATAGCCTTTGAACATTTAGCAAAAGCTAGTTGATTTTTAAATTGACACGTGATCGTGACAATGAACGGATTCCAACCGACTCCATCATGTCTCACATGTGTGCGGCCATATGCAACGCAATTGTTCGCGGTTATGCTGGATTTCATATGCTCTTTGAATACACAATTGCAAAAGTATACTGGGGAAAGCCCAACAATTATGCCGTTAGCGAAATTGAGAATCCCGTCTTTCGCATAACAACGAATTGGCCTCTGGTTAAAAATTCTGCATTTTCCCTTTTTGCTACTTATGTCACCATTTAGAGTTACAGCCTGAGTTACGTTATTTATATTTATTACTGTATGCTCAAAATTTCGCCGACGGACTGCTTTTTCAATGTATTGTATATTACTAAAAAGGTGTACTTTATTTCATATGATGAGCGTGCGTGCAAAATCAAACATGTCAAAAAATATTTAAAAAATGAAATAATATTATAACATTATTATTAAGAATATTATAAAAAAAGAATTACCTCTACCCAGTTTTGCAAAAGAATATACTTTTAAAAATATATTTTTTATTTTAGAAAATTAAAATTCCGAGGCTCCATAGAAATTCATGAATCTACTAAACGTTTTTGCGGTTTTTCAGCGATTTGTGATGGAAATGACAAGTTTTTGCTTAGGAGCTCTTCATACTTATTGAAGTGTATGTGTCCACAATGCGACAAAAGATGGTTAGGAACCTTATTTATGTATTTTTTTCAGATAGGATGTTCATCGCAAGAATACTCAAAATAAAAATAATAAAAAAAAATTAAAAAAAATTAAGCAAAAATTCGGTTAACTTTATACAAAATTTTAAACCTTATTTATGTATTTTTTTCAGATAGGATGTTCATCGCAAGAATACTCAAAATAAAAAAAATTAAAAAAATTAAAAAATTAAGCAAAAATTCGGTTAACTTTATACAAAATTTTAAATACTTAATTTTTTAAATAGTGAATATAGGATTTCTTAATGTTTTTTTCATGGTCTCACACCTTATTTGTTTATCTCCGGAATTTTCAATGCTTATCTCTATACAACAGAAAAGAACGTCAGAATCATTTTGTAACGCTCGGTAAATATATAAAAAAAATTTGGTATCTAGGTAATTTTAACTCGTATTCTACACATGTCTTTAATTACAATTGAAGTTAAGATTGCTTCGGTACAATAATTCAATTATCTACAAATTTATTATTGAAATAAATTAAACACAAACCAAAAAATCATTTAAAAATATTTTCACAAACTAAACAGATTCTTTCATTTATTAGAAAACATCTCATTAATCATGCTACAGTTAGAGAAATTCCATATTCAAATCCTTTGAAAGTCTATTTTTAAACCTTAATCCACAAATTGTATTTAACAAGAGGTGTAATTATTTATCTTAAATGTTTGCTTTAAAATAAAAATGTTTATTAGTTATCCAGCTAACACATATTGATCTTTAAATAATTTTCCCTCGTGTTATAATTGTCTATTTAATTACAAATGAAATTAGAATTGCTTAAAAACAATAATTCGATTATATACAAACTTATTATTGAAATAAATAAAACATAGACCGAAAAATCATTTAAAAACATTTTCACAAACTAAACAGATTCTTTCATTTATTAGAAGACATCTCATTAATCATGCTACAGTTAGAGAAATCCCATATTCAAATCCTTGTCTACTTTTAATCCTTAAGCTAGAAATTTTATAGAAAAGGTGGTGTATTTATTTAACTTAAATGCTTGCTTTAAAATAAAAAAAATTATTAGTTTCTATTCTTCCAATGCTCCCTCTTCCTCATTAGTCAAATATATTTTCAACCTATAAAAATAGAATAATATTTTTTTTAAATAATAATATTTTTAAAAAATCCTTCAAAAATCCACCTTTTTTCAAAATACATTTGTACGCTGAATAGTAAGAATTAGGTGCATATATAAAAAGAACTGAATGGTCGGAAAAACTTAATTAATTTATCATGCAAGAAACATCTGGACACCGCGACAACTTGGTGCAGCAAATAGGAATCAAATATCCTTTAATGAGATCAACTAAATAAGGATATCTCGAACTTGTTTATCAACTCGTGAGTGAATTTTCAATGGGTCTCAAGCAAAAGAAAATGAAGGGTTTGTGGCCTGTACTTCTGATGTCCACGCCTACACATTTACTTCAACCTACGGGTTTTATCACGGAACTGACATAGAGAAACTAATCCCTTACTTTCGGTAAAACCTACATTTTACTGGTTATTTAGTTTACGAAGCCGCAATTTCTATTAAATTGGGAATGAGATTCTAATTTTGAATGTATTTAAACTTTAACTTCTTCGGCTCTTTCAGTGTTTGTAACTGAAGGATTTTTCAGATAGGTAGATAGATAGATAGATAGATAGATAGATAGATAGATAGATAGATAGATAGATAGATAGATAGATAGATAGATAGATAGATAGATAGATAGATAGATAGATAGATAGATAGATAGATAGATAGATAGATAGATAGATAGATAGATAGATAGATAGATAGATAGATAGATAGATAGATAGATAGATAGATAGATAGATAGATAGATAGATAGATAGATAGATAGATAGATAGATAGATAGATAGATAGATAGATAGATAGATAGATAGATAGATAGATAGATAGATAGATAGATAGATAGATAGATAGATAGATAGATAGATAGATAGATAGATAGATAGATAGATAGATAGATAGATAGATAGATAGATAGATAGATAGATAGATAGATAGATAGATAGATAGATAGATAGATAGATAGATAGATAGATAGATAGATAGATAGATAGATAGATAGATAGATAGATAGATAGATAGATAGATAGATAGATAGATAGATAGATAGATAGATAGATAGATAGATAGATAGATAGATAGATAGATAGATAGATAGATAGATAGATAGATAGATAGATAGATAGATAGATAGATAGATAGATAGATAGATAGATAGATAGATAGATAGATAGATAGATAGATAGATAGATAGATAGATAGATAGATAGATAGATAGATAGATAGATAGATAGATAGATAGATAGATAGATAGATAGATAGATAGATAGATAGATAGATAGATAGATAGATAGATAGATAGATAGATAGATAGATAGATAGATAGATAGATAGATAGATAGATAGATAGATAGATAGATAGATAGATAGATAGATAGATAGATAGATAGATAGATAGATAGATAGATAGATAGATAGATAGATAGATAGATAGATAGATAGATAGATAGATAGATAGATAGATAGATAGATAGATAGATAGATAGATAGATAGATAGATAGATAGATAGATAGATAGATAGATAGATAGATAGATAGATAGATAGATAGATAGATAGATAGATAGATAGATAGATAGATAGATAGATAGATAGATAGATAGATAGATAGATAGATAGATAGATAGATAGATAGATAGATAGATAGATAGATAGATAGATAGATAGATAGATAGATAGATAGATAGATAGATAGATAGATAGATAGATAGATAGATAGATAGATAGATAGATAGATAGATAGATAGATAGATAGATAGATAGATAGATAGATAGATAGATAGATAGATAGATAGATAGATAGATAGATAGATAGATAGATAGATAGATAGATAGATAGATAGATAGATAGATAGATAGATAGATAGATAGATAGATAGATAGATAGATAGATAGATAGATAGATAGATAGATAGATAGATAGATAGATAGATAGATAGATAGATAGATAGATAGATAGATAGATAGATAGATAGATAGATAGATAGATAGATAGATAGATAGATAGATAGATAGATAGATAGATAGATAGATAGATAGATAGATAGATAGATAGATAGATAGATAGATAGATAGATAGATAGATAGATAGATAGATAGATAGATAGATAGATAGATAGATAGATAGATAGATAGATAGATAGATAGATAGATAGATAGATAGATAGATAGATAGATAGATAGATAGATAGATAGATAGATAGATAGATAGATAGATAGATAGATAGATAGATAGATAGATAGATAGATAGATAGATAGATAGATAGATAGATAGATAGATAGATAGATAGATAGATAGATAGATAGATAGATAGATAGATAGATAGATAGATAGATAGATAGATAGATAGATAGATAGATAGATAGATAGATAGATAGATAGATAGATAGATAGATAGATAGATAGATAGATAGATAGATAGATAGATAGATAGATAGATAGATAGATAGATAGATAGATAGATAGATAGATAGATAGATAGATAGATAGATAGATAGATAGATAGATAGATAGATAGATAGATAGATAGATAGATAGATAGATAGATAGATAGATAGATAGATAGATAGATAGATAGATAGATAGATAGATAGATAGATAGATAGATAGATAGATAGATAGATAGATAGATAGATAGATAGATAGATAGATAGATAGATAGATAGATAGATAGATAGATAGATAGATAGATAGATAGATAGATAGATAGATAGATAGATAGATAGATAGATAGATAGATAGATAGATAGATAGATAGATAGATAGATAGATAGATAGATAGATAGATAGATAGATAGATAGATAGATAGATAGATAGATAGATAGATAGATAGATAGATAGATAGATAGATAGATAGATAGATAGATAGATAGATAGATAGATAGATAGATAGATAGATAGATAGATAGATAGATAGATAGATAGATAGATAGATAGATAGATAGATAGATAGATAGATAGATAGATAGATAGATAGATAGATAGATAGATAGATAGATAGATAGATAGATAGATAGATAGATAGATAGATAGATAGATAGATAGATAGATAGATAGATAGATAGATAGATAGATAGATAGATAGATAGATAGATAGATAGATAGATAGATAGATAGATAGATAGATAGATAGATAGATAGATAGATAGATAGATAGATAGATAGATAGATAGATAGATAGATAGATAGATAGATAGATAGATAGATAGATAGATAGATAGATAGATAGATAGATAGATAGATAGATAGATAGATAGATAGATAGATAGATAGATAGATAGATAGATAGATAGATAGATAGATAGATAGATAGATAGATAGATAGATAGATAGATAGATAGATAGATAGATAGATAGATAGATAGATAGATAGATAGATAGATAGATAGATAGATAGATAGATAGATAGATAGATAGATAGATAGATAGATAGATAGATAGATAGATAGATAGATAGATAGATAGATAGATAGATAGATAGATAGATAGATAGATAGATAGATAGATAGATAGATAGATAGATAGATAGATAGATAGATAGATAGATAGATAGATAGATAGATAGATAGATAGATAGATAGATAGATAGATAGATAGATAGATAGATAGATAGATAGATAGATAGATAGATAGATAGATAGATAGATAGATAGATAGATAGATAGATAGATAGATAGATAGATAGATAGATAGATAGATAGATAGATAGATAGATAGATAGATAGATAGATAGATAGATAGATAGATAGATAGATAGATAGATAGATAGATAGATAGATAGATAGATAGATAGATAGATAGATAGATAGATAGATAGATAGATAGATAGATAGATAGATAGATAGATAGATAGATAGATAGATAGATAGATAGATAGATAGATAGATAGATAGATAGATAGATAGATAGATAGATAGATAGATAGATAGATAGATAGATAGATAGATAGATAGATAGATAGATAGATAGATAGATAGATAGATAGATAGATAGATAGATAGATAGATAGATAGATAGATAGATAGATAGATAGATAGATAGATAGATAGATAGATAGATAGATAGATAGATAGATAGATAGATAGATAGATAGATAGATAGATAGATAGATAGATAGATAGATAGATAGATAGATAGATAGATAGATAGATAGATAGATAGATAGATAGATAGATAGATAGATAGATAGATAGATAGATAGATAGATAGATAGATAGATAGATAGATAGATAGATAGATAGATAGATAGATAGATAGATAGATAGATAGATAGATAGATAGATAGATAGATAGATAGATAGATAGATAGATAGATAGATAGATAGATAGATAGATAGATAGATAGATAGATAGATAGATAGATAGATAGATAGATAGATAGATAGATAGATAGATAGATAGATAGATAGATAGATAGATAGATAGATAGATAGATAGATAGATAGATAGATAGATAGATAGATAGATAGATAGATAGATAGATAGATAGATAGATAGATAGATAGATAGATAGATAGATAGATAGATAGATAGATAGATAGATAGATAGATAGATAGATAGATAGATAGATAGATAGATAGATAGATAGATAGA
This sequence comes from Troglohyphantes excavatus, assembly GCA_963932185.1. Lineage (NCBI taxonomy): Eukaryota > Metazoa > Arthropoda > Arachnida > Araneae > Linyphiidae > Troglohyphantes > Troglohyphantes excavatus. The sequence continues at coordinate 36,645,830 of OZ010672.1, forward strand.
TAGATAGATAGATAGATAGATAGATAGATAGATAGATAGATAGATAG